>CM028755.1:18130363-18450829 GCA_016801395.1 Leptodermis oblonga | reverse complement strand
ATATGCTATTGGAATTATTGAAGGAAGCATTTCCGGAAGCAATGACTGTGACACCAATACATACTACGAATGTGAAAAACTAATGAAGGATTTAGGGCTTGGTTATGAGAAGATAGATGCTTGTTATGACTGCACATTATATTGGGGAGTAAATAGAGAAAAAAACTTCATGTGAAATGTGCAATGAATTGAGGTGGCAAGCTTCAGATAAAGATCCAACTGGCGAGGAAAGAAAGATAGCTCACAAAGTTTTGTGGTATTTTCCTATAAAACCTAGGTTGCAACGCTTGTTCATGTCATCAAAAACAGCTGGCAACATGAAATGGCATGCTGAAAGTCGTACAAAGGATGGTTACATGAGACATCCAGCTGATTCTCCTGCTTGGCAGACATTTGATAGGAAATATCCTGAATTTGCCAGTGATCCTCGTAATGTAAGATTGGGGTTAGCTTCTGATGGATTCAATCCATTTGGTAATATGAATGTAGGACACAGTACATGGCCGGTTCTTCTAGTACCGTATAATCTTCCTCCGTGGATGTGCATGAAGCAACCGTATACGATGTTGTCTTTATTAATTCCTGGCCCAAAAGCTCCTGGAAATAATATTGACATTTACTTGCAACCTCTTATTGCAGACTTGAAAGATTTATGGAATGTGGGAATTGAAACGTATGATGCATCAATCAAAAAAACTTTCAGTTGCGTGCAAGTTTAATGTGGACAATTAGTGACTTTCCTGGTTATGCAAATTTGTCTGGATGGAGTACTAAAGGTGAATTAGCATGTCCTATATGCCACAAATTCACGCGTTCGCGATGGTTGAATCATGGTCATAAGTATTGCTATATGGGTCATCGTAGATTTTTTACTAGGGATCATAGATTTCGAAAGAATGTCAGACTATTTGATGGCACAGAGGAGGATGGACGACCTCCACCATGACTATCGGGGGACAAAGTGCTGGAAGAATTGAAAGATGCAACTTTCAAATTTGGGAAGAAAGTTGTTGACAATCCAGAGTTATTCAACTGGAAGAAAAGAAGCATTTTCTTTGAATTGTCATATTGGAAAGATGTTGTGGTACGGCACAATCTAGATTTCATGCATATTGAAAAGAATGTTTGTGAGAGCATTTGTGCAACATTACTAGATATGAAGGGAAAAACAAAAGACAATCACAAGTCACGACTTGATTTAGAAGAAATGGGGATCAGACCTGAGCTTCATCCCATTTTAAAACAGTCCGGCAAAGTTTACTTGCCTCCAGCAGCTTGTAAAATGAATAAGGAAGAAAAGAGAAAGTTTTGCAAGGTTTTGAAAAATGTGAAGGTGCCGGATGGCTATGCTTCTAATATCTCACGGGGTGTTCAATTAAAACCGCCTAAACTTGTTGGATTGAAGAGTCATGATTATCATATTTTGATGCAACAATTACTACCTGTAGCATTGAGAAAAACCTTGCCAAAGTCCGTGCGCGTTCCTTTGATTAAATTGAGTAAATATTTTAGAGACTTAGGCTCTAAAGTAGTTTATCCACCAGATGTGGCTAAGTTGGAAAAAGAAATTGCTATTACTCTTTGTCAATTGGAAGGGGTATTTCCCCCCTCATTTTTTGATGTAATGGTGCATCTAACTATTCATTTGGCTACTGAAGTGAAGCTCGCAGGGCCAGTACACTATCGTTGGATGTATCCTATTGAAAGGTAATTATTTAAGATTTTCTATTTGGTAATTTTGTTCATATATTGCAAATCTGAATTCGTTATTTCTCATTACTTTATTTAATTTTACTTGAAGGTATTTAGGTACACTGAAATCATATGTTCGAAATAGAAGTAGGCCTGAAGGTTCAATTGCTCAAGGGTATCTTGCTGAAGAATGCCTGACATTCTGTTCACTGTACTTAGCGGATTATGTAGAATCAAAATTTACTTCCACCAATAGAAACGAGGACGTAAATGTATCCACAACACATGGATTGGATGTTTTTACTGTGGAAGGTCATGCTCTTGGAAAAGGAACAGCTAAGAAATTTGATGGAGACACACTTAAAAAGGCACATCAATATGTCTTGTTTAATTGTGAGGCAGTCAAACCATATATTGAGTAAGTGTGTTCCTTCTATTAAATTTGCTCAGTTTTGTAATGTATGTGTGTAAAAATATAAATGTATATATACAATTTTAGGCGTGCTTTGATTATGTTGAAATTGTAGGAAACATCGTAAACTAGTAGAAGAAAAGCATTCACGCGTTGCACCCCACCAAATTGAACGTATTCATAGTGAAGAATTTGCTAAGTGGTTTTCTCATCACGTAAGCCTATTTTAGATTGCAGCGTGTTCCTTATTGTTCTATTCTATTCCTTACACATAATGTGTTTTCCTATTTTGTAGGTCAATGGTTTGCAATTGCCTGAAGAGGATGCAATATCTGAAGATTTAAAATTGCTTGCTAGAGGTCCAAACAACATAGGAGTAACATATGGAAAATATGTTGTGAATGGCTTTAGATTCCATACAAAAGAGGTAGAGGGTAAAAGAAAAACACAAAATAGTGGGGTAGTTGTCAAGGCAACGACATCAAGTTTTTCTAGTATACGAGATCAAAATCCCATCTTAAGTGAGTTAGATTACTATGGAATGTTGACGGATATTATTGAGTTGGATTATATAAGTCGTAAGGTTGTTTTATTTGGTTGTGATTGGGTCTCACAAGGGCATCGATTAACACAAGATAGCGATGGGTTTACACTGGCTAACTTCACAAATGTTAGACAACATAAAGAGCCTTTCATTTTATCGTCCCAAGCTACACAAGTGTTCTATGTTGCAGATGCGGTTGATAGTGATTGGCGTGTTATAATCTCTACAGCTGCAAGAGGTAAGTATAACATGGAACCGATGGCAGATGTTGAAACTTACTTGCAAAGCAATTTATGCAATCTTATAGATGATGATGAGAGTGATGAAATCAGCTGGGTTCGTGAAGGTGTTGATGGAGTAGAAGTCTAAAATGACTCTATGAAGATCTTATTTGGAACAGGTAAAAGACAAACTTGGCTTCATGTTGCAAAAAAAAAAAAAAAAAAAAGAAAAATTAATGTGCTTCTTTTGCTACTTGTCTCGTAGTTTAGTTTTGGTGTTTTCTTCATTTTTCTAGTTTGTTTGTAGTTAATGGTTTTTTTTTCTACATATCAAATTCATTTTAGGTTTCTTAAGGGTAGGGTGGAAGTTTATGAGCAAATTCTTTTCTTGTTCTTCGTCTGCACTGCATCTCTGCTGGTTTTGCCATGGATTGCTGGCCTTTGGCCAGTGATTACGGGTGGATCAGATTGCCTGCTTTTGGCTTAGCAGCAGTAGCAGCATTGTTCTGTGTCTCCCCATTTCTTGATAATCTCTTCCTTCTAACATTATGAACATATTCATCCTTCAGTGATGTAAGACCTTGGATCAAATGGCAGTTAAATGAGTTTGAACTTATAAGAATGTGACACTCTGACTCGAGCATTTGCTCATCTGTGACAGAATCCTTCCCTTCAAGAGGGGTGGATCTTGTTCAATTAACAGCTGAGTCTGCAGCAATGGTGCATGTCAACTATTGTTCTTGCTCCCTGATCTTTTCTTCAAGTTCCTTAAACTTTTGATCTCAGTATTCTGTTCCTGGCTCCTGCATCATTCTATTTTTCAGATCCTCCACCTTTTGTTGAAGGATGGGAAAATGTGAATCAGATTCCGTTTGTCACCTTCAACTGCATTCCAAGATCAATCACCTTATGCTCATATGATGTGTAGACTGAAACTAAGCTTAGTCTCTCAGCTTTTTCTCTAGCTCTTCAAATCTCTGGAAGATTCAGCTGAAACAATAGGAATAGAAACAAAGGAGATCAAAGTTGTTATCACTTCTAATTAAAGTCATTATCAGCAGTATGACTCTAGCTTTCACATTGTCCCTAAAGTTCTTTTCTAGTTTCTGAATTATTTTAGCTACACAATAGAGAAATGGTTTTGGTTGTTTCTTTGCTTGATAGTAGCCTCCTAATTTCCTGCATTATTGCTGCAATCTTTGGTGCCCTTTAGGCTTTGTTTTTGTAGTCTACTCGCTTAGTAACATGATCTATATAGTATCTGAACTCTTGAGATTACTCTGTTCTGTTTTCTTGTGTTTGGTTTCTTATATCATTATGGAAATTCTGCTCATATGATGTTTCTTAAGGGTTGGGTGGTTGTATTTTGCTCACATGAGTATTCTGCTCATATGTTTGGTGGTATCTTTGCTTGGTAGTAGCCTCATAATTTCCTGCATTAATGCTGCAATCTTTGGTGCCCGTTAGCCTTTGTGTTTGTAGTGTACTCTCAGTAACATGATCTATATAGTATCTGAACTCTTGAGATTACTCTATTCTGTTTTCTTGTGTTTGGCTTCTTATATCATTATGGAAATTCTTGCATCATTCTGTTTTTGAGATCCTCCACCTTTTGTTGAAGGATGGGAAAATGCGACTCAGATTCCTTTTGTAGACTGAAACTAGCTTAGTCTCTCAGCTTTTTCTCTAGCTCTTCAAATCTCTGGAAGATTCAGCTGAAACAATAGGAATAGAAACAAAGGAGATCAAAGTTGTTATCACTTCTAATTAAAGTCATTATCAGCAGTATGACTCTAGCTTTCACATTGTCCCTGAAGTTCTTTTCTAGTTTCTGAATTATTTTAGCTACACAATAGAGAAATGGTTTTGGTTGTTTCTTTGCTTGATAGTAGCCTCCTAATTTCCTGCATTATTGCTGCAATCTTTGGTGCCCTTTAGGCTTTGTTTTTGTAGTCTACTCGCTTAGTAACATGATCTATATAGTATCTGAACTCTTGAGATTACTCTGTTCTGTTTTCTTGTGTTTGGTTTCTTATATCATTATGGAAATTCTGCTCGTATGATGTTTCTTACGGGTTGGGTGGTTGTATTTTGCTCACATGAGTATTCTGCTCATATGTTTGGTGGTATCTTTGCTTGGTAGTAGCCTCATAATTTCCTGCATTAATGCTGCAATCTTTGGTGCCCTTTAGCCTTTGTGTTTGTAGTCTACTCTCAGTAACATGATCTATATAGTATCTGAACTCTTGAGATTACTCTATTCTGTTTTCTTGTGTTTGGCTTCTTATATCATTATGGAAATTCTTGTATCATTCTGTTTTTGAGATCCTCCACCTTTGGTGATGTTTCTGAATGTGGCAAAAAGGGCAGTGAGGAGTTTGTTCTTGGAAGAAATCAGGGTGCTAAAGTTACTTCAAGTCACTTGGATGATTTACCATTTTATTTGACGCCATTGAGGACCCCTGGGAGCAGCAGAACATTCGGAAGAAACATCAACAAATTGCATAATTCACATTCCATCAATAGCCATATTTTATCATTGAACACAAAATGTCTCAATATATTTAATGTGCTTCCACAGTTGGTTATGAGCTTGTGTGAGAATGCTTAGTTTTTTCTTTCAGCTTGCTGCTACTGTTCTGTTACATCTTTGTGCACAATTTTCAATTACAGAATAATACAAGCTTTTAGCTTTCCTTTATTGATTTTCCATTGAAAAAAGTTCCCTGCTACAAACACATTTAGAAAACAGATACAGATACAGTTGATTTTGTCACTTCGAATTTTAAATTAAACTAAGGTATATCATTTGATCCACTGCTCAGGTACCCTTCTTCTTTAATTTTAGGAGAACAAACACAAAGGCTAAAAAACAGATACTGTTGATTTTGTCACTTCGAATTTTAAATTAAACTAAGGTATATCATTTGATCCACTGCTCAGGTACCCTTCTTCTTTAATTTTAGGAGAACAAACAATCTGATCTAGAGCAAAGTGGATTAGTTCTAGGTTCTGCCGAACAAACCCCTCCTTCACAATCTTCGAATGCTTCTTTTATGAAATGAATAATTGAGATATAGAAAATGTAAAAGTGGGCCAATACAACATGGGATAGTTCTGACTATTTATAATGTAAAGTTGATAGGACTCAATGTAATATATTAAGAATGAAGTGTTTTTTCCAAAAAAAAAAACACGGGATGATTCTTTCACTGACTGTTAAAATGAAGAGTAGTTTAAAAAGTATCAATCAGAACTTTAATCCTTAAAAAAAGTTACATTAAGAACTAAATTTATAATTTTGAATGAAAATTTTATTTTAGAAATTATTCATAATACTTTTGAATCTAAAAGTGGTACTTTTGATAATCAAACTCATACTTTTTGAAATAAAAATGTACTTTAAAAGTATCACTTATACTTTTAACCCCAAAAATGTCACTTTTGATGATTAATTTTGCACTTTTAAATTGAAAAGTAATTTAAAAAGTATCAATTATAACTTTGATGCTAAAAATGTTACACTTAAGAATTATATTTATACATTTGAAAGAAAAGTTTATTTTAGAAAGTATCACTAATACTTTTGAACCTATAAGTGTTATTTTTTAGAATAAACCTATACATTTGAAATGAAAATGGAATTTAAAAAGTATCACTTATACTTTTGAACCCAAAAATATTACTAATGATAACTAAACATAAACTTTTGAAATGAAAAGTTTATTTTAAAAAGCAGCACTTATTATTGCTTTGACATTAAGAAAGTTACGTTTGAGAAT
Organism: Leptodermis oblonga; assembly: GCA_016801395.1. Lineage (NCBI taxonomy): Eukaryota > Viridiplantae > Streptophyta > Magnoliopsida > Gentianales > Rubiaceae > Leptodermis > Leptodermis oblonga. The sequence goes on along the minus strand of CM028755.1, from coordinate 18,444,178 downwards.
TAAACTTATACTTTTGAAGTGAAGAGTTCATTGTAGAAACTATCACTTATACTTTTGAATCTAAATGTATTTTTTTGAAATGATAAGTTTATTTAATAAAAAGTATCACTTATAATTTTTGAACCTAAAAATGTTAATAGTTAAACTTATATGGTTGAAATGAATAGTTACTTTTTGAAAGTATCACTTATAACTTTGATCTTAAACATGTTACTTTTGTGAATTAAACTTACACTTTTGAAATGAAGAGTTTATTTGAAAGGTATCACTTATACTTTTGAATCTAAAAGTGTTACGTTTGAGAACTAACCATATACTTTTGAAATTACTGGTTTATTTTAAAGTGTATCATTACTAACTTTGATCCTAGAAATTTTATTATTGATAATTAAATTTATACTTTTTAATGAAGAGTTTATTTTAAAAAGTATCACTTATACATTTGAACCTAAAAGTGTTACGTTTGAGAACTAAACTTATACTTTCAAAATGAAGAGGTTTTAAAAAAAATTGTATCACTTATAATTTTGAAGCTAAAATGGTTACTTTTGAGAATTAATCTTATACTCTCTTTGTTTCATTAGAAGAGTCCACTTTGTAATATTATTTTTAGTAATACAAAATGGACTCTTCTAATGGAACGGATGGAGTACTATAATTAATTTTCCTATTTAGAATAATATTTTTAAATACTAATTAAATATGTGTGAATATATACAAATAACACACTATTAGACCCTACATTGTTTGCACCTTTTCATAATTAATCACATAAAACTAAGGAATATTTATAGATGAAATCAAATAAATTGTAAAATATTTTGGATTATCAAAAAAGAATAAAAGTGTAAATTAATAAATCATAAAAAATTGAAATGTGGTTAAGTAGTTTGATCAAAGAAAAATGCACTTGGTATACACGTTTGCACTACAAGGAAATGTTAAGGAAATATTTTGATTTCCCGCGCTCTAGGCTTAAAAAATCTGGCGGCTAATTTTCTTTGGTTTTTTTTTTTCAAAATTTAACACCCACTTTCCATGGCAACTGACTCTATCTACTTAGCCCTCTATCTCAAAATTCTCCAAAGGCCTTCACGGAGAAGCAAAAGAGTATCAAAACTCTTCATCTTCATCACACAGTAGAGGCTACGCAGAGGTCGCAACTCGTAAGGAGGCAAGGAATACTAAACAGAGGTCACGTATTTGTTTTCTTCTTTAATCAGAAATTCCACCGTAAGCCCCCTTTTCAATTTTCGTATACTTACTCGTTCAATTGTGCAGGTATGCGTCGAAAACGCAAGCAGCGCCCATTGAGTAGCCTTCGTGATGAGCCAATTCTGCAACCAACGGGTAAGGTTATTTGTTCTAGAATATGAAAAGTTCCAATAGTGCTATGCGAACAGGAAAGTTGAGATTTTCTTTTAAGTGAAGGGTCGCTGTTGCTGTAAATAACCCTTTTAGGTTTAAGGGGAACTAATGGTAATTATCCATTAAGATAAATTCTTTGGGTTTTGTAATTCATTTATCTTTATCAGGAACGGTGTTCTTTTGGCTGTTCAATATTGGATCTTTATATCAATTTGGTGTTGGACTGAACCCTTTCGGTTCATTTTAGCTAAAAGTTTGAAGCTTTAGAGTTAAGATGGAACTTGCCAGTGGTCAGTGGGAGGCCAGCTCTAAGTTGTATTTGAATTTTGAGAAATCATAACGAATAGGAAAATAATTATTTTTGCTCTACGTTAGGCTATAGTATACAGTGGGATGGTGATGAAACATTTGTTCATCCAGTTTTCACTTTCATTTTCTCTAATTTAGCCTGTCAAAATTCTTGATGAACTAGCGTTAGAAAGTATGGTACAGCATTCTTGTTTTTTGTTCTGTGTTTTGTATTCTTAGTCTCCATCTGAGCAGTCAGTGGTGTATTATTACATTTAAGTTGAACTTGAAGCTCTAAGGCCACAACAAGAGGGTGATTTGATATCTTTTAAAAGTTGAAAATGTCATCTTACTTTATTATTTTGTACATTCTTCTTGTGTTGTGACTTGAGTCTTCACCAGAGAGATAGTCAGAGGATGAAGTTGTCGATAACTGATATTACAGTAGGCAAGACCGTGTGAATATGGTTAAGTTCCCAAATTATGATTAGGGAGGTTAAAGTTCTATCACTGGTAGTTGCTTCTCTACTCTTGGTTATGGATACAATGAATGAATAAGATCATCCTATGCCTTCTAAAATCTTGAGGTTTGAGGGTCTCAGGAACTAGGTTTACACATTATTGGGAAAAGATTAGGTTTCCATTCATGAAACAAAAATATCCATATAGCCAATTCCTGATTGGCATGATAAAATCATTATTCAAGTTATGTTAAAGTTAGAATAGTGAAAGCTCATGTTCTCTCTTACTTGTTATGGCTTATAAGATATTCTTTAAGCACAAGTGCTTGTTATGTGCTACATGAAAACTCTTAAATATTGGATTGCTATGGTTTTTAGTAAACAGACAAGTGTTATTCAGTCCATTTCACTTCTTACACTTGCTGGGAATTTCTGTATTTTGTTCTTTTCTAATTGGTTCTTAATATGTATTTTAATTGTAGACTGGTTAGAGCTGCTCATCAGAAAGGTGTTAATATTATTCCAATAGTGCTCCGTTGACGTTCAATTTTAGAGCAATTTCTCACACACACACTTTCGGGTTGAATTTGGTCCATGTTGATTGATATATCTCCGAACGTGTGTCTATGTTTCCCATTTAGTGGAGTTGATTTGTATTTGGTGATTGATAGTATTATATTTGGATTGTGTTTCAGAGACACTTCTATAGATCAAATCTATTTCATGTTGCTTAAGGTTAGGGTGACAGTTTATTTTATCGGCGTTTAGCTGCTATTCTGCTACTACTGTGGTGTTTTTCTTGTTGTCTCTGCTTATTTGGTTGTGTTCAAGTTTGTTTCCATTGTATGGAACTGCATCCTTCCATGCAATGGTCTGTTTTTTGTTATTTGCTTACAAATGCATTGGTTTTGTCGGATGAATATGTCTATTTTGACTTAAATGACTACGAGCGGATATGGGATTTTGTTGATGTGGGGCGTTTTGATTAATCGCTAATGCAAAATGGTTGTGGTGCATTTCTGTTTTAAGGGGTTCCTCTAGTTGGTTTGGGATTTGGGAATGTTTTTAGGGGGCTTGTATTAACGGTTGTATCAAGGGAAAATTTTGGGGGGTTTTTAGACCTGCCTTTTTCTTCCTAGGGTTGGTAGCTTAAAGCATGAAAAATCAGCTGGTTGAAGGTGCAAAAGGTTGAGAGTTGTGACTGTGTTTATGGAATGATTGGTTCAGGAGCTGAGTGGGGATTAATAATAATGTTGACTAGCTGAGAAACGCCCTTTCTGCATAACGTTTTGAAAGTTCTTAGTGTGTGTGGAATTGTTTGGATAAATATGCTTCTATATGCTTCTATATGAATGAAGATGGAACCAGTAATCTGAAATCGAACTCGCTAGTTATTGGTTGTATTTTAATAAAGATAGGAACTTGTGTTACTTGGCATTTCACATGTCCATCAGTTGTTACAATATGCAGAATGCATCAATTATGATGTATGAGTAATCATGCTCTTGAGAAACTTTTTTAACATAGGTATAATAGCCATTCAGACAGTTTCTTGTTTGATTCTTGTAAGTATCAAAGGATGAGTAAGTTTATGAAAAACAGAGTAGTAACGAAGAAATTTTAGTCCTGCAAGAACTATAAGATAAGTTAGAAATAGATGATTGCTTATCCAATCATGGAGTTGTTGATCATTGTTCATAAGGAATGTATTGAAGAGTATGATCTTTTTAATGCATTTATTTCTGAACAACTCTCCTTCCTTTTCTCTGCATTCCAAAACCATGATCAATTGAATAAAGAAATCATTTGGCATTCTTTTACCATATATATTAATAGGGTTTTTTTTTCCTTCTTTTTTTTCTGGCAATCTATCAAAGGCTGAGTGCATTTTTGGAATGCAATAGATTTCCAACGATCTGGATATATGAGCATTCTTTATAAAGGTTGAGCAGCAGATACAATTTTGAAATGGGGATGAAGTAATTATTCATACCGTTGTCAGTTAATTATTGTTTGGGAAGGCATATATTGGAATGTTGTTGAGTTAATTTAATCAATGAGTTCTACCAATAATTCTAAACATCAGAGTTATATAAAGTTTGACCATATCCCTTATCATAATAGCACTGGATTAGTCTGACTATATTTCATGTGTGTCATGCAGACCAGGTCTATAGTTGGTTCGGATTGTTAAGTATTTCTACCCATCTTTAAATTACAAAGCCTGCATAATGATCATCAGTTACTTTACTATCATCTTGTGCAAATGAATTTCAGTGACCTGTGTGGTAGAATTTTTTTTGAAAAATGTGCATCTCACTTTAAACAAAAGAGCCTATTGAACTAACTTTAATCTTGTCTGCTAATACTATAAAAGAACGTCGAGAATTATACTATTTTAATGCTTTCCTGTTAATCTGTAGCTTGCTGGTTTTTCTTTATCAGCACAAAACTTCATGTTCCAGTCTCCAAAGGAGGGCACCATTAACACGAAAAAAATCTATTAAGATGCAACTACAAACACTGACCGGCCTAAACCAATAAAACCTCTGTTCTTCAATAGATCATTCAATGTGTAAGACCAGATATCACCCTAAAAACTGCCTGGTATGCTTGTCCACCATTTTGAGAGACTTCTGGCCTTCCTCGGTAGCCGGAGTCAATAGCTTCAAAACCGAATCATCTTCTAATTCTTGCAATGTAACAGCTTCATACAGTGGATGACTGTAAACAATATTTCATCCACTCCCCAAGTGTCTCCCCCTCTGATTCTTTGAGTTGATGGAACTTTATTTTGTAGGTATAGTTGATGTAACGCAAAAAAGCACACAAAATAGCTATAGTCTTCCACATGAGGGAAATTCACAATCTCCAAGTACGATTATGCATTAAGACAATATATTTTCTATTTTATCGCATTCGTATTTAATTAATTTCTTTTCAATGTTTCCTATAACTTTGTAGGAATGTTAAGCAGAAATCAAGTTGGTAGGCAAGTCACAGTTACTCAGACAGATTGTGATCAATTGATGCATCAGCACCATGCACCAAGCAAAGCTACCTTGCCACATAATGAAACTAGGGGTATGGTTTCAAATTATTTTCTATTTCTTGCTGTTTCAATTGGTTATTGCACTCCTAATCTTTTATGTGTCAAACTTTGCAACCTTCTCCATATCACTTATAGTTTCCGGAAAAAGTGTCATTAAGTTAGCACATGCCAAATAACATTGATTTGTCCAAACAGTAATTCAACTATCAAAGAGTAGTCATAAGTTTTGGGCAAAAGACAAGTTTAAACATGTTTATGTAATATTCACAGTTGTCTCCTTTGTGTTGTTTTTCTGCTTGCCTCTACTTATTTGGTTGTTTAAGGGTTGCTATTAGCTCAGACACTAGTGGTGAGGCATAATGTATCTTTCTGTTCCTTTTTTTTTTTTAATTAAAAGCCACGTAGCATCTGTTGCATTCCATTCAATCACACCTTTGTACTCATTAATTAGAAATGCCGCATCCGTATTGATCTCAATTTCCATAATCTCCTTTTCATCAGGTTTGAGCATTTATTTGTTCCCTCACTTTGCATAATACATGTTTTCCTGTAGTCATCTGTATGGGCCTTTAGTTACATCTCTCATGTTTATATTTATCTTGTCACTGCTTGAACTGATATCATTAGATGCACATCTTTGCCTTCCCAAAATTTACAATTGAACACTTTCCATTTTTGATTATTCTCAAAGGAGAAGATTCTTCTCTTTTCATCCCATCCATGCCAAATTAAATAGCATAATAACACAATAACTTCGTCATCCAGGGCTGATTCAAACCAATTCAGACCCTTGCTATATTCACTCTCTTCCTTGCAGGTTACTTTTCCACCCCTATGACACAGAACCTTTATTTTTCACCTCTAAGAAGCATACCTTTGGAAAGTACTTTACTTTCAAAACCTTTCCCCTGATGGAACTCTATTTTATATGTATAGCTGATGTAACTCAAAAAAACACACAAAATAGCTTTACTCTTCAACATGAGGCAAATTCACACCTCCAAGTAAGATTATACAGTAAGACAAAAAATTTCTGTTTTATCGCATTCATATTTATTTAATTTCTTTTGAATGTTTCCTATAACTTTGTAGGAATGTCAAGCAGAACCCAAGTGGGTAGGCGAGTCACAGTTACTCAGACAGATTCTAATCAATTGATGCATCAGCACTATGCACCAAGCCAAGCTACCTTGCCCCACAATGAAACTAGGGGTATGGTTTAAAATTATTTTTATATTTATATGAGGTACTAACTTCCTTGTTGTTTCAGTCGGTTACTACACTCCTAAGCAATTCTTAGATATTCGACTTCATATTCTCTGTCAAAAACTTTGTAACCTTAGTTCCTTATATCAATTATATATCCCTAAAAAAAAGTGTCATTATGTTAGCACTTGCCATATATCATTGTTTTGTCCAAAAATTTAGAAGAGTACTCATATGTTTTTACAGAATACAAGTTTAATCATGTTCATGTAAGATTCATTTGTGGTGTTTTTCTACTTGTCTCTACTTATTGGTTGTTTGAGAATTGCTAATAGGTCAGACATTAGTGGTGACACATAATGTATCTTTCTGCTTGCTTCTTTAAGTAAAAGCCCTGCTGCACATGTTGCATTCCCTTCAATTGCCCCTTTGTACTCATTAATTAGAAACACTCCAGCCATGCTGATCGCAATTTCCATAACCTTCTCTTGATCAGGTCCGAGCTTTTATTTGTTTTCCCACTTTGCATAATGTATTTTTTTCCTGTAATCATCTGTATGTGCCTTTAGTTACATCTCTCATGTTTGTACTAATGTCAGCACGACTACTTTTCAATTTCCATGACTTTTTCTTTATCAGGTCTGAGCTTTTATTTGTTCTCCCACTTTGCATGATATATAAATTTCCCTGTAATCATTTGTATGGGCATTTAGTTAAATCTCTCATGTTTGTATTAATCTTCTCGCTGCCTGAACTGATGTCATTAGATGCACGTCTTTGCCTTTCCAACACTTAAAATTTCTTGCATCCTATATATGCCAAATTAAACAGCATGATAGCACAATAAGTTCATCATCCAGGGCTGATTCAAACCAGTTCAGAACCCTGTTATATTCACTCTATTCCTTGCAGGATACTTTTCCAAGCCCATGACACAACTCCTTTGTTTTTCACCTATAAGAAGCATACCTTAGGAAAGTTCTGTACTTTCAAAAACTTTCTAGAAAAGAATATGATTTTTTGAGCTGATGGAACTCTATTTTGTAGGTATAGCTGATGTAACTCAAAATAACACACAAAATAGCTTTAGTCTTCCACGTGAGGCAAATTCACAACCTCCAAGTAAGATTACAATAAGACAATACATTTTCTATTTTATCGCATTCGTATTTATTTAAATTTTTTTCATTGTTGACTATAATCTTGTAGATATGTCAAGCAGAACTCAAGTGGGTAGGCAAATCATAGTTTCTCAGCCAGATTCGAATCATTTGATGCATCAGCACTATGCTCCAAGCCAAGCTACCTTGCCACGCAATGAAATCAAGGGTATCGTTTCAGTTTATTTTTTATTTTTTCTGTGAAATCTTATTCCCTTTTTCAATTGTTTACTGCAAATGTCTAACTCCTAATCAATTCTTAGATATTCGACTTCATATTGTTTGTCATAAACTCTGCAACCTTACTTCCCCCATATAATTAATATATGCCTAAAATACATGTCATTAAGTTATCACATGTCATATATACCTATTTTGTCCATAAAAAGGGATTCCACTATTGATGAGCTCGTATGTAGTGGCAAAATACAAGGGTAAACATGTTCCTATATCTTCAAAGTTGGTCCCCTTCTGATTTTTGATGACTTTCTCTTCTTTATTTTTTTTTTAAATCAGATTTTGTTTTCTTTTATAATTCAGTAATGAGATAGATAATAACAGTCGCATGAGTAAGGAGGAAATTAAATATTCTCCAATTTCCTTTGCTTCCTCCATTCATCTATGTACACAAGATTCTCAATGAATGTAAAATGTCTTAAATGGTTACCTACTTTTCTGTATTTTTTTTATTTAATTGATTAAATTTTATTTTTCAGGTTTGATGAATAATTACATACTAGATAACCAGATTCACAATTCACAAGAAGTGCCCATACAACAACAACCATGTCACCTTGTAAATGCAAGTAGTGAGGTAGAAGATGAACAAAGAACAGATAAACGAATAGGTAAAAAAAAAAAAAAATCAACATTAATATTATAACTTTTTGTGTATGTTAATTTGTAGTATTGCAGAATTGTACTGAAATTTGTGAAAATTGCAGGAAAAGAAACTAGAGGTCCCACATGTATGAAGGATATCTGGACTCGACCATCTCATCTACCTCCAATTGAACTTCAGTTTAATAGTCTTGGAATACCTATAGGAAAGAATGTAGGCCAGTTTGCTGAATTCTTGGGCACTATAGCAAGGAATGGTATGTTCTGCCCAATTGATATGGAAGATTGGCGTAAGATGCCAAAGATGTACAAAAAGAAAATGCTGGATTTCGCCAAGGTATTTTTAAGTTTAGTATTAGACATACGTATACAAAATAATTATGTGTACTAATTTAAAAATGTTATGCAGATGAAATTTGAGACCACTCTTGCTGATGAAGTTTGGATTCTAAAATCCATTAATAAAAAATGGAAAAATTGGAAGCATCAGCTAAAAACAAAATATTTTTCACCTAATATAGGCATCGAAGTTTTTCTCGAAGATAAGGATGAAAGAGTGGTGACAGACCAGTGGATCAATATTCTCTCCTACTGGAATAAAGATGAAATAAAGGTATATCACGTTTTTTATTTAGTGTAATTATTTCATCACAATTTTTAAGGATTTACCTTTTGATTTTTTTTCCCATCATTAATTTAGGCACGGAGTGAGAAAAATAAACTTGCTAGGTCAGAGAAAGGGATGGATCATGCAACTGGAAAAAAATCATTTGCACGTGTTTATGCCGAATTGGTGAGTTTATCCACTTCTTTTACAGTATTTTGTTATTTATGGTCTCACCTAATTTACTAAAATAAATGGTTATTCCTAGTTTAACAAATTGGGTCGTGACCCATCTCGTGCTGAGTTATTTGAGACAATCTATGTTGGTCGCAACGGAACTCTGGCTAATGTTGCTCAGTATTTGGTAAGTTTTTGCATTGGTAGTTAGTACTTCGACTTAAGAATTCTCTTTTCAAAATATTTGTAGTCCATAATATCTTAAACTTGTAGGAGAAAATGAATGAGAAAAGAAATCAACTTCCAGAAGGTGTAGAAGATCCTATTGGTCCCAATGACATATTTGCCCAAGTAACGGGCCAAGATAAGCAGGGTCGTGTTCGACTAATTGGGGAGGGGGTTACTTCTCTTGATGCATTTGAAGAGGCTCCCAATCGAAACAAGTTCAAACGTATGGTGGTACATCAACAGTCAAAAATGTTGGAAATGGAAAACCGCATTGGGGACTTACAATTAGAACTTCAAAATACACAACAAAGACTTGCTTCACAAGAGTCTACATTGTTACCTAATAATCCCCTTGGGCTAGCTTTAACAAAGCAATCTAATCTTCAGGTAAAATTTAGTGTTTTCTTTGTTAACTTATATTTCTCATAATGGCTTTACTTGTCTTTTAAATACCCTTCACTTTTGTGTATACTATCTTGATGATCACTTCTTCTGAGTTAAAATATCATGCTTATATGTCCTTCTGGTGTTGTTGCTTCTTTTTAATGTTTAAAGATCATAAAAGTTTTCACTATTTTAATTGTGTTGTGGAAAATTTTGAAACTTTTTTGTACATATATGTAGCTTTAATTACTTATATGACTTAAGCTCAACTCATTTCTCTTTCATTTTTTTATTATTATTGATTGAAACTTTACTTTATATAGCACTCCAACAACAGTGTTCATGAATCTTTGATTGATAAAAATTCTCAAATTCAACTTTAGTATAATGTGGTGAAATTAGGGTCCCAATATGAAAAACATTTTAATCAAAAGCTCAAGTTTTCTTCCTTTTTCTTTTCTTTTTTAAGGTGCATATCTTACTATATTACTACATGACTAGAGTGTTTGTAATACAATACTTGAATGCATTATGCGCCTTTATTACTTCCTTTATGCTAACTTTCACTACTTTGTAATATTTTACATACTTTAGCCATACTAAAATGTCCTCTGCAACTCCTCTGACTCCCATATACGCTGTCTTTGGATCTTTTCACTGCCTTGTGAGTTGCTGGAATTATAGGAGTAATGCAAGCTAGAATTATAAGATTATATATAGCTTACCCTGCAGCTTGAGACTTTTTAGATCCTTCCTGTTGTTCCCATTGAATTTGAGTGATTCATGATAGAGAGCACTTAAAATTTCTTTTAGCTCATCTGTCAATGCAGCATTCACCTTATGAATTTGTTTAACTCAATACCAATTTAACTAGATTAATATTTTCAGGTTGGAAGTTCTATTGCTCTCAAAAGTCTTATAGATCCAAATAAAATAGTTGCTGAAGGATGTCTTTATAGTACTGATCCAACTACAATAGTTGGGGGAAACGTTTTGGGAGAGAATTGGTATGAAATACATGTTAAAGTAGTCCTTCAACCTGAAGAGCGACTGGTTCGACCCCATGATCATTGTCAAACCCTTGGAGATGCTCTTGGTGAAATGGTTGCTTGGCCATGCAGTTTTGTATGTAAAGTATTACTTTCTTTGTACATATTTAATTATTTTTAAAAGCTAATTATTCAAAATCAGTTTCTTACATTTAATTATTACATTCAGGTGACACCCTGTGAGTTGCATTGAAGTGTTTAACGATTGCTTTGGAGATGTAAAGGCATTGGTTACAATTTCAAATACATTCATTTCTAGCAATCTTGGATTCGTAACTAACTTTCTTAGATTTTAGGTATGGTTGTGTTTCGAATACTTCGCACTAGCAGTTAGTTAATATTTAGATTGTTGATTTGCACATCTTGATTTTAGCTTCTTTGTTTTGTTTTTTTCCTAGTTTACTAGTTGGTTAGTCTTAATACTAGGTTGTTTAGTGATTTTTAATCATTGCAATGACAATTACAACTTTTTAGTATTTGAAGTAACAGTATATTCTTTTTTTTTACTAGATATATGTATTAGTTGTTAAATTATTTTCTAAATTGTACAACACTTGAATGAAAAAGAAACTGCCCCAACGTATATTTTTCCAAGAAGCGTTAAACTAAACTGATTTATAAAAACATTTTAAAAGTTCCAATATTAAAATATGGAATTATTTTTATTTCAACATTATAATGCAAGAAATTATTATAATATGAGATCGAAAAGTGTCATAAAATGTCATTTTATTAATATAATATAACAATTAAATTTTACATATTAATACAGTATAAAATGTCAGCAATTAATATAAAAATGGCATTTATAAATGTCATAATATGTGATTATTCTGTCAATTAAAAATGTCTTAAAAAGTTATTTATCTATACATTTCATTATGCCTTATAAACAATTAAAAATGTCTTAACAAGTTATTTATTAATACATTTTATTATGTCTCAACAAATCTTTCCTGACATTTAATAAAGCCTCATTATCAATTATTCATAATAGTTTGAGAACTTATTTAGACATTTTAAAGTGTCTCAATAACTTACATACTCTATTAGGACACGACTTTAGCCCACGCTTAAAATTAATGTGGGGATAAATTAAATGCCTTAATAGGTAGGATAATAATACATTTGTCAATGTCTTAAAATCTATTTTTTGTTGTAGTGATTAAATATTTTAATAGTATCACCTTCAGGGTGGTTGGCTGACAATGAATTCAATAACATATCATTGCAGATAAAATCTGCATCTATCTTTATTCTTTAATCTTCTATGTTTCTTTATAGAGAATAACAAAATATTTTAGTGACATCAGGTACAGGAAAAATGACTTTTCATGCTATCACGGTAACATCGGTTATCCAATTTTCTTTTATTATTATTATTTTTTCATCTTGTCACAATTCCTTCACTTCTGGTGGTGAATTATAATTTTGTATCATAGAATTATTTTTTCACTTCTAGTGATGAGTTCAACATATTTGAATAATTATGATTACAATAGTTAATATAATGCCTACACCCACGATTGCAATTTTGTGCATTATATGAATGTATAATTAGAACATTTACTTCAGGAAATGGAACCTTTATGTATTATAGAAATTTATGATTCTCACATTTACTTTAGAAAATGGAATTTTCACGCATAATAGAGGTGCGTAACTATCACATTTACTTCAGACTATAGAGCAACTTTATTGAACGACTTTCATGAGTTTTCAACAAAACTCATTATTTTATTCAGTGATGAAAAGAAAGTAAATCAAATATATAATAATCTAAAATAACCATTGTTTAGCAATTGCATTTCTCTTTCAAAATGTCAATTAGAGAAATTTATATTTTCTACTCAAGTGATCATATATCTCTTTTAAATTTGTCAACGGGACAAATTGATATTTTACATTAAAGTGTCCAAATTTCAGCGCATCTATTTCAATTGTATTTTTCAACTATGTGAGAAAATACATACAAATGTAAAACATATAAATTCTTAGGATAATGAAACAAGCATAGAAAAGATCAAAATAATATATTCAATTACTATTAGAACTTTCACAAGTAAAAGCATTATAGTACGTAGTAAATGAGAAAGTTTCAAAATCCCTCACAATAGTTAAATTCACCAAGATAGAAAATTAGGCATATCAAACGAAACTTTTTAAAGCATATATTATTTTATGGATCATAGCCAAATGCATTGAGTATATATAAAAATATATATATGTATATATGTTATATTCAAATAAATACATACATCAAAATTGCATAGCAATCATTTGGAAAAATCTCATACCACTAACAATTATCCTCGTCAATCAACAAACCTTAATGGCTAAAGTCTCGTGCTGATAACGTATTATAAAACTACTATGATGATTAGTAGTATCATATTATATCTCCACAATTGTACCAATACTAGAAAGTAGAAATACAATATTATAAGATTATGAGGAATGTAGAGAAGTGTAAAAGAGAGAATAAAAGTAGATAAGTAAAGACCAAAGTAGATATAATATTTCTTCTTCTTATCATCTCATTTCATCATCCATACATCTATTTATAAATTTAAATCTAAAGGTTACAAGACTCCAAAAGTTTATGTAGTAAAAGAGATAAAGGGGTAGTGTAAATGATAGTGTAATTAGGATAATGGAAAGTGAAAATATTAAGAGACTTATAGACATTCATTACAAAATATTCATAACAAGTAGGAATTTTTCTCTTCTTTTTACATCTTTTTACTTTCTTCAAGCCTCTATTTATAGGCTTATATTACATGATATAATAAGTACAAAACTCAAGAGTTGTATGAAACTCAAGAGTTGCATGAAAATAATTAGGGAGATCAAAGGGTAATGGGAGATGTAGGGGTTATACTAATTAGTAAATACAAGAATAAGCATGGACATACATAATTATCATAACACTTCCCCTTGGATGTTCATCTTTAAGAGAAATGACTCGTTAAAACCTAACTAGGAAAATCCAGTGGGAAAAAACTTAGTGAAGGAAAAAAGAGTACACTTTCAGTCTATCTCTGCCTCATTAAAAGACATTACCAGTAAAATTCAGTGGAAAAAAACTTGATTAAAAGAAAAAGTGTACAATATGTAACTCCCTGTCTTGAGCATCATTTGATATCTTTGATTCTTTGCATTCCAATCTTATATCTCAGCTTCTCAAAATGTGAAGTTGGCAGCAATTTAGTGAAAAGATCTGCCAAATCGTCACTCGAACGTATTTGTTGAACACTAATATCTCCATTCTTTTGAAGCTCGTGAGTAAAACAGAATTTTGGTGAAATGTGCTTTGTCCTATTACCTTTAATGTATCTTTCCTTCAACTGAGCACTACATATAGCATTATCTTCAAATAAAATAGGTGAAACTATCTTATCCAATTGCAAACCACTTGAACTCCGAATATGATAAATTATTGATCTTAACCAAACACACTCTCAACTTGCTTCATGAATTTCCAATAATTCAGCATGATTAGAAGAAGTGGTAACAATGGTTTGTTTCATTGAACGCAAAGAAATAGTTGGTATCATTACAAGTGAAAACATAACTAGTTTGCGATCGGACATTATGAGTATCAGATAAATATCCAGCATCTACATATAACCTGTAAGATCAGCCTTATGTGTTCTGGAAAAATAAAGATCCATATCTATTGTACCTTAAAGGTAACGAAAATTTTGTTTAATACTATTCCAATGTCTCCGTGTACGAGATGAACTATATTTTGCTAGTAAATCAACAGCAAAGGATATATCATGCCTAGTATGACTTGCAATATATATAAATGCTTCGATAGCACTAAAATATGATACTTCTGGACCAAGAAGTTGTTCACCAGTTTCACGAGGATCAAAATGATCTTTATTCACATCGAGTGATCTTACAACCATAGGTGTGCTCAAAGGGTGTGCTTTATCCATATAAAAGCGTTCCAACACCTTAGCTATACAAAAGGATTGATATAGAAAAATGCCATTTTCTAAATAATAAATTTGTAAACCAAGACAAAATTTTGTCTTTCCAAGATCTTTCATTTCAAATTCCCGCTTCAGATAATCAACAATATTTTGGATCTCTCCAGGGGTTCCAATAATATTCAAATCATCAACATAAACTTCTATTATAGGAAATTCAAATCTAGATCTATTAATAAGAACACGTGTAAATTGGATCATTCATATAACCTTGTTTTAATGAATACTCACCAAGGTAGTTATACCACATGCGTCCTGCTTGTTTCAGACCATATGCACAATTTTATCGAATAAAGTTATCGAGAACCAGAATCACATTCCTTAGGCAATTTAAAATACTTCAGGAGTTTTCATGTAAATATCATTTTCGAGTGAGCTATACAAATAGGCTGTCACTACATCCATAAGGTGCATTTGAAGTCGTTCATTTGCTGTCAGATTAAGCAAATAGCAAAAAGTTGTTGCATCCACCATGGGAGAATATGTCTCCTCATAATCAATTCTAACTTTTTGAGAAAAACTTTGTGAAGCTAATCATGCCTTATACCACACGATTTCATTTTTCTCGTTACGTTTTCTCACAAAAATCCATTTGTAACGCATTGGTTGCACATCTTCAGGTGTGCGAATTATTGGTCAAAAACTTTACGTTTTGCCAACGAATCTAATTCCACTTGAATTGTCTTTCAACTTTGGCCAATCATCTCTACGTCTGCATTCATCCACAGACTTTGGTTCATGATCTTCATTTTCATTTATTAAAGAAATTGCTGCAACATAAGCAAATTTATCATCGACGTTGATTGTACATCGGTTCTATCTTTCTCCAGTCATGATATAATTAATTGAAATCTCATTATTACAGTCATTTTCAGGTACCTGAACTTCTTTTGGAAGTTTACTAGTAGTCATGTTTGAAAAAAAAAATTTAGAATCTTTTACCTAGATTTTTTCATCTTGATTATTTGCTCATTTTTGATTTCGAGGATTTTTATCTTTGGAACCGACTGGCCTACCATGTTTCATTTGTGCTTTTAACTTTTTATTATTGGTAGGCGGTCCTTCAAGGACATCAATTCAAATTGGAGCACTAACAGACGACATATGTGATTTAGTCACACGTTTTGGGTCAGTAAAAGCATTTAGCAGTTGGTTTGTTAAACGTTGCATGTGAATTATCTTTCGACCTTCCAGTTCACATTATTGTGTACGAGGATCAAGATGAGATAGAGATAATTCATTCCAACTAATCTTTTTATCAGGCTCCCCCTAATGTTGGAAAAATCGATTCATCAAAATGACAATTAGCAAAACAAGTAGTAAACAAATCTCCAGTTTTTGGCTCAAGATATTTTATTATGGTTGGAGATTCAAACCCAACATATATTCCCAAACTCCTTTGAGGTTTCATTTTTGTGCGTTGTGATAGAGAAATTGGAATATAAACCACACATTCAAAAATTCTAAGATGAGATATATTTGGTTCCTGACAAAAAACCATTTGTTGGGAGAGAATCCATTATAACTTGTTGGCCTAGTGCTCACTAATGCCGCAACATGCAAAATAGCGTTCCCCCAAGCCGATATTGGGAGCTTAGTCCTCAAAAGCAATAATCCGGCAATCAATTGAATGCGTTTAATAAACTATTCTGCTAGACCATTTTGTGTATGAACATAAGCAACAGGATGTTCAACACTTATACCAATAGACATACAATAATTATTAAAAGATTGGGAAGTAAATTCACCAGTATTATCAAGATGAATTGTCTTACTATTATAATTTGGAAAATAAGCTCGTAACCAAATTATTTCTGCAATAAATTCGCAAACGCTAGGTTGTGACTTGATAATAAACATACATGTGACCATCTGCTAGATGCATCAATCGAAATCATAAAATGTCGAAATGGTCCACATGGTGAGTGAATAGGCCCACAAATATCCCCATGTATGCGCTATAGAAATGTAGAAGATTCGGTATGAACTTTCACTGGTGATGGCCTAACAATTAATTTGCCTTCAGAACAAGCAGCACACGAAAATTTATTGGACTGAAGAATCATCTAACTCTTCAAAGAATGACCATTAGAATTCTTTATTATCCTTCGCATCATTATAGAACAGGGTGGCCCAACCGGTCATGCTAAATAATAAATTCATCAGTAAACTTCTGTTGTACTGTTGAATAAATTTCAATTGTGATAATATGCGTGTAGTACAAACCGAAGGAATAAAAAAGGAATTTTTTCAATAATAATTTTTTTCAGAAACAACATTCGTAATGAACAAATATTCATTATTACCTTCATTTTTAGTTTCAATCTGATATCCATTTTGGCGAATATCTTTGAAACTTAACATATTTCTTTGAGATTTTGAAGAAAATAATGCACCATCAATATAAAATCTCGTTCTTCCTAGTAAAATTACTACAGGTCTTCTAGAGCCTTCAGTCAGTTTTGTACTACCAGAAATAGTAATAACATGGGTTTCTTTTATAATTAAATAAGAAAAAAATTTCTTATCCTTCAATATTGAATGCGTTGTTGCACTATCTGCCAGACACAATTCTTTGTTATTGATCACTGAAACATCCATTTTCTTCACAAATAAAATTTTAAATTACATGTATTTATTTAAATACATAATATTTGTTCATCATAAAATTAAATATTAAAACTTAAATACTTCAAATTTTATTCAAAACATCAAACTAATAACTATTACATCGAATTAAGAAAAGAAAAGAAAAAAAAAACTAATTTTGAACATTTCCACTAGAATCACCTTCACAGCGATTGACTAAAAAATTGGCAACATCTAAAGAAGTGAATTCAATAAAGTCATTATCAATAAGGCTATTGTTAACATCAGCTCAAATTAAATTTGTCTCTATATTTTTGTCTTTATTCTTCAACGATTCTTGATAGAGATCTGCTAGATGTTTTGGAGTACGACAGGTACGGGACCAATGGTCTTTCATGCCGCACCGATAGAACTTATTGGCCACTTTGTTTTTGTTCTGATTTTCACCTTGCTCATCATTACTCTCCCACTTCTGGAGGTGAGTTGCCTTTTCCATGACCACCATGATTATTATTGCGATATTAACCATCACGATTATTATTGCGATATTGACCACGACCACGTCCACGGCCATAGGCCACGACCTTGATTTGTCCATTATGAGAATTTATGGTTGTAGCATTTACTTCAGGCAATGGAACAGAACCAGTGGGATGAGCTTTACGATTTTTTACCAAAAGTTGATTGTTTTGTTCAGTAACTAGCAGACAAGAAATCAGTTCAGAATACTTTTGAAATCCCTTTTCATGATATTTCTGCTGTGGGAGCACTTTGATGTGTGAAAAGTGGAGAATTTTTTCTCCAACAGATCATCACCAGTGACTTTTTCTCCACAATGTCAACTGAGAAGTGATTCTAAAAACTGTTGAATTGTACTCACTTACAGATTTAAAATCTTGCATTCGCAAATACATCCAATCATAGTGAGCTTTTGAAAGAATCATGGTCTTCTGATGGTCATATCTTTCTTTCAAACAAGTCCACAGAACAAATGGATCTTTCACCATCAGATATTCAGCTTTCAATGCTTCATCAATGTGATGACGGAGAAAAATCATTGCCTTGGCCTTTTGTTGATTACTGGCTGTACTTTCTTCTATGATGGTCTGATTAAGACCATCTGCAGCTAGATGAATTTCAACATCTAGTCCCATGACAAATAATTTCTCCCTTTGATATCAAGAGCGGCAAATTCAATCTTTGTAAGGTTAGCCAGAGAGATGAAAAAGTCAATAAATATGTAACACAAAAAATAACTTACCACTTACCTACAAGAAACAACTCAGTTGGTTAGAACTTCATGCTGATAATGTGTTGTAAAACTACTATTATAATATATCTATAGAAGCATATAGAATATAAAAATAATCTACTAACACAAGATATTGTAGAGGAAATAGTAGTATAAAATTTTCTCTTCTATTTATCGTCTTTTCCTTTCTTCTAGAGAGGCTTATATTGCATGATACAATAAGTACAAAACTCAAGAGTTGCACGAAAATAATTAGGGGAATTAAATGGTAGTGGGAGATGTAGTGGTTGAACTAATTAGTAAATACAAGAATAAGTATAGACATACATAATTATCATAACAATATCTTCAAATTATAAAATGTAAATGTTACAAAACACATTGGTTTTTGTCCACACTCAACATAAAATAAATGACATTTTTCTCTCACTTGGACTAAAACCAATCACCCATTTGTTTCAAGCCAAATGAGCACACATAACATTCATGCTTCTGTTGAGACATTGGTTTAATCAATGGATCAGCTATGTTGTCATCTGTCAGAATTTTTTTCTATTTCTATATTTTTTCTATCAATGAATTTTCTAATCAAGTGATAGTGTCTTAATACATGTTTGGACTTTTGATGTGACCGCGTTTCTCGCTCCATTGTTATACAGTACAAGTGAACAGGATTATCAATGGAACCACTCCAAGTTCAATTAAGAACTTGTTTATCCAAACTGCTTCTTTGGCTGCTTCATAAGCAACTATGTATTCAGCCTCTGTTGAGAATCAGCAATAGTATATTGTTTGGAACTTTTCCAACCGACAGCTCCACCATTGAGGGTAAACATATATCCTGATTGTGACTTGCTATCATCTTTGTCAGACTGAAAGTTGGCATTTGCATATCCATTCACTTCTAATTCTACTCCACCTTAGATCAGCAAATGTTCTTTTGTTCTTCTTAAGGACTTCAGAACATTCTTGATTGTCTTTCACACCTAAATATTGATACTTCTATACGATTTTATTAACATAATGAGTTTGAGAAAGAGCATAACCCCTACTATGCTTATTCACCTTTATCCCTAAAATAGTATCAACCTCACCAAAATCTTTCATTTGAAACTTAGACGTAAGATACTTTTTAGTTTCAGTAATTCCTTTCAAGGTATTACTCACAATAAGCATATCATCCACATATAGGCATATTAAAACACAATATTCACTTGAAGTTTTGGAATACATACACTTATCAACATTATTAAATCTGAAACATCGAGTAGTATAGCATTCTCACATTTCTCATGCCATTGTTTAGGAGGTTATTTAAGTCCATACAATCACTTAACCAATTTGTATACCTTGTGAACCTTTTCATGCGAATTGACATTCAAGAATGTAGTCTTTACCAGCAATTTGATGGTCATAAAGATTAAAACTGAAGCTAATGAAATCACAATCCTAACAAATGCAATTCTAGCAATAGGAGCATATGTATCAAAATAATCAATTCCTTCCATTTGTCTATAACATTTGGCTACTAACCTGGCTTTGTAAGTGAAAATAGTTTCATTTTTTGCTCACTTCCTTCGAAAAATTCACTTGCAACAAATTGGTTTTGAAGCTTTTGGTAAAGGAACTAGGATTCAAGTATTATTAGATAATATTGAATCCATTTTATCATTACAACATCTTTCCAAAATGCTGAATCTCTTGACCTTATTGCTTCATTATATATTTTAGGTTCATCCTTTACACTTAATAAAATATAAATTTTATTAAATAGAGTGTCCATACTTTCATCAACAAGGAAGACAATAGCTTGTGAAGAAATAAAATCTAAAGGTAGGTTTCTCTCCTTCATTTTTCCTTTGACTTCTTCTAGGTTCAAATAGAAGAGTCATGTTAATTTCTTGCTGCATTTTGGGAAGTGCTAGATTCCCATGATGAAACATCATTTTCTTTTGAATTCTCTAGAAATTTATCTTCTAAAAACTCAATTTTCTTTGATCCCACAATCACATTAGAATCAACTTTAAGTAGACTATAAGACTTAAAATTTTCAGCATACCCTACAAACACACATTTTAGTGCTCTAGTTCTAACTTATTCCTCTTGAATTCAGGAACACAACAATATGCAATGCAGCCCCAAACCTTCAAGAATACTTGGTTTTCTTCCCTTTCAAATCTCATCAGGGGATTGAAGGAATTTTGTATTGAACATTGCAATCAGCCAACGAAGTTTTACCCCACAAGTTCTTAGGCAAACTAGAACTTCATGACTACTTTAATTTGTTAACACATGTATATTGCACATACTTTGAGTTTTATAGTCATAGAGCACAATTTCAAAGTTCTAGCTATACATTACTAACAAACACATTAGTTTAATCTAATCAAATTCTTAAACAAGTAGTAACACACATTATATAAATGAATAGTGACATATCACTTTATTTATAATAATATATCAAGCAAACTAAACTTGCACTACTATAAAAATGACTTTTAATGACGGTTTCTTCCTACATTTAACGGCGGTTATTAGGCATTTGAAACTACCATCTATCCGGCAGCCGTAGAAAAGTTACGGACTTTCTACGACGGTTTCCAACCACAGTAGAAAGTCCACAATACAACGGTGGTTTTAACCGAACCGCCGTAGAAAGTCCCACTTTGTATTGCAAAATGAATTTGCAGTAGAAAGTACTGAGTTTCTATTGCTAAACCGCCATAGAAAGTCCTAAACTTTCTAAGGCGTTTTCCATACCCGCCATTGGAGCAAGCATTTCACTTTAAACCAACGGAGCCACATAAAGGAGCCTAAGCAAGGTTAAAATTGAAAAGGCAAGTGACATTTCACACCTTCACCATATGAGAACAAGCATTTCACTCAGTAGCAATAAAGGAGGTACACAAAATAGAGTAAGAAATGTAAAAGGTTTAAGGAGAAGTTCACTCATTTTACACTCTCCATGCCTAAAACAAGAAAAGTGACACACAAAAGATGCTTGCATCGTTTCTAGAAAAGATACTGGAAAATGAGGCAAAGAAAGCTTTAATTTCAAAAGATGAGTGCCATTAAACACCTTAAACCAACGGAACCAAAAAAAAGAGCCTAAGCAAGGTTAAAATTGAAAAGGCAAGTGACATTTCACACCTTCACCTCATGAGAACAAGCATTTCACTCATTAGCAATTAAGGGGGCACACAAAATAGAGTAAGAAATGTAAAAGGTTTAAGGAGATGTTCACTTATTTTACACTCTCCATGCCTAAAATAAGAAAAGCAACACACAAAAGATACTTGCAACGTTTCTTAAAAAGATACCGGAAAACGAGGCAAAGAAAGCTTTAATTTCGAAAGATAAGTGCCATTAAACACCTTAAATCAAAGGAGACACAAAAAGGAGCATAAGCAAGGTTAAAATTCAAAAGGCAAGTGAAATTTCACACCTTCAACTCATGAGCAACAAGCATTTCACTCATTATCAACCCTCCCCCCTCCCCCAACCATCAAAAGGGTAAAAGTAAAGGCATGTAAACACTGTGATTTAGAGATGCATACCATAAGAAACAGAAGGACCTATAACCAAGTGAAATAAAACCACCATATAGAAGTAATGGTGTGAAATGAAAGTGCAAAGGAGAAAATCCAGTTATAGCAAAAAAAAATATGCATAAACACCCTAATCGATCAAAACCTGAATTCAAACACCAATCGATCAAAATAATCAAGTAAACCAGAATTCAACACCCCAATCGATCAAAACCAAACACAAATTCAGTTACCAATCGATCAAAACCAAACTTGAATTCGACAACCAAACCCGAATTCAACCACCAATCAATCCAAACCAAAACAATCCAAGCATTCATCATTTCAACAAACCCGAATGCAACATTAACAAAAAACCCTAGGCGAATCACAAGTAAACAAATAACAATAAAATTTATAAAGCTTAACTAAACTTGGGTAAACCTTTTTTAGGATTTGAATCCTACAACCAAGTGACCGATTAGCCGAAATTCTGTTTGGGGAAAAGATATCCAATGGGTGGATGATGGCCGTTTAAAACGCCAAAGCCGGAGTTGGGTGACGTTGGGGCTAGCTGTCAACGCCGAACAGCTTCGGGAAGAGAAGATGGAAAGTCGGCAGCGATCGAAGGTACCGGCGACGGGTTCCTCTCGAAGAAGATGATGGAATGCGACGGGAAAGTGGAGAGGGAAATAGGGGAAAGCAACAAAGGTTTGGCATCTAAATTCAAAAAAGCCTCCTTTGAATTGTATTAAGTATACCCGACCTGTGTTTCTATGGCGGTTTAAATTGAAATCGCCATAGAAAACAACTTTCTATGGCGGTTTAAATTGAAACCGCCGTAGAAAGTTGTTTTCTACGGCGGTTTCAATTTAAACCGCCGTAGAAGGCCTGTAAAATATTGGGTTTTCTACGATGGTTTATCTTAAACCGCATCAGAAAGTGTCGGAAAAAAATTTAGATTCCCGTTCAAGCCTCTATTCCTATTAATTTCTAGTTTTTATTTTTTATAAATTAACCCCAAATTTTTTTTAATTTAATAATAAATATGCAATTTACTATTTATCAATTTTTATAGTAAAATTCATCATATTTATTAATTATATACAAACTCCAGCCTTTATGTTATGATAAAAAATAAATAAATTTCAAATTTTTATTTGACCAATCCATTATTTTAGGCCCTAAAAAATTTTGGAAGTATTGTTACATAATAATTCTAAGAACACTTCAAAAATAGCAATTTTCATTGAATTACTAATAGGGTGAAGTGCATTTTTTGTCACAAATAACAATTTTCATTGAATTACTAATGCTGCAGCTAAACCGAATAACGCAAAGTAAGTTACTTTGTGTGTTGTTTAGATCATCTCCAAACAACACACAAAGTAACGTTACTTTGTGTGTTGTTTATGTGATCATTTCTGCATTTTTTTTTCTTTTTCCTCTATTTTTCTTTCTCTGACCGAGAGCCTTCTTTTCTTCCTTCCCGTTTGATATGTTTCTTATTTTCTTGCTTATAACTGAGTTCAATCACTTCCTCACACTATGTATTATTCTCCATATTCACCTATTATAACTACTTAGTGACTATAAAAAAGTTAGGGACTTCATGGTGGGGGTTAAAGGAATGACAATTTTTGCACATTTTTGAAAGTTACGTGACCAAAAATCAGTTTTTGAAAGTTGCGTGATCATTTTTGCACATTGGCAAAGTTTCGTGGCCAAAAATGCACTTCACCCTTACTAATAAGATTTTTACTTCTGAATTCCTATCTACTTATCGCTATTTAAATAAAGTAAATCAAGAAATTCAATTATGTGAAAATAAAAATTCATAGCGGCACTTAATACTCTTCACAATTGGTTACAAGAATAAATCAATGTCGTATCCATGTAAAGTCTTAATTAATTGTCGACTGTTTCTGTATCTATCATATATAGGCTAGTTAGATCTTCGTTTGCATATATATATATATATATGTATGTATATATATATATATACACCTTCTTTTATTAGAATTAAGAGTCAGAAAAATATAAAGAGGTGGACGTGCGTAATATGCCTTACCCCTGTATACAAAATTCAAATGATGCAGATAATATGTTTAAATTTGAATATTACAAACATCAACATTATTGGAGTTTTAAACAACTCTAAACAAAAAGAAATTCAATTTTACTAGCAGTTATAAACCCTAAACCCTATGCGTATATTCAATGGCGGTTAGAAAAACCCCGCCATAGAAAACAATTTTCCATGGCGGTCATTTGAGAACCCCCATGGAAAAGATCTTTCTATGGCGGTTATCGAGAAACCGCCATAGAAAAGATCTTTCTATGTCGGTTATTGAGAAACCGCCATAGAAAGTATCACTTACTATGGCGGTTTATATAGAACCGCCGTAGATAATAACTTTCTACGGCGGTTCTATATAAACCGCCGTAGATAATGACTTTCTACCGCGGTTTATATATAAACAGCCGTAGAAAGTCCGTTTTTCTTTTTAATGGCGGTTTTGGTCTTTTCCGCCATTAAAGTACCACCGTTGAAAATACTTTTTTTAGTAGTGTTGATAATAGTTGAACAAGATACATTTTATAGAATTACTACTAGATAATTTAACTACATTATCACAAACAAAATATTATAAATACACTTATTCTAGACAATAATATAGAATATATGAATGCAGAAAATTGCTCAATTACATAATGCACAAAGACCAAGTTTTAATATTTTTTGTCATTATTCATTTTATTACTTACAAGATTTCATAAACAAAGTATGAGTCTTATTTGTTCAAACTTTCAATTAGATGCATGTTGCACACTTAAGTAAACATAACATTAATCATCTTGTGAATGAAAATTTAATATACAACATATTAATCACTATTCATGCAAAGGTTGAACAAGACAATTTAAATCCATAATTATCATAATACAAATGCTTTCATCTAGACAAAATTATAGAATTTCTAAAATTCTAATACAGCTCAATAATTTGAGATGATCAAACTAAATACACTTGAAGTATTTTGATCTATTTCATTTCATGTTACAATTTATCATTCATTTCAACAAAATTAACACTAGGAGAATTTTCTCCTTTTTGTTTCTTGTTGCATATGAATTCAGCCTAAAAATGGCATTTTACTTGAAAATTGTAACTCTATTATATTCTTCTTCTCAACAGAAATGGCATTTTTTGAATTTTCATTTCATTCCTTCTTTAACCAAATTTACTGTATGATAACTTACAATTTCTATTATGTGAAAGATCATAATACCATCTTCAATATTTAGATATTCTAAACACGTTAGTTTAAGAAACCATTGCTTGAAGATTATGAATTTGGTTCATAGAAGAAGAATTTTTATTAAATAAAAATCAAATAAGTAAGAAATTATCTTTCTCTTGATTTCTGAGTGGCATATTCCTACGACAATGCACAAGATTTCATCTCTTTGAAACTTCTCCCCATTTCGTCGAGTTTATCCAATTTCACAAAATCCTGGTTCACGAACTTCATGGTCGTCTATTGAATAGCCTCCATGATGAATGCAGGTTAAACACTTTAAGATTGAATAAGTGGAGGGATTTTCAAGACTTAAGAAAACAAGAACAAAGAATAAGAAGAAAGAAATCTGCAAAAATTTCACTAAGAAATAAAGAAAGACTTGTAACAAGTCAAAAAATAAATCTAAGGCGTGTATAACCACTTTCCTTAAAGTGTTTAATGCCCCACTATCAATCTAACCGGGTATATGAAATTTTCAATTACAATGAATGCAACCTAATATGAACCTAAGAGGGGGAGGGGGTGAATTAGGTTCTATGCCCTTTTAAAATTTTCTTCTACAAAGAACTTTGAAAATACATTTTCAAAGACAAGTGAGAAAACCAATTTTGCTCAAGTGTTGTGTGTGAAATGATTTGCAAAATCGAAAGAAAATAAATAAGGAAAGACAACAATTTATAGTGGTTTGGATTCCCCTTGAATCCTAGTCCACTCCCCAAGTTCTACAATTTGAGATTTCTAATCCACTAAGAAATACTTAAAGGAGTGTTTCAATCCTTTACACTTACTCAAGATTAATCTCTTAATCATAAGACTTTCCCCTTGCCTAATCAAGCTCTAGACTAGGACTTCCTTGCTTAATCTAACTCTAGATTAAGACTCTCTTGCGCTAGTAATGGATCTTTTGCCCTATCCTTCCTCAAGGATTTTAGGTCTTACTCAATACTCCCCTTGCCTAGAGCAAAGGACTTTTGCCTTATCAATCTCTTGATCAAGACCTTCCCACCTTTGTCTAATCTAACTCTAGACTTAGGACTTTATCCCTTTGCCTAATCCAAACCTCTTAAGATAGGTCTTTTACAATTGCCTCAACCAACCTTTTGGTTACGACTTTTTACAAGTGCCTAAACTCAACCCCTTGAGCTAGGACTTCTCCTTTTCTTCTTGCTCCCCCTTACTTTATACCTAACTCTTAAACAAGAGTTTAGAACTTTGCCTGTTAGACGTATTGTCTTAATTTTAGTTTTGATGATAAGATAACAAATATATGATTTTAGTTAATGCTTTGCACTTGAAGTTATTTGTAGAAAAGATGCAGAAAAAGTGCAGCAAAGCAAAGTTCAAAGCTAGTCTCGAAGTCGGGTCTCGACAGCCTCTCGAAGTAGAAGCTGAACCCATAAAGTATTGAGCTCCAGTATCGACTGGCAGTCGAGCTCGAAACTTGCCCAAAAAGGTTCAAACTCAAACACGTCGACAAGCACTAGATAGCAGTCAAGCTCTCAGGTTGAAATTAATTGAAGAAACAAAGTCGACCGTTGATAGGGTCTCGAGCTCGAAGCTAAGGAAAACGAAGAATGTGCCAAACGCATTAATTGCACTCTGCACCAAAACTCCTAGCTGTTGGAGAAAAGATTTCAAAAACTACAAATTGTTAAAGTCGGGTCTCGACGTCGAAGCCTGGACTTGAATCGAAAAAGAGAAAAATTTATGTAGCTTCTAACCAGAGCCTAAATAGGCTCTAGACAGCCTTTTAGGCTACTGGCTAAAAAGAAGAGAAAATTTCTGAAGCTTCTAACCCTAGCCTAGACAAGGTGTAGACAACCTTTTAGGCTATTGGCTGAAAAATTGTGAAGCCTCTAACCCGACCTTCGACTTCGAACCTCGACCTCGAACCTCCTGACGGGAAGCAAAGTAGAGCCGTTATTTGACCATTTGAAATGATTCCTTCACTCCTATGAATACTCCCAAGCTCAAAATTAAAGACTAATCATCCCCCACAAGTCTCCTACATCCAAGCATCATTCAAGAGATTTATTTCATACATTTAATTGTTAAAATAGCTTCTTGAGTTAGGATTATAAAGAGGCTTTCATGCCAATTTGTCATAGTTTGTTGTAAACTCCATTTGTGGAGATTCTTTCCATTGTAAACACTTTGAGGAAGTCCTAAATACTTGATTAAGTGTTGTAGGCACATTGTATATGAGGCAAAATCCTAAACTCTTGTTTAAGAGTTAGGCAAGAAGAAAGGGGGAGCAAAAAGATAAGGAGATACCCAATTCAAGAGGTTGAGTTTTGGCAATTGTACAAGTCTCAATTTGAGGTAAGTTGGGCATTGAGGTTAAAGTCCTATTCAAGAGTTTGGATGAGGCAAAGGGTAGAGGTCATAGCTTAGAGCTAAGTTAGGTATTTGTCAAGTCTTGATCAAAAAGTTGATTGAGCAAAAGTCCTTTGGTCTAGGCAATAGGAGTCTTGAGTAAGACCTCAAATCCTTGAGGAAGGATAGGGCAAAAGATCCAATTGCTAGCCTTAGGCAAATGAGTCTTAATCTAGAGCTAGATTAAGCAAGGGAGTCCTAGTCTAAAGTTAGATTAGGTAATGAAAAAAACTTGAAATTGAGAGATTAATCTTGAGCAATTGTAAGGGACTGAAACACTCCTTTAAGTGTTTCCTAATATAGAAATTTCAAGTTCTAGAACTTGGAGAGTGGACTAGGATTCAAGGGAAATCTGAACCACGATAAATTTGTGTGTCTTGCCTTGTTTATTTGCTGATACGGGGAATTATTTTTGGTTGAATTAGTCTAAGTGATAATTTTACTTGGATGAGATAAGTTTTACTGTTAGTTACTAGTGCCGGGATTTACTGGTTAGTGTTCCTAGATTATAGGAATTCTATTAGTGGGTTAGTATTTTATTTCATTATAAATAGCTAATTGTACGGTTAAAAGGGATATCAATGAAAAATATAAAACAATTACTCTCTCCCTGATGTCTTCTCCAACTATTTCTCCTTCCCCAAATTCTACACGTATCATTTGCTTTCGGCTTTGTAAATCACTTCACTCACAAAATCATTTTTACACTTGTCTTTGAAAAAGGTTTTTCAAAGTTCTTTGTAGAAGAAATATTTTTAAAGGGTCAAGAACCTAATTCACCCCCTCTGCCTCTTAGGTTCCATCTTAGGTTGCTACTGATAATTGGGATTTCATTGCCTAATACAAGTTGCCTACACTCAAACTCTTGAGTTACTAGATGAAGAGAAGATATAACAATCTCACTAAAATGGAGTTTACAATGAACTAACAGGAATGGGCATGAAAGCCTCTTGCTAATCATAACTCAACAAGCTAATTTGACATATAAATGAGTCAAATGAAGTTTGTGAATGTTGCTTGAGTGTAGGAGACTTAAAGGGGATGATGTCCCATCATTTTGTAGCTTGGGGATACTTATAGGAGTGGCCAAATAGTTTGCAACGGCTCTTAATGGCTAGTTGAAAAAGCTATCACGAAGGCCTTGTGCTAGTAGTATGGCTTCTCGCAGCAGACATAGATTTGAAAATTTTATGTCTAATGGCTAGTCACGTCAGAGAATCTGAACGAGTAGTACGGTTTCTCTTACAACCATTCTTTTTCTTTTCTTCTCTTTTCTATTGGACTTTGCCTTCTGGTTGTCGTGCGAGTTGTTGTGTGACTCATACATTTCTCTTACGCCTTTTAAGACATTTTGACATTTTCAAATTTCCCAATGGCTCTTAGTTTGACCGGCCTTTGACCCACGCTTTTGTTGACTTTTTTCTTCTAGTGCATGCAAGTTTCCATATGACTCGTACGCTTTCTCGTACGTGAACCTTCTTTGCAACGATCACTTTCTAATGGCTACTTCATTTTTCTTTTCTTTGGTTTCACTACTACCGTTCGTGTGAGTTCTCGTGCGACTTTCTTCTACATTTTTCTACAAACTCTTCAAGTGCAAAGCATTAAACAAAATCACATATTTGTTAACTTATCATCAAAACTAAAATTAAGACCATAGGTCTAACAGTATATAACAAGATCACTTCCAGGATACAACAGATTTTTCATAAACAACAAAGTAGATAGTTCTTTGAATGTTTAGACAAGCAAAAATATGGAAAAGTTGATCCAGAAATCAGCCCTTTCATCCTCTATTTATAGAGATGAAAGGTTGCAAACTTGGGGTACGATCAGCCTATGAATATATGTCACCAACCATTCACTCATTCGGATGCAACACTTCAACAAAAAGTCGCATCTTTCAGAAGAAACAAAGAGTTGCATCTTTTAGCTTGTTTAGCCACTCCTACAACTTGCCATGAGAATCGCACAGAGCTTCGTGTGGCGCATTTTGCTTCTTCTCAGCCAATGCACATCGCACGGTAATTTGTGCGACATGTCGTGCGAGTCGCACAAACCTTCGCACAGCTTGAAGAAAGCGCCTGGAACCTTTAGCAAACTTTTGCCACTTGTGCGACCGGTTGTGCTATTCGCACAAGTGTCGCACATATTGATTTTTACCCAATTTCTTTACTGAATTTTTATACTATAAATTGCAAGAATTTTCAAGAGAACAAGATATTGAGATGTATTTTAATTACTTTAATACATATATTCGCCATACATATGCAGACATATTTGCAACATATATGCATAAATCTGGTTGATTGTGTTTCTTTCATGAAGTCCTTTATTTTATTTGTTTATGCATTTTCGG
Organism: Leptodermis oblonga; assembly: GCA_016801395.1. Taxonomy (NCBI): domain Eukaryota; kingdom Viridiplantae; phylum Streptophyta; class Magnoliopsida; order Gentianales; family Rubiaceae; genus Leptodermis; species Leptodermis oblonga. Next base: position 18,413,952 of record CM028755.1, on the reverse strand, counting down.
TTATTGTAATTTTTTATAACCATACCATCTAGCTCTGTTTGAACCATTTTTATTGGGTGTTACTTATTTATGTTAAAGTATTAAATATAATAATATATTGGGAATAATAAAATAATATTAAAGAACATAAAATATGAAATGTATTGTCAATAATTATAGCTTCTGAATCATTATGGACACATTCTACTTATTTATGAAAAATCGCAGGCCTTTGTCTTAAAACAACAAAAACTGCAATACAAACTACTTGATACAAAAGAAAAAATGAATTTTAAAAGGTGAAGGAGAAAAAAAGTACAGAGTGCCAGAAAGAAGAAGGAATAGGCGGATAGAAAATCGAAGGAAATCAGATTAAATTCACCCAACCAAATTCACATTTAAGGATGGAGAGGACAAAATGTTTCAAATTTAGACGAATCCAGCCCATTGCATTTAAAGGAATAGTGTTGATAATAGTGGTCATGATTTCTTTTGATTTTCATGTTATTCTTGTTGGAATATTCGTTCTCACTTGGGATGTGATAAGCACGCCTCATAGAAGAGAGATCGGTGATCTTGAGGGTAAGCGTAGATATCCCCAATTTGGGTGGAGTGGTAACATGGAGGTTTTTCTGCCTAAAAGTTATGGGTTTGAAAATTTAGAGGTAGCAAGGTAAAAAGATTTTTAAAAAAATTAAAAACATAATATTATTACTACAAAGTAATTAGCCCATTTTTGTTCCATTAGACAGTGCACTTTCAGAAATATTTTTGTTCTAATAGAATAGTTTACTTTCAAAAATTTTACTCTTCCTACCCTTACTAATATAATTATGTGTGGTTCATAATCAACCCGTACTTAAAAAACAACGACATTAATAGAATAAATTGTGTCAAATTAGCTATTTTAAGTATTATACATTGACATCTATAAAAAAAACTGCATGTCTGTCAAATTTGACTCTTGTAGTGAAATCAAGAGAGTAATAGAGTAAATTGTCAAATTTATTGTCCATTAAAATTTTAAAAATAAAATTTCGGAATTGTTATTCGCAGTAACCATTTCGATATTTGCAGTAACATTCCCCTGTGAAAAGTCTGAATTGCCCCTTAGGTTTTTAAAAAAATAAAAGAAATTCTTTTCACTCTAATTATGACTGATAGTAACGAGGACAATCCATATTACACGGTAAGTAAACAATCTATACATTTTTTTTTACGTACAATTGGTTTTTTAACGAAAAAAAATAATCTATACATTATTCATGTTCTTTTCTTCTTTTCTCAAATTCTAGCATTTCTAACGTGGTATCAAAGACAACTTAATCCAAGTACAACTTTCGCGGTATTTTTGAGAAGAAAATACCGCCGGTGGTATTTTGAGAAGAAAATACCACCGGCGCCCAGTGGTATTTTCTTCTCAAAATACCACCGGCGGTATTTTGGCCCAAAATACCGCCCACTTTGGGTGGTATTTTCAAAATATTACTGCAAATAGTAATTTGGTTATTTTGGAAAAATCTCGTTTATTTTGTGGTTTGTTGGGCAAAATTCCGGGCCAAACAGGGTTTTTTCTTTTTTTAACAAAGAAACTTTACGTAAAAAATGTATACATACACATGTGAGTGAAAAACGAATAACTGTAAATAGGTAGAGTATAAATGGATTTTTTTTTTTAGCTAAAGGGCAAAATAGATTTTTCACAGAAAAATCTTACTGCAAATATCGAAATGGTTACTGCGAATAACATGCCCCTAAAATTTTTAAGTTCTCTCTACATCGAATGAAAATGATCCCTTGCAATTTTATAAATTAATAAATCCTTTTAGCCCATCACACTCCTGTGGACCAAAATCTTGATGACAAAATTAAATGAACAATTCATAATCTTTTTTCCGAAAACAAAATTAGAGGCCCAATCAAACATAAGAATAAACTACAATGCATTGATTACGCGAGTTTTAAGGTTGCAAAAATTTTAATTGAAAAAGGGATCAATTGACAAAAGAAAAGTAAAATAATAATAATGAAAGAAATTCTGTGAATTTAAGAGGGGAGAAATTATTCCATGCATCCTCTCCATAAACGGACACTAATGAAGTAAGTATTACTCCCTCTGTTCCTAAATATATGATGTTTTAGCTTGTTGCACACAATTACATTGTTAACCGTATTAAATTTATTTGATTATTTCAAAATATCATAAATTGTGTATTTATTCTAACCTTATTATTGATAATGTTAACCCATTCTATCTTGAATGTGTTGCAACCTTATTTAATGATAAAGTGAACATACTAGATTTTTTTTTTATTTTTATATATAGGTTATAGTTTTAATAAGTTTAGTCTTGAAAATCTACAACATAAATGAATGATAGGATTACGATAAATAAGGGGGCAAATATGGAACAAAATACACTTTTTGCTCTTGAATTCTTAAAGCATCATACATTTATGAACAAATTTGAAAGACTAAAACATTATACATTTATGAACGGAGGGGGAGGGTAAACTAATAGATCATTTATAAGAAACTTATTAAGATGTCATTTAAATAATGTGAGCCTAATTTAATGATTTGTACTAAATAATGCTTTTAATCAGTTGTCACCAGTTTTTGTTTTTTGTATTACACCATCGATCTCTCACTAGTCTCATTATTCTTCCCTTAAAAGAAAATTAAATTTTTAAGGTCAGTTTTCAGAAATTAAATGAGAAAACACTGGGAAAAGGACGCTGAAATCTAGTGGCCAGAATTTTTAGTTCACGTTGAAATTGCCTTATTCTTCACATGATAAAATTGCTTGTTCCTTTCACCAGCTTAGGCCTAACTTATCTCTAAATCATCTGTACTTTGATGGGACATACTTTCCATATAAGGAAGTACACATTTCCGAAAATAGAAATAACTCGTGCTCACTCAGTCTTTATAATTTTCATAGGTCAACTCAAAGGTTTCCTATTCCGCACGACACAATAATAATGTATATAATGATTCATAAATTAGAGTACTTCTGGAATGTTCTTATGAATAAAACTAATCAAATATAATTTAAAACATAATTATTCCTTTTAAACAATTATTTTTAATAGGAAAGATAATATTTTTCGTTCAAGAAAAAATCAGAAAATTTAAAATTTTAACTATCTTAAAACAGCGTCGTGCCTAAAGTATTTGTTGTGTAATTTGTATGAGTCTAGAGTATTAATATTATAATTCATACTCCCTTCGTTTCATTAGAAGAGTTCACTTTCACTAATGTACAATTTATTATGGATGTTAATGTACAACACTCAAAATAAATAATTTAACATCATTTATTCTATTTATACTCTTACTTTTTAAGTATGGGCTAATTGTGCTCTATACATAATTATATTAGTAAAGGTAGAAGGAATAAAAAATTTGAAAGTAGACTATTCTATTAGAACAAAAAATATTTGGCAAAATAGGTTATTCTAATAGAACGAAGGAAATAATAGTTTATTCACTTTTTGAGACCCAGGAAGTAAAAGAAATAAACGTACTTAATAAATTCATAGTCAAAACATAGAGTAAATAAGAGAGTACTTCATGTGGCTAGTTTATTTTTTGGTAAATATTAAATGGTGAGACCATTTTTGACTAAAGGCAGAGACTATTTAAAACTTTTAAAGAGCGAATAGACAAAAATACCATTGAATATCTTTTTTTGTTTTATTTTGTTTAGAATACAACCTCTACCCGGCGTCGACAGAGGTGAAAGATCACGACCTCTGCTATATTCGAGTAGAGGTGGGTTTTTTTTCTTAAATAAATAATTTTAAAAAAAATGAAGACAGGAGACCCTTTATATAAGTGCAAAGACATTTTTACTTTTTCACCCCTTAAATTTTTTAAGTTATCCATGTGTTTAATAAAATTGTCCATGCATTTAACGCCTCTTATTTCTTTCATTGGTTAGTTGGACGAAGAAAACGGATACATTAATCAAATGTGTATAATATTTTATCCGCCAGACAAGTGGGAAGTTCGAAGTTTGGATTGGAGAGAGAGAGTGGAATATGACGTACATATGGCTATATTTTCGCATGTGTAGAAACATATGTTGCACATGGTGAAATTAATCTAATTGTCACGTTGATTCTTTATTTTGTGCATGTTTTTTCACGTCTTCTAAGGCACGCACATTTTGATGGATCCCTATAAAGTTGCTGAATATGTCCCGCTCTATCTCTACTTTGGCTTCCCTTAGCTAATTTATTAGTGCGTTAACTTTGAATATTCATCATACGTTAGAGTGACTAATTCTTCTAACAGTAATATACTAATATATATAGAAAAAGAAGAAGAAGCAAAACGAGAGAGAAAAATGAAGACAAGCTGCAAACTTCAGGAATTTCAACTATTCCCACCCTCCACAGCTAATTCTACCGAATCCTCAGTTTCTCCGAATCAGACATCTCTGTAAGTTTTTTTTGTTTTATTTAAAATTCTTGGTATTTAGTATATTCTATTGGTCCCAATTTATACGATGTTATAGGAATTCAAGAAGAAACAGTTCATTTTGTTCCATTTTTGCTTTTATGCATTAATTTTATCATTCATTCATGTTGTATATTTTTGAAACATTTAAACTCGTTAAAATGACAACTTACTTAAAATTTTTTGTAGCTTTATCACATAATTCATAATATTTTGGAATAATCAGATATTTTATCACACAATTCATAATATTTTGGAATAATCAGATATTGAATAAGGTTAACGAGAAAATTTTATCAGTTTTCTTAATTTGTTTATAACCAGCTAAAACATCATACAAAATGGGGGCGTAGAAAGTATATGAATTACAAATAAATCTCTTTGAAATTTCAGGTAATTAGTTTTTGACCAAGAATGAAAGGGTCCATGCATGCATGTGACATGTTATCATGTTATTAAGAGAGTGGGAAAGACGTTAAGAATTACGTACACAAAAATTAACACTCAATCGTATAGAAATATATGTAAAGAAGTTTATTTATTTTTTGGTGAATTTTTAAACATTAGTACAGAAAAAGAAAAGGTAAAATATCTATTCTCACTTTTTGTAATTTTTGTTAGAAATTCGAATAGGGGTTACCCATTAGCAAGGGATGAGAGGACAGAATTACCAGTAGGGCACAACATGAGTCAAGTGTGCGTTTGTGATGCAAGTGAACTTCAGGTAATGCTCTACTTCTTTTTTCTTTCTTTCTTTCTCGTTTTTTTAATTTTATAATTTAATCTTCGCAGGAAGTCAATTTGATTTTTTTTTTTTTAATTTCCTTTTCATTTTACTTGAACTTTTAAAATCTTCGATTCTCAATTATTGGAAAAATGGCACAAACCTTTGTTTCTTCTAAGACAATAAATATAATCATTTAATGCTTTGTTAGCCACATCAATTATTACCTACTAGACATGTCAATGTCTCAATTTGCTAGATTTCAGGCACAACAACCAAACTTTAATATTTTTAGTTCAATTGAACTGAACAGAGAAGCCAATTATATATATATATATATATATATATATATATACCTCTCATTCCTTCATTAATTAATATGATTTATTTATGGACAAACACCTCATAACCCCCTACCAAAAACCCTCTTGTGCTTTAAAAACTACAAAGAACCCCCTTGTGATTTTTAAAATGATACATGAAACCCTCTTTAGTTTCTAAAATTTTAAAGAACAAGCATCAAAAAATATTCAGAACCCCCTTGTGCTTTCAAATGTGTGAGGAGGTTCTTGGTAATTTTAAAAACCACAGGGGGTTATTTGTAGTTTTTAAAACACAATGGGGTTTTTAGTATACTTTTGAAATTACAGGGGGATCATTTGTAGCTTTTTAAACCATAGGGAGGTCATCTGAAAGTTTTCCAAACAATAGGGAAGTTATGAGGTGTTTGCCTTTATTTATTTATTTAATGAATGTTTTATTTTAAAATAGGCAAGAGTCATCCTTTGGCTTGCAAGAAGAGAAACGGAGGACAAATTTAGATGCCAAATGGGAATCCGAATAGGAATGGAGCAGATGATGCAAGTTCAATTATTCAGTCATGGCTTCCATGGGATGTCACTGCAGAAATCACTTAGTCGGTTTCTCCAGAGGAGAAAAGACAGAATCCAATCCTCTATGCCCTACAAACAAAATATTATTAGAAAATTCAGTGGTTCAAGATTAGGGAACAAATCATCATGAGTGTTAGATATTGTACATTAAATTTAATTTCAATCCAAGAACACCCACGTTTGTACAAGACTAGCTAAGTTAACTAGCTAGAAGGAAGGAAATAAATGGACTCCATTTTTGTTCCTCTATATATCAAACCTAAAAATTAATCATTAATTTATGTTGCTTTAATTTAATTATTACAATTTTATTTTATTTTTTTCAAGTTATCTCTATAGGGTGTATTTGTTGTTTGGATATTTTTGTCAAGGAAGGAGAGGGATATTGAGTGAGAATCAATATTGTCCAAGAGATTACTGTTCAATACTTGTTCAATACTGTTCAAGTTAGTGAAACTATGTAGTTTTACTCTAAAGTAACATTGTTTTACTTAAAATATTTAATAAAAATTTAATTTTACCTTAAAATTATTTGTTTTACTATCTTTAACATAATATCTTGAATCAGTGATCTCTCGATAAATGAGCTGTTGGGTTTATCCAAGAATTAGTCAATAAAAAAATGTTGTTTAAAAAATGTTAACTTATTTATCTAGTCACTACTATAAAAATGTTCATTATCATCGTTGAATCGTCACCGTTTGGGGAGAAGAATATGATAAAATGAAAATGCATACCATGCTTAGAAAAGTCAAAGTCAACCTTAGTTGACCAAAAAGTCAAACTTGCTTAGAAGGTCAACAAATTTTCAGCTAGTTAATAACATGATTAACGTTATCCGTAGGAGCTAATCGCTGACTATTGATCTGGAGTTGACCAACGTCGAACGAACTCGATTCAACAATCTCAAGGTAAGGGATTACTCGCTAGTTTCATAAGATTTAAATGAACTATCTACGTAGTATTGTGTGTACCTATACGTACTATTGTTTGCTTATTTTCCTTCAAGGTTTCCCACGCCTCACAACCTGCCTGCTTCCCAATACAACTTGCTGCTAAGTATGTATGCTTACGTGTTTCGTGCCTGTTTGACATGATAATGCCATGAGTGATTATTACGTACCATGCTTGACCTAACATGATGATGCCATAAATGATTATTATGTACCATGTTTGACCTGACATGATGATGCCATGAGATATTATGTACCATGCTTGACTTGACATGATAACTTGATTACTTGTGACTATGCATGCTTATAACAATATAAAGGCATGACATACCAGCCAAGTAGAATGCTGCAATTCACAGGGTAAGTTGCATCTAAAAATGTATGACGCATGCTAGGGTTAACATGATCACCTTAGCGTGAAAATGTTAGAAGACCCACCAGATAAGACTTGGGCTTCGAGTCTTCCACATGACTAGATAGTAGCTGCTTGCCCTCTATGCAGGGCTTGTTGGCCAAAGTTCGTGTCGCAATTACTCGACACTCCTTCTAAAGAGAGAAACACCAGATGGGCCGAAATGTGAAAAGGCCATGATCCAAACCCCCTGCCATCGAGCATACCCAGTTCTACTGATACGGCTACAGTAGGAGCCATATGCTTTGCAAACCATCAAAATGTGAACAACCCAAAAACATAAATAGATTATGACTTAGCTTTAATAGATTATGACTTAGCTTTAATATGAGAAAGCTAGACTGAGCAATCTGCCCGCTAGGAGTCTAGTGACTCAAATATGTTGCATATAGATGTTGTATCTCTACTGCTATACTTGCCTTAATATCTGCTATGTACTTTCTTATACTACCCAACTTGCTTGACTTTCTTGACATGATTGCCTATACTTTCACTGTGTATGGATATATGCATGAACTCTTTACTTGTTTGCCTGGCCTTTTTATAAAGACTTACGGTGAAATTTTCGTAACCCCGAGGTCTCTCACTGAGCTTAGTAAGGTCACCCCTTTCCCCTCTTATATATTTGTTAAAGGAGCTTGACTATAGTGACGATAGAGGTAAGGCCGATGGGCGAGCATGCAACGAATACAGACAAAAACTTTGTACTAGCTAGGCTAAGTACACTTTACAGGAGGATAATGTGAATGTCCTCAAACAATTTACTTTTCTTTCCACTGTTATGCTTATCTTGACTTGCTAGATTAATAATAAGGTTATTGGGATTTCTTTATTATTATCTGTATTGATTGTTGGGCGAGAGCCCTGTATGACGTTTCAACCCCAACTGGCTCGTACTTCTTTGTAGGAACTGTTCCTCGAAAGAGGGGTCGGATCGGGGGCGTCGGGTTGGGGGCATCACATTTTGCAACGAGCTCACGAATTTTTTTGACGGCGTAAGAGGTATGTGGCGCTAAAAATTTCAAATCTTTAGTTAATACCAATATGTTCAAACCTGGTGTAACATTTACATCAGTTATTTCCTAAAACTTATGTAAACTTTGAAAAATAAAATTATAAAATTTATAAGAATATATACTAACTAAAATAACAAGAATATATTACACAAATAAAAATAAATTGCGAAAAAATAGTTTTTGAATTCCATGACAAGACAAATGCAATAATATATTCAACTTTATCACAATTTATTTTTACAGCAAATTTGTAGTACATAAAATAAAAATAAATCCTATTACAACATGTGTCAAAAATATAATGATAGTTTCCTAGCTTCATCCTCCTCTCCAATTTTGCCTTAGAATGTTTTTGAATCGTTTCCTCCTCCAAATCAATAACAACAATAGCCTTACATTACCACAAAATAGATCTTTAACACCGGTTGCAACGAAAATCGGTGTTAGCATTTCAGAACATGGATCATTGCCGTCGGTCAGACCACTACCGGTGTTTTAATGATAAAATTTTACGTCAATGTCATAGATTACTGGCGTTAAAGGTAAAATTTAACATCGGTAATTTGGAATTTGGATAGATGGTGTGAATGTTTACCGAGAAACGCGTGCAAATACAAAAAATAGAACTGCTCATATTTTTTCAACTCTGGTTCACGTTTACATAGAACAATATTACGAACCCTAAATTTTTCACTAATCTAAGCTGCCACCAAGACATGATCAATCATCGCCAGTGACGTTCAAATTAATTCTAGTGTCCAGAAAACCCACATTCATCACTGTGTATTGTTTAAAAAAAAAAAAGGGATATTATCGGTTATTTACGTTCCAACAATGGAGAAGAGGAAGAGGCTGTCTCTCTGGTTTGAAATGACAAAGGAGTCAACCGTGTTTGCAGGTATAACATTTTTCTTTTCGATAATGCTTAGCGTTTATATATTTTTGTGAGTTTTGGATCTGCGTTTGGCATTATAGTACCTTTTTTCTTTGAGTTTAGATCGAATCGGTATGCTTGCAGTCCGATTTGATCTAAAATATTTTCAATTTTTTTTTTTTTAGTGTTGAAAGCATGAGCATGTTACATATTTTTCACTAAGTCTTCAGATTGAATCTTGCATTCCGATTCAATCTAAACCATTTTATATTTTTATGTTTTTTTTATCTTCTGTTTTGTGGGCATTGAAAGCATGAAACTCTTTATTGCTTTGTCCTTAATGTTTGGATCGAGTTGGCTTTAGATCTATACCTTGTTTGATTATTAGGGAAACAATTTTGATTTGTTTTTTCTTGGGAAAATTTGAGTAATTGAAATTGAATCTTGGTTTTCTAAGTGTTTAGATCGAATAAGCCTCCCTGCAGTCCGATTCGATTTAAACCCTGATGTTTTCCTATTTTATTGGGTATTGTTTGATAGCATGTTTCAATGGTTATTCATATTTTCAAAATCATAGGCATTTTTTTCTACCTCATCACCCATCTTCGGTATATTTTTATTGAATGGTGCTTGGTGTTGGTTGAAAACTTGGGAAAAAGAGAGTTTAAAACATTAACTTGTTTAAACTCTTGGAGTTTCTTGCTATATGTTTGAAGCTCTTCAGAGCTTCTTGCTATACATATTTTTACTGTCATTCTTCTGTCATCCTGCTAGAGTGAAACACCTCGATCTCCAATTATGAAAAATACCGAAGTGTGACTGGAAAACCATAGGCCAAACTGGGGACTGTGGTGCGACCACAACCTAAGGCTATAAAGGCTACAAAGGAAAGAAATTAGTACCCTAAAAGTCCGTGAATGAACTTGCCGAAAGCCAACAATAAAAGCTCATTGAAAATAATCTAAGGCTATTTTCCTTGTTGATTTGTTATCCAAATAAACAAGGACAATAGCACTAGATTGCATTCCTTAGGTTTAATAGTTGATTCTTAATTCATTCATAGATTTTTTTGGCACTAATCTTATTCCAGTTACAGCCTTAGGTGGCATTCACGCCCCAATCCCCATATTGACCATTGTTTTTTCCAGTCATACATTCGTATTTTCTTAAATAAAGAGTGTTTCGCTTTAGTAGTATGACTGGAGAATATTAGAAAATACGGAGGATCACAAAGGCTAACCAAGGTGGTCAATAGCCTTTCGACAGAGAAGAAAAGCCTCTAGAGAGAATGAGTGTGTATTTAAGGTCGTTCGAAAGGCTGAGCATGAATTTTTGAAGAGGAAAGTGGCAATGAAAGACCGAAAACTCTCATGAGGATGATCAAGTGTGTATTTTTGAATAGGAAAGTGGCGGGGAAATATCGAAACCAAAGAGGAAGAGGAAACCCCATATATACACGAAGAGTTGAAGGAAAAACAGAAGACGAAGAGGAAGATGAATATATTATATCATAAATTCATTGTAATAACTTTGTTATTGCAACAGTTGATAAATGTAAAATGTTGAAGTTTAATATATACATTATTACATTTTACAATTTATTTATAATTTATTGACTGGGTTTATAATTATTTTTGCACATTTTATTCTCATTTATGTAATATGTCAAGGTGTACTATTGATAAATTTTTTTATAATAAATTTCACCTTTAACACCGGTTCTAATTAATAACCAGTGTTGAAGATGGGAAACCTTTAACGCCGGTTCCAGGACAATCGATGTAGATTAGCCAAGATCATTCCCACCACATATTATTCACACCGCCACTAAAAAAGCAACAATTCAGTGTCAAAGGGTTAAATAACCAGTGTTGAAGACATGTTATGTGGTAATGTTAGTGATAGGTGGCGCTTCAGTTATCAAAAATATTTATAAAAATCTACTAAAAACTAGTATAGCAATAACTAGGATCGTCTCCAAAAGGACTGGCAATTTTATTTCTCTTTATTAAAAATACCTAGTTGGAGATATAATCTCGATTAATTCATACAAATTGATTACTGATGCAAATATATTCATGCAAACATAAATCGATCAGTTATAGTTACCGTGGGCCCCCTCTGCATAACCTAATTTCCCCTTAATTTATCGGCAATCTCCCGTGGGTCCCCTCAACAAGGATTACTCTCCAACTAATCTAAACTAACCAAAGCCGTGGGCTCCCTCTGCACTTTGTTTAATTCAGTCAGAAGCATTAAGAATTAGAGAAACCTGACACTAATGACCTCCTATCGGCCATAACCTTTAAGAATCATTACCCAACCCCTGCACAGATTGGAAACACATGCATGCATTACTTAAAAAACGATTAGATCTCACAATTATAAGAACAACCTTGATTAAACTTTAACTAGAAAAGAAAAAATAATGTAACTATTTTAAGAAATAAAATAAAAGAACTTAACATTAAGAGAAGAAAGAAGAGCAGTGGGAGTCGAAGCTCCCTTGCGGGAGGTGGTATGGGATAAAAAGAGGATACTTCATCGTACACAACTTCACCCTATTTATAGGAAAATTATCCTGCTAATATCCTAATAAGACTAGGAAAAGGAAATAATTAATTAACTTGTGGAGGAAATAAATCATCTAATTAAAGAAGGAAAATATTAAGCCATAGGCTGCTACTAAAATTAAGGGGCGCAGCTCTAGAGAATCTCGCTTCATCAAACTTAATGGAATTGGTGATTGCCAAATTTATTGCTGCTCCATCCATTCACGACCATCTCTTCACTTGAATTTTATCTAATCATCATTTGGATTGGAATTTGACTTGGCCTGGACTTGGGCTTTTCTTATCAATTGACTTGGGCCTCTGAGATTCTAGCCCATCAAGTAAGTCAGCCCAACAACAATTATCTAGTCCACTAGGTCTTCAGCAGCCCAATTTAATCAATGTAACTTTTGAAATTCGGGCACTGTTCTCAGGCGCCAAATTGCTCAAATGGACCCATATTTCTACTATTTTAGAAACTCTTCTCTCTTTATGCCTTGCTTCCTAAAACATGTGCTTAACATAAAAAGACACTCTAAATACCAGTGAAAACTGTCATAAAAGACTATAATTAACCAACTAAAGGGTACCGATCAAATATCCCCACACTTGAATAACGCTTGTCCTCTAGCGTGAAGTGAAGAATTAGAACATGGCTCTAATTTAGCAGTTATTCACATCTAACCTCCAAACGACTCTGACTCACAAAATAGAACAACAAGACTCTTGGACTGGATACTTAGCAAACAAACAAAAGACTAACAACTTACTCAAAACATAACACAACAATTATGCCCAAATTCTCCTTCGGATTCGACTCACATCACAGATTCAGAATCAATCACACATATTCAAGTTTTTCATATTTAAAACAGTCTCTATTCAGCTCAGCACCAAATATGCAATAATTCCCAAACATGCACTCTATGGATAGTAATTCACACAACTCACCATTCAGAAATTCAGGATAAATATAAGTTCCTATTCTAACCAGAATTACAAAAGCTTGATAGTTTACCATCGCCACAATATAGAATGGGACAATGCACAACAGTTAAGAAACAACGTTCTCATCATATGGATGCAATGGAGGCTAAGGGATTAGATCACTTGGAATGGTCCTAAGAGTTCTAAGTCACCTGTGAACAATGAAACCAGTGTGTAATAAATAAATAAAAAAAATCGAATACTTATTGCACCTTCTTCTCAGCTTACCACCCTTCTATTTGGGTAGATGGGTGTCTGTCCTCCTTTTCAGAACATTCAAACTGCAAGGATTCTCTTTTACTCAGAATATGGTACCCCTCTGCCTCAGCTCTATTCACTCAAAATTATTCATTTCAACACATTTGCAACAAAATTCAGAACTGATTTATTCTTTTTCTTTTCTTTTTCAGTCCTTTTTCAGAGCTTCTTTCTTTTTGGGTACCCATACATTAATACATATGAATCCACTTATTTTAGGACAAGACACCTTCTTCATTCTTTGTACAAATCAGGTTATAGTTAACACTTCACAAACACACACTAGGGGGTAGAAAGAGATTAACATGAAAGGCATTGGTTATCTTTTTACTGACTTCAAGAATTTTAGACAAGGCTTCAAAGTGGCTTAAGGATATATTAGGTAGGTTCAGAAATAGCAAGCCAAATGATTATTCCTAATAAAGGTTCCCCATCATCCCATTATGCACTATCCAATACCATCTTGACAGTCTAACGAGCAAGCAATTGGTTCTCAATTCACAGATTCATCTTACAAGGTTTAGTACAATATAGTAGGCTTCAGAAAAGGGAATACATGCATCATTCAGCCAGCTCAAAATAGGACTTCACATATTTCATTAAAATTCAGCATGCATACACAGAATAATTCTTCATCCATGGTATTTCTTTCAAACCAAAATTCAGAACAAGGAAGAGACTCACTAACTCAAAATAACAAAAGACACACAAACATCCCCACACTTAAACCATTGCTTGTCCTCAAGCAAATAGAATAAGAGCAGGGAAAACAACTGACAAACCAACTAAACCACAGAACAAACACAAATAATGACAACTAATACAATTGACAAAAAAAAAAAAAAAAAAAAAACTGACCTGGCAATACTCCCTGTGGTTCCATGACCATGATTAGGGAACAAAGGTGCCATGCAGCAATGAGGTTCAATACATCTTGGCACATGTTGGCACATCCCTTAAGAGAAAGCGCACAAAGCAAAGTGGGAAATAATCTTCCCATCATGGTTAGGAACAGGGCACAATAAAGCCAGCAACATCTCAACTAAAAGTAGCCGTTAGTGACACTACAAGTGTCATTCAGCAGAAAGAGCATCACCTCCTCATAAACAGAGCTAATATCTCGAGTAAAAGTAGTCGGCAAGCAAAGCACAAGAAGCATGAGCATCAGAAAAAACGGGCACTAAAAAAGTTCAGTAACTAGATAGCATGAGGAAACCAGAAAATTCAACCATAACATAATCCCACATCAACCTCAGCTATTACCCAGGACGCAGAAAAACAACTCATTGGTTCCCATCAAGACACGACTTAAAGTAGTCATCTCAGATCTCACCATGCTAAAAAACAATCATACAAGTAATAGCCCATACGCATTAAACCTTATTAAAGAGATAAGAAATTAATGCCATACTAAACTCAGACTATCACAAGCATACAAACATTTTTTTCCAATATTGACAAACAATGAAGCAGCACCTTTTTATACAGAGCATACACCTCAGCAATCTACCGAAACATCACACTTCCCTAAAACCCTACGATTAAAAGTAGTCATCAAACAGTGCCCAACAATACCCATTAGAAAAAACACCTCAGGCTCATGAAAAGACATAATAACTTGACTGAAAGTAGTCGGCAAACAAGACAATAACTGTAAGCAGAAAAAATGGGTACCGATTCAACATTCTCTAAGCAATTGTTGGGTAAAAATTAGTGGTGCGTGATTTTTAATTTTTCAGCACATATCAAACCTTACCGATTACTCAGCAGCCAGAAAAAACAACACACTTCCACAACACGACTAAAAGTAGTCGTCAAAATACCCCTAGACTAAAAGTAGTCATCAAATACGAGAATAAGTTCTCTATAGCTCAAGAACAGGCATGTAACAACTATAATACATCAAAACAGCCTGGCTGAACCTTAGCTATTACAAGCATTCGAAAAAATAACACATTGCCCCTTAAAAAATATACGACTAAAAGTAGTCGTCAAATAAGAACACCCAACTAAATTTTCAGAAATCCAGCACATTGCAACATCTATAAATCAGCATTTAATCCCACATCAAGTACAGAGGATATATAGATAGTTTCATAACATATATAGTACAACCCTGTGTGTTATGCCTTTTTAGTATTAACTTTCAACCCCTCATTAAAAAATTCAGCACTGACTACATTATGAATAAGAAATTGGGTGTGACCCAGGGGGAGCAAGGCATTCAGAACCCAAATCAATTTAATCTTAAGACACGCAACACACTTCAAATTGAATAGAGATGATGGGTTCTAGCCTGGGAAAATTCATGCAGAAGAAACCAAAAAAATGGGTAGTCCGCTATGCATCTTTTAGCATTACTGTATTCAGAATCCATTGTTCGTGCCTGTGCGAAGTCGGAACGGCTGGGAGTTGCGTGCAAGGCTGCGGCGAAACACTTCTCAGCACAAAAGAACAAATCCTGCACTCTAGAAAATAAGCCAGAAATAGGAAAACAACAAAAAACAAAAAACAAAAAATTAAAACTAGAAAAGAAAAATTAACGGGGTGAAAAGGGAGAAAGAAGATGATGGATGGCGGCCGGTGGTAAGCGATTTGAAATCGCTACAGCGGAGAACGGAGTGGCAGAGAGATTCTAAGTGTGCTGAATTGATAAGGATGGGTCACGGCTGCAGATTCATGACCTATCCGTATAACTTTCGCGACAAGTAGCCCTTGAGAGGCTAAACAGAAAAGAACAAGCTTTGAATCACGGCGGTTTTTATTCGCCCTGGTGAGTTGGACGGCCACCGTGATTTTTGTCGCAGATCTGGCCCGCGGTTGCTGCTGGAATTAATCGAATACCTACAAACAAAAATAGAGCAAGCCCAGAGGTACAAGAGACGCCATCTGGTGGCTTGGTAGTGGAGGCGGCGGCTGCGCTAGGAAGAACTCTAGTGACGCAGGAAAAAATGTAGGTGGGTGGTGGAGATGAACTATTAGTACTATAGGAAATTTTTTAGTTTTATTTAGATAGGAAATTTTTACTATAGATAGGAAATTTTTTAGTTAGGGAAGAATTTTATTTTAGAGGGAATTTCTTTTGAGAATTTGTGTAGGAAAGAAAAGAAAAAGTGTAATGATTATGTTTTTTTTGAATTTATGTGAGTGAGAATTTAGAGGAAATTTTTAATGAGGCATACTAAACGCAGTAACCATTTTACTATTCGTAGTAACATTCCCCTGTGAAAAGACAAAAATACCCTTGGCCAAAAATAAGAAAACCGGGTACTATTCACACGTGCGTGAACAGTACCCGGTTAAAAAAATTTCGGAAAATACCGCCGATCGCCGGCGATATTTTCCGGCCAAAATATCGCCGGAAAACGGCGATATTTTGGCCGGAAATACCGCCAGAAAACGGCTGTATTTTCCCGGCGATCGGCGGTATTTTCCCGGAAAATACCGCCGGCGGTATTTCAGGGGAAAATACCGCCAATCGCCCTAAAATACCTTTCCGGCGGTATTTTCCCCGGAAATACCGCCGTTTTTCGGCGATATTTTGGCCGGAAATATCGCCGGCGATATTTTTCGGCCAAAATATAGCCAGAAAACGGCGATATTTTCGGGGACGGTATTTTCCGAAATTTTTTTAACCGGGGAGACAGTCTCCCCTGCCGAAATGTTGCAAAAACAGAAAAAAAACGTCCTGATAATCATCGATCCGGGAAAAAAATCCCCCCCAAATGGGTTTTTTTCTCAAAAATTATAATGAAGGGGTATATAAAGAATTTATGCAAACTAATTTAAAGTAAAAAAATAAATATAGTGTTTACTTATAGTGTAATATAGATCGTAGTCGGGTAATTCGGACTTTTTACAGGGGAATGTTACTGCGTTTAGTAAAACGGTTACGGGGACACCGGCGATATTTCTTCAGTTTTTTTCTAACCGGATACTGTTCAACGTGCGTGAACGGTACTGTTCACGCACGTTGAACAGTACCCGATTTTATTATTTTTCTTTTTTATTTTAGGCCAGGGGCATTTTTGTATTTTCACAAGGGAATGTTACTGCGAATAGTAAAACGGTTACTGCGTATAACAATTTCGTTTTTAATTTTGAATTGTGAATTTTATAAAAAGAATGTTGTTTTTTTGTGTAATATTTTTGAGAAAAAAATAATATTTTTCCTAATTATGTTCGAAAAAGAACAGAGCCGAAAAATAGCAATGTGTGTGCGGTGGTGGAGAGTAAACGTGGGTGATTTGTGAAAGGTGAAAAAATTGGATTTACCATGATTTTCTTTTTTTACAGAAAAGAAGTAAAAACTGGCTGATAAGTGGGAAAAACAAAAAGCACTCTCTTTTTTCTTCATTTTTTTTTTTTTCCTTTTTCAAAATTTTTTTTTTTTCGTTTCTTTGAGAGAAATAAAATTAAAACCAATCCCTGCAATGGCGTCATTTTGATAGGTGTCGTTTCAGCTATCAAAAATATTTATAAAACCTACTAAAAACTAATATAGCAATAAGTAGAATCGTCTCCACAGGAATTGGAAATTTTATTTCTCTCTTTATTAAAAACACCTAGTTGAAGATTTAATCTTGGTTAATTCATACAATCGATCACTGATGCAAATATATTCATACAAACATAAATCGATTAGTTATAGTTACTGTGGCGCCCCCTCTGCATAACCTAATTTGTCCTTAATTTATCGACAATCCCTCGTGAGTCCCCTCCGCAAGGATTACTCTCCAACTAACCTAAACTAACCAAAGCCGTAGGCTCCCTTTGCACTTTGTTTAATTTGGTTAGAAGCATTAAGAATTAGAGAAACCTGACACTAATGACTCCTATCGGCCGTAGCCTTTAATAATCATTACCCAACCCCTGCACAGCATGCATTACTTAAAGAATGATTAGATCTCACAATTATAAGAACAACCTTGATTAAACTTCAACTAGAAAAGAAAAGAAAACAATAAAACTCTTTTAAGAAATAAAAGAAAAGAACTTAACATTAAGAGAAGAGGAGCACTGGGAGCCAAAGCTCCCCTGCGGGAGGTGGTATAGGATAAAAACCGGATACTTTATCGTATAAAACTTCACCTTATTTATAGGAGAATTTTCCTCCTAATCTCCTAATAAGACTAGGAAAATGAAATAACTAATTAACTTGTAGAGAAAGTAAATCATCTAATTAAAGAAGAAAAATATTAAACCATAGGCAGCTACTAAAATCAAGGGACGCAGCCCTAGAGAATCTCACTTCATCAAACTTATGGAATTGGTGATTGCCAAATTGATTGTTGTTCCATCCATTCCCGTACATCTCTTCACTTGGATTTTATCTAATCACCATTTGGATTGGAATTTGACTTGGCTTGGACTTGGGCTTTGCTTATTAATTCCAATTGACTTGGGCCACTGAGATTCTAGCCCATCAAGTAAGTCAGCCCAACAACAATTATCTGGTCCACTTGGTCTTCTGCAGCCCAATTTAATCAATGTAACTTCTGGAATTCTACTCTTTTAGAAACTCTTCTCTCTTTCTGCCTTGCTTCCTAAAACCTGTGCTTAACATTGAAAGACACTCTAAATACCAGTGTGAAGTGCCATAAAAGACTATAATTAACCAACTAAAAGGTACCGATAAGTTAGGTTTCTTTCGAACCGGCCGCTTCCATATTGATGTGAGTTGTTGTGAAACGCCCTACGTCGCAGAAGTTGACTGCCAAGGAAAGATCAAACTTGAAAGGTCACAGACTCACTCTTTGATATTAAACTCGACAATCCCTATTTAGACTAGGTGAGACTAGCTCTTTTTCAATCCTAACTAGATAGAAAAATGAAGAGCTGAACCAACTAAGAATCTAACCGGAGCAAGTAACCTAAATACCCTAAGTCCTGGAGGTTTGCTGAGTTATCAATACATAATAAACATATAAGCTCAAAATAAAAAGATGAGAACCCAAAGTAAAGGATAAACCCTACAATTATACTATGAATTCTCAGTTTCAAGGTTTTGGTCATCCCTCTATTTATAGGAGTTGGAAATCCAAAATCTTGGAGAGAAAGAAACAAGAAAAGGAAACAAATTAAAAGTGGAAACCAAAGAGAGTTGGAATCGCATTACAAACCAAATTCGAAAGGAACTCGAAAATGGCATGTGTGAAATTCTTTTATATCCTTTAAGGGGATATCTGAAATTCACAAGAAATAAAATAGGAAAAGAAAAGCTTGAATTTGGTATCTTGAAGAGAAAATCCAAATTCAAGTAGGAAAGAAAATCTACTTTTAAAAAGAAACTATAATTAAGTAAAGTTATAACCAATTAAGCTAACTTAATTATAATTATTATTGGAAAAGGAAAGGAAAAGCAAACCATGCAATTTTCAAATCATCTCAGGATTCTAAAACAAGGCAACTTGCAAAAATTCGCAAGAAGCCAGAGCTCTTCTGCGCGAACGGATCCATGAAGGCTTGGGCATGCGGTCTGCGATTGCAAGCTGCAATCGTGGCCTGGAGGCCTGTGGTCATGGGCCTTGCATCGCGGGCCACGTGCGTCAAAGGGTTGGGTCGACTTTGTGATGCTTATATGCAGAATGGATTGGCCCAATGTTAATGGAGCATGAGTTGTGGACTGTAGAAGGTCCCCACAAAAGTATTAACAGACTTTAGGGGATATTTCGCGAGTTGAGTCGTCGTTGCGGGCTAAAAGGATAGTTGCACCCCGGCCTCTAATCAGATAGCGAAATGTTCTCTGCATCAGTGGAGAAGTAGTTGTCTTTCGGACTCTGGTGATTTGGAGATCCTCATCAACGATTTGGATGGCCGCATCAGTCCCTCCATGTTGGAAAGGATTCGTCCTTGAATCCGAAGTAGAGCTATTGGCTGGTTCGGCAACTTGCTTCTCTAGCAGACTTTGCACAGGAGTGTCCGCGGCGGCAGGAGCTCCCCGCAGGGTTCTCTTGAAACTTCTCAAATTGTAGCGATAAGGATTATGTAGAACCCGGGCAAAGGACTTGGGCCGTCTGGGCTTCAGACCTTATTCCGTCTACGGCTTCAACGTTGTGTCCATTTGCTGTTGAAGGACTCGAATTCAGTCGATACATCGTCGTTGCTGTAGTTCGAGCTCTTTCAACTTTTGTGCTACAGCCCACCCGTCGAATACCCCAGCCATTCGAAGGCGTTCACAGTCTACCTCGATGGGAGATAGTTGCTTGATGATCGTGACTTTACCATCGTGAGGAATACTGAGGGCGTAGGAGACATCTAGAAATTTGGTGTTGACTTCTTAAAGCCACGGGAGGCCTAGCAAGACTTGGCTGTTGTGTAGAGGGACTATGTCGCAGAGAACGTTGAACTGCAGACAGCCAATCTGGATCGTACACGTTCCCTGATGGCGCACATGGAATGGTGCCACATCGCGAAGTCCTGAAAGTGCATAAGGAAGTGGATGCTGGATCATGGTAAGTTCAATCTTGTTGACCAACTGGTCGCTGATAAGATTCAAGCAGCATTCCTTGTCGAAGGCCAGAAGGACTTTTTCCCCACTCACGGTTGCTTGTGCATGGAAGACTGGCATACCTAGTGTTGCAGACATGTTGCTGCAATGGAGAATAGACCTACTTAAGACAAGTTTTCAATAGGTGATAATAACCTCACCCCCTGTCCCCCAAGTGTTTCAACTAAAACTATGCACTTCCCAGTGTTTCGCTCCAATTGGCTTTTTTAAGACTTGTTCTAAAGTCCCTCTGCCTTTTACCTCTCACTCCTTTACAATGGTCTAATTTCTATCTTGAGCAAGTATGTAAATAAGTAGATTCACTCAAACAAGCAACAAACTTAGGCAAAAATACAAAGTAATCTCGAAATAGGGCTGAACCTATTTCGGTTTTGAAGTGTAGAAAAAGATATTTTGTAATTTATTCAGATAAGAAGTGCGCAAGGAGGAGATTCGCGGATAAGCCCTCAATCTCAAGAAATTAATGTAATGCACACAATGACAAAATCCGATACAATTTTAAAATTTGATGTCCAGGTCGCTTGAAAATAATTCAGGCTAGGTAATTTGTAGGGTAACTCGAATGAGTAGAAGCCAAGAACAAATATCAGAGTTGAAAACAAATCAGGAAAACTACCCGAGATGTGATCACCTTCCCAATAGGTAATCAAAGAAACCAATCCCCACTATATGAAATTAACTTCACAGATTAAGCACAAAGACTTGGAGTTGAGCTCAGTCGAAATAACCAGTGCCAACTTAAACCCTGAAATCGCAATTCTGCCCCGGAGGATAAAATCGTAATTTGGCTTTAGGGTGGCTGGGTCTGATTAAAACTGAACCTCTAGCAGCTAGGAGAATCTGAATTCCTTGTGGGAAATAAGGAAACTCCAATTCAGGATTGTTACTTAGGTTTTAAAAATCGTTTTACTGTGGGCGGTAGGGGTTCGAAAAAGGATTGTAGCCCTACCGACGTTGCAAAGCCGATTTAAAATTCCAATTCAATGTTCCAACCTTAAAAAGGTTAATGCAATTAAACCAAGCGAATCCAAAAAAAAAAAGACCTAGGCCCCTAACGACACAAGAGAGTCGCAAGAACCTAGGGTTTTCGAAAATCCCTAGAACCGACAAGAGATCAACCTTTGATGATACCAAATTTCCAAATACTTTTAAAACACAAAGGCGGAATCTTTTAGAACTATTCAACCAATAAATTATTCTAACAATTTGTAACACAACAAGAGTGTTACTATCACACTGAAGCACAAAAATCGCAAAAAGAAAGAATCCCGGAGAAGAAAATCCCAAATCACAATTTTTGAAAAAAAAATGATTTTTTGATTTTTAAAATTTTTTTTTCTTTATCTTTTCCAATTTCTTCTTTTTCTTTAACCAAACTCTTTTTCTTAATTTTCCCAGCAAGAAAATTATATTTAGGATTTAGCTTAAGATCAATTCAATTTAATTTTTGCTAAATCCGAAAACGCAATGCTTCCCTTTTTTTTTATCTTAAAAAAAATTTCAGCATGCAAGATGTCGTCTTTATTCTCAATTAATTTTTCGAGGAACCATGCAAGATATCAAGATCAATATGCGAGCAATTTTCATACAAGAAAAATTTTAGAGAGGGAAAACACCTTATGAGTTCAACCGAGTTATCCGGGTATTCCTCCTACCAAACAAGCTCGCCTTGGCTCTGATACCAAATTCGATGTGAGTTGTTGTGAAACGCCCCACGTTGCGGAAGTTGACTACCAAGGAAGGATCGAACTTGAAAGGTCACAAACTCACTCTCTTATATTAAACTCAACAATCCTTATTTAGACTAGGTGAGACTAGCTTTTTTTTCAATCCTAACTAGATAGAAGAATGAAGAGGTGAACCAACTAAGAATATAGGTGGAGCAAGTAACCTAGATACCCTTAGTCCTGGAGCTTTGCCGAGTTATAATAAACACACAAGCTCAAAATAAAAAGATGAGAACCCAAAGTAAAGGATAAACCTCACAATTATACTATGAATTTTCAATTTCAAGGTTTCGGTCACACCCCTATTTATAGGAGTAGGAAATCCGAAATCTTGGAGAGAAAGAAACAAGAAAAGGAAACAAATTAAAAGTGGAAACTAACGAGAATTGGAATCGTATTACAAACCAAATTCGAAAGGAACTCGAATAAGGCAGCTTGTAAATTTGGTTATCTCCTTTAAGGGAAATCTGAAAATACAAGGAAATAAAATAGGAAAAGGAAAGCTTGAATTTGGTATCTTGAAGAGAAAATCCAAATTCAAGTAGGAAAGAAAATCTACTTTAAAAAGGAAACTATAATTAAGTAAAATTGTAACCAATTAAGGTAACTTAACTTAATTATAATTATTATTGGAAAGGTAAAGGAAAAGGAAATCATGCAATTTCCAAATCCTCTCAGGATTCTAAAATAAGGCAACTTGCGAAAATTCGCAAGAAGCCTGAGCTCTTTCGGGCGCGCGGATCCGTGAAGGCTTGGGCATGCGGCTTGCGATCGTGGCCTGGAGGCCTACAGTCGTGGGCCTTGCATCGCGGGCCGAGTGCGACAAAGGGTTGGGTCGACTTTGTGATGCTTGTATGCAGAATGGGTTAGCCCAATGTTGATGGAGCATGAGTTGTGGATTGTAGAAGGTCCCCACAAAAGTCTTAACAGACTTTAGGGGATATTTCGCGAGTTGAGTCGTCGTTGCAGGCTAAAAGGATAGTTGCACGCTGGCCTCTAGTCAGATAGTGAAATGGTCTCTGCATCAGTGGAGAAGGAGTTGTCTTTTGGACTCTGATGATTTGGAGATCCTTATCAATGATTTGGATGGCCTTAGATTGTTTTGATCGAGCTTTTCTTGTTCATACTCCTCCAATTCGGCCTTAGGTTTTTCTCCTGGCCATCATCCGGCTTAGGTATGAACATGCATATTTTCGGTCACACTTTCATATTGTCTTGGAATAGAGCATTGGTCGTGCTAAAAGAATGACAGATGCATGAACGGAATAAAAAACGTATGACCTGAGATACCTCAGACAAGAATGTGATGCAATGAATAGATTTATGTTCTCACCCATTGCCTCAGCTTACTTAACCATTAACTCCATAAAGAACAAGAAACTCAAGAAAGTTTAAGTGAATGTTCTAAATTATCTTTTTCTAAGTTTTCAATCAACACCAACCACTATTCAGTCCATACAAAAAATCCAATCAAAACAATGAATAAGGGGGCCAAAAATAAGATTGTGCTCTGTGAGATATAAAAATCAGATTTTGGCTATGGCTTCAAAAACAACATCCAAAACTCTATATAATAAAAAAAAAACGTATAAAAAATTTACAGAAATAGATTAACTATACAAAGTACCAAGTCAGCTCGCATTGCATAGCAGTTGGCTCGAACTAATTCCTTTCTATATTACAATATAATTCAATTATATAAATTTATAGAAACATATTCAAATATAACTTAAATAGAAAAAAAAAATATGGTCACAATTAAAAACATATTACATTCGCAATACAACGGATAAAAATTTAAAACGAAACACCGAGGGAGCAATATACCTATGAAATTTTGCAGAACTAAAAAATTATTAGGAATTCAAATCCTTATACCTTTAGATGTAGATTTTATTCGCTTTCTCCGTAAGAACAGCAAAAGTGGCATTTTTTCCATAGATTCCTACAAAACAATACCAAAAAAAAATGTAAAATCATCAAAAAATTCATAAGTATGGCAAAAATACATCAAAGATACCGAATCAGTGGCGTTCATTTCTTTCCATTCTTCATGATTGATGAAGGCTGGTTGCTCCACATCGGGACTTGATTCGAAGCGGCGATGGCGGTGACGACAAAATTTTGGGTGAGTCGAAGCGGTGAAAGACAGCTGCTAGGGTAAAACTACTACTGGTCATAAAGGCGAGCGGCTAGGGTAGATTGATAGTTTTCGTCTCCTTTGTAAGTCATAATTTTTTTCTCATTTACACCGGTTATTGCAAAAGGTATCAAAGATACTTATTTACATCGGGTAAACAGAAATTCGGTGTAAGAGTTTATCATTTACACCAAGTTTTACATGAGATTGTGATTACAACTCTTCCATATATGAATGAATACAATCTTATTGGTAGGTTTCCAATTGATGAACAATAGAATTCGAGAGAAGGGCGAAAACAACATTGAAAGACGGTACAAGATATGTAATGGAAGCTAACAAACACAATCTTATTTGAAATGGTTATTCAAAGTTGTTCTTTTCTGCAGAAATTTTTAAAAATGCCAAAAACATAATTCACATCCTCCCCCTCTTAGGTGGCATACATTAAAAAAAGGTTTTCAATCATTCACTCTATACTTTTACTTTACAATTAAAGTACAACTTACCCCCTCATAATTGATAAAGATACAACTTATTCCTATGGTTTGAAAATTGACAACTTACCCTGATTTAATAAAAAGACAATTTACCCGTTACCCCATGGTTTGAAAAGGGATTAAAAATGGAAGGGTAATGTGTCCATTTTAAACTATTGGGAGTAAGTTGTTCATTTTCAAACTATGGGGATAAATTATCCATTTTCAAACCACGGCGATAAATTACCCATTTTCAAAACATGGGAAGTAAGTTATCTCTTTATCAAACCACCCTAAAATCAATTATTAAGACCACGAATTGTCTACATAACTGAAATTGCATAATGGACTATTATTTATATGAAATTTATTAATTTGTTATGCTATGTCAAAAACATTTAGAGCAACATTTCACTGTTTTTTTTAATTAAAAAAGATTATCCCCGTTAATTCTCTTGCATTTTATTTTAAAAGGTTAAGTTGATAAGATTATTTTCAAACAATACTAAACTATTGCTTCGGACGCTAACATTACCTCTGCTGATAATAATTTTTCTATTACACATTTCCTTTTCTAAATGCCCGAATTAGTAGTACCCTTAACTACAACTTTAACCAAAACCTCTAACAATATGCATAAACATTATTATTTCAAGGCTTTTTTATATGCAATCTCTTAGCCTTGTCTAACAACCTATTGAACAAATATTAATGTATATTTGCTCAGTCAAAGGTCTCTACTGATTGGTTGGTTTCCGCTTCATTTTGAGTGGTGTGCTCTTCCTTAAATTCTAATGGCATTACAGGTTTCTCGAGCTAGCATAGGTCCCCATTTTCCCGCTCCATGTACACACTGCAATAAAAGAAAGAGAAGAAAACACATAAGCTACCACACTCCAGGGAAAGACACAGAAAATAGATCAAGACTGAACTTGCTAGCACATTTGAACAAGGCTTGAATCGGAAAGATGACGATGGAAGATGCTGCAGCCAAAGGACCAGCACCGGAACAGAGGAAGAACAGGATTCAGGTTTCCAATACCAAGAAACCGCTCTTCTTTTACGTCAATCTTGCAAAGGTTTGCCATTTTCTGTCCCTATAATCCTTCGGTGCATATGCTTTTCTTTTCTTTTGTGAATCCTAAAATGGGATGGTGCACGAGAATAAAATATCTCTTGTTCAAAACTATTCCTTTACAGCATGCATGTAGTCTAATGTTCCTGATGGTCCATTTGAGATCTGCTCATTGCCTGTGTCTTTGGCTGCATGATGTATAAACTAACAAAGAAAACAGGATCTAGGTGCATATTCATCAGTGTCAAAGGTAATTTGTAGACAAATGTCTCAAAAGTATGAACATAGGGTACTCACTTAAGCGACTAGATTTGTAGAATCATCATCAAACGGAAAAGAAGACTAATGTAGACATAAGTGACAGGATTGCCTAACTACCTGCTTCAGTGAAATCAGCAGCCCATTTTTGCAGTTATGTGATTGGTTTCTGTCCATATGTTGAGCTAATGTAGTCGTTTATCCTCCACAAATCGTGCAAATTCGAACAATTTTGATAGGTAGAGAGATTTCTAAGGTCAAGCAATCACTTTCAGGGTGAGACAACAGTCCCCATTAAAGGAATCATCCAGTTATTGTATTTGCCCTATGTAATTGCACTATTAATGCATCCAAAGCCAAATCCAGTTACTGAATGGCTCCTTAAAGGGACTGGAGTTTTTCCCTCAGTTTCATGCATCAGGAAGAACTGATTGTAATCTAATGAATCCCAAATCCCACCACGTAATATAATACTCAGACAATCGAAGGTGTATAGTAAACTAACCCATATAAGTTGGCCAGGAACGACTATTCATATTCCCTTTCAGTTGTCTGGTAGAGTGCGCTTGTGGTTTAAAATAAGGTGCACTTGCAAGTAATCTTCCCAAATTGGTTTGATCAATCGTGTCTTCTGCTGATGACAAAATCATAGAACTGAATCAAGTCAGAAACATGTTCCTACAGACTCTACAGTTAACAGGAAGATTAATCTCATTCACTCCGGTGTGTTTTGTTTGGGTTCTCGGTTATCCATCACCTACGACGGAAAGAAAAATGTCAAAACGAAAGCATCTGTTACAACTTTGAATTTAGTATGTTATGCAGTTTTTAAGACCTGAAGTATAACATTTGCCTTTTTTTTTCTGGTGCAGAGGTATATCCAGCAGCACAATGAAGTTGAACTTTCTGCTTTGGGAATGGGTAATTTGTTCAATAATCATTTAAAGTTTTCTCTCGTTAGAAAATGCCATGATAATCAAAACAAATTATGAAAGATTATATGCATCAAATGAAACATTAAAATGATCTTTGGTTAAATTGCAGGATTATATTTAATTCTCAATGAACATGAATCAGCATAAACAATGCAGTTTTTTTTAATCTAAGACCAGAAACCTTAACTGGAAACTAAGCAAGAAATATTCAGCGGTTTCTTTGCTACAAAAGAGATCACTGAGAAGGCTTTTTTCTCCGCAGCTCTCCTCATTTTGAATTTTCAGTTCGAGTTTATTTCGTTATGCTGTTTTCTGATGCCAAAGGTTTACCACTTTTTCATGTCAACTTTTGCAGCAATCACGACAGTTGTCACGATTGCTGAAATTTTGAAGAATACTGGATTGGCTACTGAAAAGAGTAGGTTCATTATATTCTCAATAATTCAAGAGATTTTTCATGCAAAAAATTTCTATGTTCTGTCGTGTAAGACTCATAACATTGAATTTGAACAGAGGTTTTAACATCCACGGTTGGAATGAAAGACGAATCAAAAGGCCGTGTCGTTCAGAAAGCAAGGGTAAGAACCATAAATTCTCTCTTTAAGGCACATTTACAGTCATGCATGCTCTAAATAATAACCTGCTTCCAAAACATAAAAGAAAAGTAGAGGTTTTCTGACCACTTTAGCATCGTGTCATGACCGTCCAGATTGAAATTGTGCTGGGAAAGACAGAAAAATTTGATGCCTTGGTGAGTGCAAAGGGATCTGCAAAAGCAAACAGCAACGCTCAGGATGAGAATCAGTAGAGGCAAGAAGAATACTGCAGTTTGTACCTTTCTGTGTCTCACAGACTGTTTTGTAAGCGGAATCATCAAATTGTTCTTACTTTCCTAGTTAAGCAGCTGATAGTGTTGATCTTTTAAAAGAGAGGAAGTAGCAGCAAAGCAAAACAGCTGCTGCAGCAGAAGAAAAGATGCTAGAATTAGCTGTATTTGTCTCCTAATAGATGTTCCGTAATGCAGTTTCTTTCGTAAGCATTGCACCTTCAAAAAAATCCCTCATATGCCCAGATACTGTTGACAAGAATGTTGATGATTTTCATCAACATTTCAGTCTCCCACTAAACTGTTCAGGAATAATGCAGTATTGCAATTTCATCATTGGTTCCAGATTTTTTAGTGTAAAGTCAACACATCCTTATCTTTTTGACAGAGCCAGGCTATTCCGAATAAACAGAACCTGGGATGAACCCAAACTAATTTCTATTTCAGAACTGATTCTGGTATGGGATGCATTAACCTCATCAAATCATACTCCCTCTGTCGCAATGAAAGAGTCCAGTGATACAACAGTTTATGAGTCACGAGATACAATTCCAAATGAGAGTCTTTCATTGGGACAAAGGGAGTAGTAATAACAAGAACTATAACATGATGGGAAGTTAAGGACAGAGAGCTTTAGCAGAAAATCCTGTTACTCCAGTAAAATTCATAAGTTTAACATCATGGTTTCTGTCCTAACTGCTTATTAACTTTCATCTCAGATTGATGACCTCCAGACGAGCTCCACATGGTAGTCTGAGAGATGATGGCAAACGTAAACTGTGGCATATATTCCCCTCTCCTCTCCCCCGCTCACGGTAGAAAGTTTTTCCCGTGAACCATGGCAACACCTAAATAATCAGCCAAAACCTATGCCACCAACCTGTTTGTGGAGGGAGTGCCAGGACTCGAACAAGAGCCCAAAGGACATTATGCAAACAAAAGACGTCTAATCCAGCTTCATAGCACTGAAGGTGCAGCAAGAATATGCTTTCCTACCAACTTAAAAAGAAACTTATGAAGTAACATAAGAGGCAGGAATGGAAAGAAGAGGCTTTATTACTTGAATTAGTTTACACACAAGCCTGTTTCAACTTTCAAGCCATTCTTGCAAGTGAAACAACCAAGAATATACAAACTCATCAAAATAGTATACCATAAAGGTTATTTTAGAATACAAATATCACCCTCACTCTGCATAAAAGATATCTACTGGAAAGAATCTCCTCAATTGGCAAATAGAGAGGGAAGAAAAAAAACTCTCTGAAAGTGAAACTAAGGCGTCTAGTAAAGCCTTATAATAAGCAATTAGATGGAAGCCAACGTGGAAAACTGAACTGAGAAGAAAATTACGAAAAACAGTGAAAATTTCACAAATTGCTTCATGCCAAATGAAACAATGCTATTTGATACTGTACAGAGTACCCAGCATCTCCACAATCACATATGTACAGAATCCGTATCCTGGTCTGCAGATAGGCTGCTCATCGTCCAATCCTTGCATCTCTCCATATTATCCATAAGGCACGATATCCTTTTGTAGAAAACCAGTACTTTCTGGATGGACATCTGAAACAGTTAAAGATAACAAATAAGTAACACATTAAGGGAAAGGAAAAGTCTGAGTGGGAATGGTTGTTTTATCTTTTCCAAAATTTCAGGAGAAGAAATAAAAGATCCAATACCAAAAAAGACTATCATATAAGTAGCACCAGGCAGAGTCTTTTGGTTCAACTAGGCCATAATATTCTCCCACAAAATAATTTGGTAATAACGCTCTATTGATTCTCATCAAGGTCATAATATTCTGAGACACAAGAATTTTGTTTCAAATGCTCTGTTTCTCCTTTCTAGTTGCATACTGTCATATAATGACTCATCAGGACCCAAACGTGTACATTCAATACAGGCTCAAACAACAACCCTTTGTACATTCAATACAGAATGTCACAAATGGTCAACAGTATTACAGGTAAACTTCTACAGAAGCCTTAGATGGCAGCATGACTAATATATTAGCTTGGAAATTTGGTGAAGGGCATGACTAATAGTCTAATATAGTTTACCCATTGCAGCACAGACAATTACATTGCATGATGGTTCCCTCTTGATTAAACATACTGAATACGCCATGGTTATTACATGATTCATGGGACCCAATACTAATTATCCTTAGAACCAATGTGAAAGGCCTAAGAACTAAAGTAATCTGGAAATGCAAGTGTTAAGTATGTTGAGGGTATAATGTTTCTACTACTTCCTAGTAATATAAAAGTTGAAAACTAGTAGGAGAGATCCTGCTTTCCCTGTAGATATGCAACTCATCACCATCAGTCACAAGCTAACTAGAAGAAGTAGGATCTTTTTACAGTGAAAAAGCATAAACCTCCTAATAAAAGGAGGTGACTAGATTCCTAGGAAGCTTGAGAAACAATATTCTGGTTTCTACTCTCATTCATACAAAGACTCCTGCTTTTTCCTTCTCTTATATACCAGTAAAAAAGTCAAATCAGATTAGAAAATCGGGTTGCTAGAAGCCACATAATTTAGATTCTGTAAGAGATCATGGAAAGGAAAAGAAAACACAAGCTGGACTTATTGGAATCATGTCCAACGACAACTAAGCCTTCATTCCACTATGCCAAGTCAGCTCTATGAATCATATCTTGTCATCATGTACACCGAGAGTTGTTTCATTTATATCTTAGAGTCTCCTTACCCATGTTCAAACCAACTTAGGTGTGTTTCTCTAATTTGTTTCATCTATTGTAGCTGCTTCTACTTTTTCTAATACTTGCACTAGTTACTCAACATTGTTTCTCTTATTATTTTCTACTAGACACACATCCATCTCAACATTCTCATTTCCGCTATATTCATTTTTTGCTTATATTCATATTTAGTCACCCAACACTCAAAACCGTAAATCACGTCCATAACACACAGAATCCATTATAAAAGTCACTTTCCTTCCTGCAACAGTAGGTGGCTTGTCGTTCCCTTTGGAGAACTTAGCAGAATATGAGAATTAGCATAAATATGGAAACTGGAATCATTTCGCCCAGGAAAAAAAAAGAACATGTACGCCAGTATCTTTTGACTCAGAAAGTGGAAAAGTTAGCCACCTTAGCATTTCCGGCAGCTCTCATCAACTTATACTGTAAACGCTTATAGATGCTCGATTTATTTGGTATCAGCAAATAGACAAATTGCAGAAGAAACACTCAAAACTAATATGCACATATAGCTTCAAGATCCCAATCCCAAAGTGCAAGTACCAGCCTAGAAAAGAGAAATATCCCTCAACACAACAAGCGTCTGACTAATCGTTGATTCGCCAGTATTTTCTGGCATAACCGCTTAAGCATATCTCAGTCATGTTGCTGTTTGTTTAATTTACCTAGAACAAACGCAATATAGAAATCTATCCATTGACTATTGACTTCAAACACATCTAAATTGCTAACAAAAAAGCAAGATGTACCCGAAAACAAAAAGGAAAAAGTCCATCCTGGGCATATCAAATGCACAATTCTTTCATTAACAAATTTTAAAACCCACCACAAAGGAAGCAAAGCATATGAATAGTAATGAATTAAATTATAGTTAGAGGATCTAATATCATTTTAGACCCTTGCATTATAGCACAGGTGCATTCATTGGCTTTTTATGGTAGGACAAAGTAACAACTAATAAATGACGGCTACTTTTGCAGGCTACATGGGAAAACATACACAGGCTTCCAGATATGGTTGGAATGATTACCTTAAGGTATAATGACCCAAGAACTTCAAGTGAAAAGTTTAGTTTCTGCTTTTAAAGTAATTGCATGTAGTTCTCTTAACTGACAAGCTATGTCTTGAACTAATTTAAGTCCGTCATCTCCATTACTGATTGAGTTGATTGATTTCTCAAGAAAACTGCATTCCGCTTCAAGACCGTCCAACCTGCCACTTAACATAAGAAACTCCTTTCTAAACGCATCTGATTCAGTATTCCATCGTATAAGATTCCCATGCTTAAGTTCACCACTTCCTGGGCATAACTGTAGATTGCCTTCACATTGGCCAGCAGATTCACCTTGAGCAGAATGGCTTCCTTCATGCAATGCAGAATGCTCAAACAAATGGTCCTCTGTTTCCCCATCTCTCAGAGAAGAATTACTGGAATTCTGCCATTCACAAACCCCTGTTTTGAGTGTTTCCTCTGCTAAGAGATTTTCATCATTGGATCTGAATGAAGAACCATCATTGCTTGAAAAAAGCTTAAGCTTTTTCTCTAATTTCCTTAAGGCGTGACGAATAGATGATGATTGATTTTTACACTCAAGCAATGAACTCTCTATATTTGTGCCCTCATCCTTGAATTTGGCTGCTTCATCAGTTTCACTGCAGGTATCTAGCATATTACCATCTGAGCTGCAAATGCTTATATTTGGCAGTATATAGCTTCTATATGTTTGCTTTGCCCCTGTCTCTACACTATTCAATTCAAAGTTCTCCTCTACTATGCTTTTTATTTGTGATAAATCACCTATATTTTTCCTGTAGGCTTCAAGCTCCATTTCTAGATCTTGAATTTCTCTTTCTTTATCAGCAAGGAGGTCATTTGCCTTTTGCAGTTCTTCTCCATCATATTCCACTTGCTCTTCCATCAACCTTATGAACTGAAAGGCTTCCAATCGGAGTGCAGCCTTCTCCTCCTGTAATCTAGTAATCATGGCCATTGCTTGATTTGCTGCAACTGCAGAAGCATTTCTCTCCTCCTCTAGCTCTTTATACAAAGCACTCATTAATTTCCTATCATGCTCAACTTGTCGTCTTAGCCGATCAACTTCACTTTCGCCTTCAACCTCACTGACAATGCTACCATCCAGAGATATACCCGATTCATTTGTTTCCAGCGACATCCTCTTCTGAAGCATCTGTAACCCAAAGGAATTAGAGGCCTCAGAAGTTCTGAATTCGTCAATATTTCCAGAAATCCTGGGGCTTATATCATATAAAGGTTCAACGCCTCGATTTGCAGATAACTGTGATAGCAAGAGCTTCAAATCTTCATTTATTCTTGATGAATCCTTGAATGATCTTTGTTCCAAGAATTTTCCAGACAATTGCCGTCCCCTACTTCCAACAGCAAGCTTATATGCATCCCCAAGTTCCAATGTGCTGGGCATCTGTGGACCAGAGTCACCACCTGTACTAGATTTTAAATCTGATTGCTTTCCATTTGTTTGAATGCGGTTAATCACCAACTCGGTCATTTCGCTACAGGTTTTGACGGCTTTCCGTGAGTCTGCATCTCCTACTACATTCACTGCAAGAAACCAAGAAAGGCAAACTAAACAGGTTAATTCAGTTTATTGGTAATTATATCCAGATATCACCCTTAATGAGTCTTGAGCCTTTCCAGAACATAGTCTCAATGCAAAAATGTTTGTCCAGGTCAGACCAAATGAAAAGCCTACGCCCAGAAATTCAGAGATAACGATATTTAAATATTCAAATTAATGCATGAAGTTTTAGTGTTCATTCTTGTGTATTGCTCAGGGCTGTGGAGGAACTCATATTATATGGCACCAAATTACATTGTCAATGAAACAAGGAAAATATAGTCTAACCAAAACAAGGAACATATAGTCTAACCAAAACAAGGAACATATAGTCTAACCAAGCAAACTATCCTTGCTTCAAGATGATTGGCATTCAAAGCTGACGAAAAATCACAAATAAGAATATTTCTGTATGATAAACATATTTGTAATATCTTGTATTTAACACTTACACTTATCTTTAGAATCATCAACGACAGACTGAATGGCGTTGGAAGATGGAACCACATCATTGAAAGATATCAGATCACTTGATGCAGAATCTATCTTGTGTGTAACATGCTCCTGGTTGAGTTCTTCCAGACTATGTCCTATTGGTGCAGGCACTGCAGAAAGCAAATCACTTGCTCCCTCTTGCAGTTCTGACTTCCTAACTGAAGGCACGGAGACAGCAGTGGGGTCTATCAGTTTTTCTGAAGCAAGATCATCAACAGGTAAATCTTTTTCTTGATAATCCGAAATTAAATTATCTTTTCCCTGCACAGTCACACAGGATACAATAGGACAGTCATCATCGGAAAAGAGAGCTTCTGATTCTGTATCAGAAGTCATCCTGACCTTCTCATATTCTACATGTGGCAATGGGTCAATGCTCCTCTCCTCAGTTTGGCAGGTTCTAATTTCCTGACATGAAACATCTCTTATCTCATCCAGTCCATTTCTGTCATGCAGTTTAGTTGCCGATAAAGGTGAACCAAAATCAGCGAACTCATAACCAATTGATCGAGTCTGGAAAAGCATGGTGGTGTGACCTCTAGAAATCCATTGCTCATTGCAACAAGAACACTTTCTTCCATCAGACTTGCTAAGACGATGATCAGAAAGCAAAGGATCATGATCAAGCCTGTGATGAGGTTCGTCTCCTAATTTCCCGACCAGCAATCTGTACGTTTCAGCATTGGACTTATTCACATTGGCAAAGGAGAAAAGGCAATCTTCACAAATTTCATGAACATCAACAAGTTTGTTGTGGTTTTTACAAAGAACTATAGAAGACAGTTTTAATTTATGGTCGTTGCAGATTAAATCCCAATAGAACCCATCTTTTTCTTTCCCCAGCACATGATCCAGTCTTGAGCACATAAGACACGGAATTCGCAGTTTACCAAAGCGAGCTAATTTGGTGACTAAGTATGAAAAACTAGCATCGAGGAATAGCAAGAAGATTAGAAACCATTCAAGAACTGCAGAAGCCAAGACTGCTGTAATGGAGGGGGAAACACCCTTCTGTTCTACTTTAACAAACGTACTCCCCCTGCTATCCATTTTCCAGTAATTTACTCAAATATAGAACTCGAATTTGGGAAGTGAAAAAATCAAATCAATGACTCAATACACGCAGAATGCTGCAAATGACAAGAAACAGGGGAAAGAAAACATGGTGAGAATATGATTCAACAGGAAAAAAATATGAACCAACAAAAGGCAAGCCAAACAGTTACAAGAGCGTGGATTCGATACAATCAAAATGACAATCCAACTGCTAAAACCCAATTATATATTTTTTTCAATAAATCAGATACATCAAACACTGAAAGAATAGGACAACTCCATTACATCAAAAATTCCTAATAAAACAATAAAAACGAACAAGAAAGCATTCCTCCGCAATACAAGTATTACAAAGAAAACCCATGTCCCATTGAAGATCGGCCTTAAAGACGAAATAGGAAAGAACCCAGACACCATATGAAAACCCACAAAAGGAAAGCAAGTCAACAGTAGTCAGAACAAGAATAAATATGTCAGTCAAGCAATAATGAAACAAGGGGCAGATAAACATAACAAAAACAAAAGATTATTGACGACAGATAAATGGAAACAATCCTAGAAATGGGTGCAGAAACAAACCTGATCGACTCAGAAACCAACTTGGAAAAGAAGGTAGACTGCTCTGAAGTTTCAGAAAACCATATAATGAACAGAGGCTCCACAAGAACTAACAATTCTCAATCCAAAAATAGAATAAACTCAGAAAGAATTGTTTTAGGTTCAAGAAAGATCTTTGAATGTGTAATTCTGTACATTGCTGCAGTGTAGTGTCAATTCACGTCCGTTATGATCTGAATTAAGACTATTTTATGCTCACTTCCCAGATACAATATAGGGCTGTTTTGAAAACGATTTTGAAAATAAATTTTGGAAAATAGTTTTATAATGTAAAAAGTAGATGCTGAATAGTAAAAAGTTGTATTAAAAATGATGAAATATGATTAAAATATATTAAATTTATTGTTAAAACCAAAACCGTTTTCAAAACAGAACAAAAAGAACATGCCCATAATCTTTCTTTTTTCTTTATTCTTCTCTTAAAAATGATTTTTTTTTTTTTTAATTCAACACTATACATTCAAGACCAGTAAAGGTTTATTTTTGCCCCTAATATTTTACTAATGGCCAAATAAGCCCTAATGTTATTTTGGGTCCAAATAAATCTCTACGTTATAAAATATGGCCAATTTAGCTCCTTTAGATGTAAATGTACATTATCGGAGATGGGTTAATTTGACCCAATTTCAAAACACTGAATGTGTATTTGGACACAACAGATAACGTTAAGAGTTTATTTGGACACAACATATAACGTGGGGACTTATTTGGACCCAAAATAACATTAGGGATTTATTTTGCCATTGAATAAAGCATTATGGGCTAAAATAGACATTTCCCCATTGAAGACGGCGTTGGTAGGTAGGGTAATAGCGTAGTTTGGGAAACCCTTAACATCTATGTATCACAACCAAAAAATTTAGAATTGTGTAAATGCTTAAAGTGACACTTCTTGTAAAAAATTTATTAATATTTCTAAATAGATACTTACTCTATTCTATTAGTAGGGTTCAAAATTTTAAAAGTAAATTATTTTATTAGAATAAAAATAATTTAAAAGTAGACTTTCTAAT
Source organism: Leptodermis oblonga (assembly GCA_016801395.1). NCBI lineage: Eukaryota > Viridiplantae > Streptophyta > Magnoliopsida > Gentianales > Rubiaceae > Leptodermis > Leptodermis oblonga. The sequence continues at coordinate 18,377,376 of CM028755.1, read as the reverse complement.
GGAATAAGGTGAGTACATATTATTGAACAAATACAACCCTCACATTCTTTTTTTTGAAGTAGAAAATGATTGTGACACTTATACATGTAATTAAGTGATACACCTACTTGGGATTGTACTAAAAGGGTAGGTGAAAGAGTCTAAGAGCATGTTGATTTTTATTGTTATGTTTTTTTTTAAAATGTAAATTTAATATATCATAATATTTTTTATCATTTTGAATAGAAAATTTTTATTATTTAAGTATGTTTTTATATATTTTCAATACGAAATTTGTGCTGATCAGTTCATTAAATTGGAGTACCTAACAGATTGGTCAATAAATATATTTACGTTAATAACATTGAAACTCGATTTTATGGGGTTTTTTTTCTAGGCTCTGTTTGTTAGTTTTCAATTTAAGAAAAAAACTATTTTTTTTGTTTACAAAAATTGGTTGTCCAAATAATTTCAGTTTTCATTAAATTCAAGTTTTAAAATTTAAAATTTTCTTCAAACTATACCCATGTTATTTAAAAACAATATCATTATATCACGTTTTTCTTTTCTTTTCTTTTTTACACAATTTCACGTAAAACAATGTATTCCAAAAGAATTTTCTTCTCTAGGAAAAATTTCCCAACCAAAATACAATCCAAGGATCAGAATAGATAAAAATTAATAATAAAATGTATTTAAAATATAAAAATATGAATTAACAATATAAAAGGTTTGAGGAAAAAAAAGAAAATAGAAAAATAAGTTAATGAATATTAATCTTGCTTTGACCTTAATTTGAGAATTGAAATACTAATGTCAAATCAATTCTGATGTAGTCACAGCTATGTTTCTATATGATTTTTATTCTATTTATTTATAGAAAAAAAAAATCACTTTCTTTATAAATATTTTCACTTAAAAAAAATTCAAATTAAAAAAATGTATTTTATAAACACTGAAAACTAATTGTCAAACTCATATAGAAATACACAGGTTTATAATCTTTAAGCCTAAATTATATTAGTGTCCAATTACATAACCTAATAAGAATCTTTGGTGAAATGTAGCATATAAATTTTGACAGCCAACTAAGAAAAAAGATTTAAAAGAAGAACGTGACAAAAATAAATTAAATATTGCAAAAGGCAAAGTAGGAGTTGTTGCGATAGGTGGGAGTAGGGGATGTTTTTGGCACTTGGCCATTTCCAGGTCATAGACTCATAGAGTAATGAAAACGTAGATACGATATCACCTATGATTTAGAGAAATTATTTCATTTATTCGATCCATAAATTATGAAAAATACTATATAATTCTTTTTTGGAATTTATTAAAAAATGACATATGATATATCACTAATGTAATTGTATGAAAAATACTATATAATTCTTTTTTGTAATTTATTAAAAAATGACATATGATATATCACTAATGTAATTGTATAAGTCGTTACATATGCCTTTTTTAGTGGCTGAATAATTCCTTAAATTAAACCCTATACGGTCTATATTATTTAACAACAAAATTATAAATTTTGTTGGCAAAGTAATAAAAGAAATCAGGAATTATACTTATTTATTTTTATCTTGATTGATCTGCTTCCTTCCTTTCGAATTCAACATAATTTTCATGAAGGAAACGCTCCCGCAGACGATTTGCCTAGGCGCGGCTTCCAATTATCAGGATTGCATTTTTACTTGAGGTGCTTTCCCACCCAGCCTTGCACATTCTATACTTTGAGACTTTACTCAAATCCCTCACATTTTAGTGGCATCTACATCTTGCAATTTTGTATTTTAAAATAAGGCTCATTATGTTTTCCTGAATTTTTCACTATTTTAAAATTTTAATAAAGATCACCAAAATTCTCCAAACTACTTAATGGGCTTTTTTTAAATAAAAAATGTTCAATGTATAGAGTAATTTTTTCTTTTAGGGATTGTTCTTTATTGAAAGTTTAAGTTTTAATTTTTGGAAATTAGTTTTATAATTTACAAAATGTATTAAAAATGTAAAAAGATATATCTGAATAATAAAAACTATATTAAAAATAATAAAAATTAATTATAATATATTAAATTTACTATTAAAACCAAAATTAAAACTTAAACCGTAAATAACAGTCCTTAATCAAAAAACAAAAGTGGTAGAGAAAGCAAATAGAAAAGCTGACGGCAGACCAGAAAAAGTCGGTTACAAAGTTGACACCTCCCTACCGAAAGGATTTGAGAAAGCTTCTTGTTGCCGCCAAGACCTCCACCCAGCCCCCCCTGCCTTTTCTAAAGTAAATTAATCAGTGTATGTACTTTTCAAACAAATAAAATCCATTCCATTATTCTTCTATGATGTCCAATTCCACATTTACTTTTATTTTATTATTGTTTAAGTTTAGTAAAATGTTCTTTTATGATTATAATTCATAATTGAATCTAATTATGATAAATCGAGAATAACTACTCAAAGAACCATTAAATAGGACGAAATTTCAATTCCTCAACATTGGAAGATGACTAAGGTGATAGCCAACCAAGAACTGAACATAATATTCAGAACATTATACAAACTCCTGAAGGAGATGTTTACATATAGATGAGTAATACTCCATCTTTTCCAGAAAGAATTTCGGGATATTCCCATAGATCTGGATTATCAAAATTAGCCTTTGTTAGATCTTTTATTTCTCCTTTCATAGAGGAAGTGGATAATATTCCACCAAGAAGTTCTACTTCTAATTTACGTGGTGAGAAAAATCATCATGATGCTTCTTTTCATACTGCAGATTATTTCAGTAATTTAAGTGGTGAGAAAAATCGTCATACTGATTCTTTCAATACAACATTAAATTTCAGTAATTTACGTGATGGAAGTATCCATCATGGAGCTTCAAGTTCTTATATTCGGGATTAAATTCCGCCAAGGAATTTTAGTGATGAGGAAAATCATCATAAAGTTCCAAGTGATAAGAAAAATCATCATGTTGATTTGTTATATAAAAACAAAGAAAATATTGTTAAAGGTGTTTATAATACCAAAGATGCGGATATAACCAAATCTGAAATGAATTTTTCTATATGAATAGTACAACTAATAAATTGATTTTCAGAAAGGCTCTCCAGCCAGACAAAAGATTAAAGTTGAATTTAGCGTACCAATGTGGGAACCATTTAGAAAGTGGTTTCTCCCCTATTTTTCTGATAATGAAAAATAATATATTCAGGAAGAATTTTATAAATTGTTGGGGGAAAAAATATTTTATTCCCTTTTTACCATGGTTTGTGATGTGCATAAAATTGAAATCCCCATTGGGCCTAGCCCTATTAATTAAAAACTAAGAAACAGTAAAAGATAAAGAAGCCCAGATCCATGTTCAGGTCAGAAAGATCACACAAAATGAGTCTCTGTTACAAAGTTAGGTCGGTCATATAATCTTATATTAGTCATGAAGAATTGAACAAGAAAACTCACTAAAGCTTAGGTCGGAATAAACTAATCTTAGATCGATAGACCTTATAGCCCAGATCGGTATGATTATGTCAGTATTATTCAAGAATCTCAGGTCGGTAAAAGCTTAATGAAGTTAGATCGGTCAAATGTTATAACTCATCCCTATTTAGGTCGGTAATTTATGTAAGATTAGATCGGTGAAGCCGACCTGAAATAAAGATAATAATATAAAATATCATGGTAGGGCCATTATTTTAATGTGTGCAGATCAATTATGACAAAGGGGCCAAAGTTAAAGCCAGTTTTCCCGGAAAAGCAAAAAACATCATTGCAAAAGGAATAATTAGGAGCGTATGTCTCCATTACTCAACGGAACCATCAAGAGTAGCTTATAAATACTCAGGCACAAGCCTCATTCTGGTAGGTTCCAATAAGTAATTTCTGGCAATTCTCACTAGCAATTCTGAAGCTATTCTCTCATTTACAATTTCTTTGAACACTCTTGTTCTATAATGCTTATCTCTTTCATATTGCTGACTTGATCGTCGGAGCCTATACAGGGGGGAAAGCCCCGCTCCTTTTCTGAATTAATTATCAATTGGTGAAAGGAGGAGTGCAAGATCATCAAGCTTCATCATCTTGGCCGAGCTCAGCAACTCAGATTATTCCATCATTTTCAATTTTGTTCATTCCCTTCACAGCACAACTTCATACAAATTGGGCTATTACTGTCTTCAAGAGTTCATTGGGCCGTGAAGAAGCATCGCTCCCTTATTGTAATTTTTGCGTCACATCAACTGGCGCCGACTGTGGGGAACGTTTGATCAGATTATTTCATCAAATTTTCCTCATTTAAATAAATTTGTTGAAACCATGACGCAAACTCGTTCAGGAAAGGGTGCTTCTTCTTCTGACAACCTCAATGGGCTCACCGTTACAACCGCTTTGATCCCTACCGTTTCTGTCACCAGTTCTAATCCTCCATCTGATCCACCAACTACTACCACCCTTGTTGAAACTCTCACCTCCGAACAGGAACAGGCAGAAAAAGATAGGTTCTTCCGTTTATTTCCAGAAATATTTCACTTAATAAACCATGTTGCTCCTATCATCTCTACTCTTAATACAGAACCTCCCATTACAACCACCACCACAGAAGCAGTTAACACAGAACACCCCTATGGTTTACATTGGTCCCCAACCGTTCCCCCACCTAGGGCTGTCATCAACCCTGTGTCCAACCCCTCTGCTGCTTTAATGTCTAGTCTCCCCCCACAATCTATATGTCCTCCACAACCTGGGAGAGTTAATTTTTCTTCAATCAGTCATATTGCTGGTCCTCCTAACCCTTCTGTGGCACCACCTGTTTATACCACTGTAGCTCATACTCAGGCTAATCTTACTTTTCCGGATCCCTTTATGGCCCCCAATGCTCAGTTCAATAACGGTTCTCTTATGTCAGGCCTGCCCTTTTCCACTTTAGGACAACAAATAAGTCAATTGAATCAACCTGGCCATGGCATACAAATCGGCCAAATGAATCAACCCTGTTATTACCCCGGATACACCACTACAGCCAACCCTGCAATGTTTCAGCATTATGGTTTAGGCAATAACCGAGTCATGCAGCCGCCCTTAGAAAATATTCCTTTACTTAATCCAAATTATTATCCCGGGCCCGGCCTAGGAAACTATTACCTCGGCCTGGGGGGACACCCCTTAGGTCAGTCCGGATACCCCCAGCTCGGCCTACCCGGATCTGGATATACTCAAATCGGACGAACTGCCCCCACGTCTCGCGTGTCTCATCCTTTTGGATGGGAGATTCAAATGGCACAATTTCCCCCTGGATACAGAGGCCTAGGTAAGGTTGACAAGTATGACGGTACCACCGACCCCACGGCTCACTGGATGCAGTGCATGAGCGTCATGGATGCTGCCAATTTGTCCGACGCTAACCGATGCATGACATTCCATCTGACACTTAAAGGTCAGGCCATAAATTGGTATTGTACTTTGCCCCGAAATTCTATTCATTCTTTAGATCAGTTTGGTGACCTGTTTTTAGCCAATTTCATGGGTAATAAGATATTGTCTAAACCAATTTCACATTTAATGAACATAACACAAAAAATGGGAGAGGGATTACAGGCATACATAGATCGGTTCAATATAGAGTCTAGGCAATGTCATGAAAAAGATGATAGAATAATGATGGGATCATTTATTAATGGGTTACGGTCAGGACCTTTAGCTACTGAATTGGCCATTCGACCCCCACATTCTTATTTTGAAATGATGGTTACTGCTGTTAACTTTGCTGTTGTTGAAGATGCTACAGCTATAAAACAGGAAAGGGAAAGAAGTTTTTCCGATTTATATGGTAAGAGGAAAGCTTCTTCCCCAATTATTACATCGGGAGGAAATAAGAAATTAAACTTTGCCAATACCACTAATTCCATTCCAAAGGCCGGGGTAAGTGTAAACACTGTGCAGGTAGCCGAGCCCTTCTCAGTCCCCCGAGCTGACATATATGCTGCCATTCAGAGTCAAGGGCTGCTGCCCCCAGCTCGACCCATGACGGGTCCCACAGATCGGCTCAATCCGAGCAGGTATTGTAATTACCATAAAAACATTGGTCACAATACTAATGACTGTCGTGATTTAGCTGCAGAAATAGCTAAATTAATTCAAGCTGGGAAACTACCACAATATACACAAGTAGCACCTCTACCTAAACCGGTGACTTCAGCAATCCGTGAACGACCTAGCGGATGCTACCGATGTGGAGAGACCGGTCATTTTGCCCGCGAATGTCCCCAATCCGACTCCCGAGCCCCAAATACTGGGGGTAACACCGACCTGAATATAGCGGGGATTGTAAACACCATAGCAGGAGGACCAACCCAAGGCGACTCTAACCGCCAAAGGAAACAGGTATACCGGCAAAGGAACTCTATTCTAGGTAAGCGTAAATCAGATACCATGACACCAGGCATTACTTTCGATGACACGGATACATTTCTGTCTTTCAATTGTGACGATCCACTAGTGATCGATTGCTACATTTCAAATTACCAAGTACGTAGGACATTGTTAGACACGGGTAGTTCTAGCAATATAATTACAACCAATGCACTGGCTGGTTGTCAATTACACAAGTCACAGTTAAGTCCAGTTCGGACACCATTGATTGGCTTCGGCAATCACCATGTTATACCTGTGGGACACTTGAGTATTCCCGTCACGTTACTGGCTGGACAGCTAAAACGTACGGAAACCATAGACTTCGTGGTCATTGATGAGCCATCACCATACAATGTATATTTGGGACGACCTGGACTAAATCAGTTCCAGGCCATAGCATCTACTGTACACATGCTTTTAAAGTTCCCCACCATAGGTGGGGTAGCTTCTATTCGTTGTGATGTCTTGCAGGCAAAACAGTGCTACATGGCTTCCTTGAAGGAACCGACCCCCGTAGATCTGAAATCAAAAATTACTTCTACAATCAGGCCGACCTCCGTTAACATTACCGATTTAACAGGTGGCTCGGACCTGTCCATTGAAGCAGGGGCCGAGGTAAGAATTATTCCCCTCGCGGCCGATCCAAACAAGGTAATAAAAATTGGGGCTGATTTGCCCCCTCAATTACAATATGATTTGCTTAACCTTTTGCGTGAATTTGCGGAAGTTTTTGCTTGGGGACCGGAGGATATGCCTGGCATTTCTCGAAATATCATTGAACACAGGTTATCCATTGATCCCAATCATAGGCCGATCCGACAGCGAAAGCGTAATCTCGGGGGAGAACGTAATAGATACGTGGAGATCGAAGTCAACGCCCTGTTGGAAGTACGTATCATCCGAGAAGTAGATTATCCGGAATGGTTGGCTAACCCCGTGTTAGTTTCCAAACCAGATGGTTCATGGCGCATGTGCATAGACTTCACCGACTTAAATAAAGCATGCCCCAAAGATTGGTTCCCATTGCCTTTGATCGACGTGTTGGTTGACGCTATAGCTGGATTTCGATTCCTTAATTTCTTGGATGCATATAAGGGATATCATCAAATCTTCATGGCCAAAGAAGATGAAGAAAAAACATCTTTTATTACAGACAAAGGTACATATTGCTTCATAACCATGCCTTTCGGTTTAAAGAATGCTGGAGCTACTTTTCAACGTTTAGTGAATAAAATTTTCAAAAAACAGTTAGGTCGAAATATGGAAGCATATATTGATGATTTACTTGTAAAAAGTAAAAATGAACTTGCTTACTTATCTGATTTACGTGAAACCCTTGAAACACTAGCCCAATATAAATTAAGGTTAAATCCAAAAAAATGTGTTTTTGGAGCCACTTCAGGAAAGTTCTTAGGATACATGGTTTCTGAGGGGGGTATCTCGGTTAATCCTAAGAAAGTAGAAGCTGTATTGAAAATGCACCCGCCTAGGACAATTCGGGAAGTACAACAATTAACGGGTAGATTAGCAGCTTTGAATAGGTTTTTAGCCCGATCAGCAGAACGAGCATTACCATTTTTTAACATTTTAAAGAAAACTGATAAGTTTTTGTGGACCCCGGAATGTCAAAATGCTTTTGAACAATTAAAAAAATACTTAGCTTCTTTGCCATCTTTGACTATGCCTATTCATGGAGAACAATTGTACATGTATATAGCTACTACCAAATCTGTCATTAGCTCGGTTTTGCTCCGAGAAGATAACCGGGTCCAGAGACCCATCTATTTTGTTAGTAAAGTTTTGCAGGCCGCAGAGAAAAATTATTCTAGCCTAGAAAAGCTAGTCCTGGCTCTAGTTCACTCCACACGGCGTCTTAGACCTTATTTCAACTCGCATGGAGTCACCGTTTATACTGACGCACCCCTCAAAGCCATCTTGCAAAAAGCAGGAGTTTCAGGTCGACTCACCAAATGGGCCATTGAATTAGGAGATTATGACATCACCTTTGCCCCACGCACAGCAGTCAAAGGACAGGTGTTGGCGGATTTCATAGCTGAAGGAGTACCAGACAGCCAAGAGAGCATATCTAGCCCGTCAGAAAAAACCGATCTGCTTTTAGCTATAGCCGAGGGTGACGATGCGTGGATCCTCTATGTAGATGGGGCTTCAAGCCAGTCCGGATCGGGTGCAGGGATCGTACTCACCAGCCCGGGAGGAGAAATTCACACGTATGCTTTACGATTCTGCTTCACAGCCACAAATAATGAAGCAGAATACGAAGCTATGATAGCCGGCCTGAAGCTAGCTCGGAAATTTGGAGTCGAAAATCTAAAAATTTGTTCAGACTCTCAGCTCGTGGTTAAACAAATTTTGGGGGAGTATAAGGCTAAGGATCGACAAATGGAGGAGTATTTAACATTGGTGCAACAGCAACTAAAATTCTTTCAAAAATGGGCTATAGAGCGGGTCCCGCGAAGCAAAAATACAAATGCTGATGCCTTGTCCAAATTAGCTTCTTCGGTTTTTTCTCACCTGACTAAAACCGTCCTAGTAGAAGAAATACATAACAGGAGTACAGCTGAACCAATAATATTGTCTATAAGTGAAGGACAGGATTGGAAATTTCCTATATGGCAATACCTACAAGATGGCACTTTACCAGAATCCCGGAAGGAAGCACAACGGATACAAAAGAAGGCTGAATACTATCAAATAATTGGAGAAGACTTGTATAAAAAGGGTTTCTTGATGCCTTTGCTGAAATGCTTGGGATCGGGAGAAGCAAAGGCCATGCTGAAGGAAGTACACGAAGGAGATTGCGGGTCTCACATTGGGGCTCGGAATTTGGCTAAAAAAATAATCGGGGCTGGGTTTTATTGGCCTCGGTTATTCCAAGAAGCAGTAGAGTATGTTCAACGGTGTTCCAGTTGCCAACACAACGCGACAATTCACAAATTGCCGGCCTCCAGCTTTACGGGGATAATTGCCCCATGGCCTTTCGCAGAGTGGGGGATAGATCTTATGGGCCCGTTTCCTAAGGTCGGTTCATGCCATTACCTTGTTGTGGCCATAGATTATTTCACAAAGTGGGTAGAAGCCGAGGCACTTACAAGTATTACGGGGCGAACCGTAGCTCGGTTTCTTTGGAGGCAAGTCATTTGTCGTTTCGGTGTGCCCAGATCGGTTATTTCGGACAATGGAACTCAGTTCGAATCTAAGGAGTTCACAGCCTTGTGTTCAAAACTTGGCATCACCCAACGTTTCGCATCGGTAGCCCATCCTCCAGCAAATGGACAAGTAGAACTAACAAATCGAACTTTGTTGCACGGGCTGAAATCCAGACTAGAAGATAAAGGTAAAAATTGGGTAGAACAGCTGCCCCATGTACTTTGGTGCCACCGGACTACTCCAAAATCAGCCACAGGAAAGACCCCTTTTGAGTTAGCCTTCGGGGTCAATGCTGTCATCCCTCCAGAAATACAAAGTGGAGCCCCGCGAGTTATGCACTTCGAAAGAGATCAAAATCAGAAAAACTTGGAGCTTGGTCTGGATCTGATAGAAGAAGTTCGGGACTCGGCCTATGTACATCAACTAAATTACAAAAATTTAGTTCGGCAACACTATGATGCTCAGGTCAAACATCGAGCCTTTGTACCAGGAGATTTAGTTTTACGAAACCGATCTATCAGCAAACCACAAGAACAAGGAAAGTTATTTTCTAATTGGGAAGGGCCTTATCGGATAATCGAAGCCCGACCTACCGGAAGTTATGTTTTGGAAGACTTGCAAGGACGATTGATTCCACGAACTTGGAATGCAGTACACTTGAGAAAATATTATCAATAAAGCAGTTCGAGTCAACTTCTCATTCAAATGTTTGAAGGAAATAGAAAAGATCATTCTCATTCAATAATTCAGCTCGGTTACAAAGACGATCTGAAAAGTACAAAAGTTCTTCGAAAGGGATCAGAATCAGAAAAAATTCTACAAAGTATAAAACCAAGTACATCACTGCAACTGCATCTAGGCATGCTACCTACATTCCTCACACAGCTGGAAGGAAGAGCAAGCCCGATCTAAAGAAAGGCCGATCTCAGGAAGGAGGAGCTTGAGAAGAAGCTTCATCTGCTGTCTCTTGGGGGTCGACCACAGGATCCTCCTCGACCTTTTCTGGGATTGGAACACCGATGTCTCGGCATTCTTGCTTGATTTCTTCTACTAGGTCGTAAGGATCGCGTCCCTCCGGAAGCAAAGAACCCTGGGCTATGGAGTCTTCTGGAGCACCTTCCACCGACCTGGAGCTCTTTAGCTCATCCCAGCACAGAGTATACCCGCACTGGATTAACTCAAAAAAGCGCCGATTCATCAACTCCAGCAGGGTCCCTTCCTTGAAAGTTTTTAGCTCGGCTTGACGAGCTGCTTCAACATCATCCGGGCTAACCATCTCGGCAGCTCTCTTTGTAGCCTCTTCTGCAGTTTTTTTAGCTTCATCGGCAGCTTTCTCCAGGGCAGTTTTCTCCTTCCCCCAAGAAGACTTTTCTTCTTTCAGGGCCTTTATCTCTGCTTCTAGGCCCTGGATTTTGGTCACCAGTTGGCTGGACTTCGTGCTCAGGTCTTGGTTTTGCTGCATTAGCCCGGTTTTTTCAACTTCAAGACCTGAAATCTTGCTTTTCTCAAGCCCCAGCTGAAACTCTAGTTCCTCCACGGCCTTGTTCGGATTCTTTGATCTCTCCAGTTCATAGCTTTGGGCTAAGACATCCAAAGCTGTTATTCTTCTATTTGTGGCCGCATAATTGAACAAGACCTGCAAAGATCCGAGACAAGGATATTATGAGAATAATGTCCCAGGAAACCATTTATTTCAGAAAAACCTTAATGTTTGGAAAATGACCTTTTTGATGTGTGCGGCTATAAGGGCCTCCTGCGCCACCGCTCCATTCAAATGGTCCCGGAGTTTGTCGCCAGCTCGGATAATCTCCTCAAAAGATTGAGAAGATTCGACCGCCACTTCTTGAAATGGCATAAGGTCCTCCGGGGGTGGCTCCAACGAATCAACCTGGTGAATTGGCCGAGCTAAGGAGATCGGTCTTTCCTTTTGATCCCTTAGAAACAGGACCCTTTCTTTGGTCACCGGGTCTGCAGGTCCTAACAGATCTTCTGGACTTGGCAGCTCAGCTCTAGAAGTAGGGCCGGACAGGGTTTGTGGAGCTTTGGCAGCTTTAGCTGCCTGAATTTCTTCCGGGGTCGGCCTGCTCTTTTTTGAGACCCGGGTTAACAATGCCGAGCTAGGAGGATCGGCCACTTCGACCTCTTCAGTAAGGTCGATCTCAGCTGCTCTTTTGGAAGACCCCGAAGCAGCAACAGGTTTGTTGGCTTTTTTCTTCCTTCCGAACCCACTGAGACCACCTGAAAATAAGCAACTTGCAGAAATCAAAATTACCGAGCTATGAAAGATGAGGATACCATAAATAAAGAGTTCAAGGGACAGGTATTTACTTTCTACATTGGGGGATTGGCTTAGCCCGGCTGAAACAAGTAGAACCTCTGAAGGAAATTTAACTGAGTATTTGTCCGAGCTACTATGGATTCTTAACGCCTTATAGTCCGATTGAATTCTGGGGTCGGACTTATCCCGGGATTGTTCAACTGGTAAAATAAATGGGGACCAACGGTAGGGTAGGTTTGCTTCCTCAGCCTTTACCATAAAAAACCTAGCCCTCCATTGTTTATTGGTATCGGGGGAGTCGGTAATTATTACAGGACTATTCCTACGCTTCTGGAAGGTCACCCACCATTTACCATAGGGGTATTTACGGACTGTATAAAATTGAAAAAACAGGTCTACTGTAGGTCGGACCCCAGCCCCGAAACACATATACATGAACCCTATCAAAAACCTAAGGGAATTGGGTACTAGTTGGCTCAGCCCAATATTCAGAAAGTCACATATCTCGATCAACAGGTCTAGGGTCGGAAACCTCAGTCCAAAGTTAATATGATATTCATACACCCCGACCCAACCTTCAGAAACAGTATTTATCCTCTCCTCAGGCTCGGGTAAACGAATAGGAACAGAAGGATCTATATAATGGGTCGACCTAAGGTTTATTAAATCGGCCATAGTCATTTGTGAAATTATTTCCTCGGGTTTAAATTCGTGTGTGGCAGCTGAATCTACAAATAATCATAGGTAAATCAATCCTATGCTCAAACAGGATAGAAAATAAATCATCAGAAAGGAAAGGTACAAGGATACTAACCTGCTGCCGGAGTCTGGCGCGATGCTCCGGTACCTGAGCTTCTCTCGGAGGCCATTGCAGACTGATAAAAGGAAGAAAAGGTATGGCAACGGAAGGTAACAGCGGCGGGACAACAATCTTAGCGACGATTGCAGGAACTAGGACACGACGATAGAACTCCGGCAAAATTTCGAAAAATTCCGGCGAAGGGAAGGAGAAGGAAGGTAAGAACAAATTTCTCTCTTTTCAGGAAAGCAAATAATGTTGGGTGCCAAATGTGTGTTGCTATCACGGTTTTTATAATGGAGCCTCGGGGAAATCGAAGAGACGTGGGCAGACCAAAAGCTGCATTCATTAATGACGCTTTGAGGACACAAAATGGCCTTGGAAGTCGTATCGATTGATAAATGTAAAGGCGTGTCCCGACCGGTCCGCCTCTTCAAAATCCCGACCTAGGGTAACGCAAAGGTACGTATTTATGATTACATTTATTTGTCCGAAAACTGTTCAAATTCTTTAGATCGAAATTACACTTATTACACAGTCGGAGGAGACTCTTCTTTGTAGGTCGGATTTCATATTTCATGTTTTTATATGAAGTATAGGTCGGATAAATACTGGAAAATCGCCTTAGTCACATACGGTTTAGTAAAAATACGGTATGTTGCTTAGTTCGGAAAATTGGCTCGGATTAATCTAGAAAATCATATCCTTTATGCTAGGTCTTAGCTCGGAAAACCCAAAGAGTATTAAGTTTTAGATCGGTAAAACCTAATACTGAGGGGGCTTGTTGATGTGCATAAAATTGAAATCCCCATTGGGCCTAGCCCTATTAATTAAAAACTAAGAAACAGTAAAAGATAAAGAAGCCCAGATCCATGTTCAGGTCAGAAAGATCACACAAAATGAGTCTCTGTTACAAAGTTAGGTCGGTCATATAATCTTATATTAGTCATGAAGAATTGAACAAGAAAACTCACTAAAGCTTAGGTCGGAATAAACTAATCTTAGATCGATAGACCTTATAGCCCAGATCGGTATGATTATGTCAGTATTATTCAAGAATCTCAGGTCGGTAAAAGCTTAATGAAGTTAGATCGGTCAAATGTTATAACTCATCCCTATTTAGGTCGGTAATTTATGTAAGATTAGATCGGTGAAGCCGACCTGAAATAAAGATAATAATATAAAATATCATGGTAGGGCCATTATTTTAATGTGTGCAGATCAATTATGACAAAGGGGCCAAAGTTAAAGCCAGTTTTCCCGGAAAAGCAAAAAACATCATTGCAAAAGGAATAATTAGGAGCGTATGTCTCCATTACTCAACGGAACCATCAAGAGTAGCTTATAAATACTCAGGCACAAGCCTCATTCTGGTAGGTTCCAATAAGTAATTTCTGGCAATTCTCACTAGCAATTCTGAAGCTATTCTCTCATTTACAATTTCTTTGAACACTCTTGTTCTATAATGCTTATCTCTTTCATATTGCTGACTTGATCGTCGGAGCCTATACAGGGGGGAAAGCCCCGCTCCTTTTCTGAATTAATTATCAAGTGGTGAAAGGAGGAGTGCAAGATCATCAAGCTTCATCATCTTGGCCGAGCTCAGCAACTCAGATTATTCCATCATTTTCAATTTTGTTCATTCCCTTCACAGCACAACTTCATACAAATTGGGCTATTACTGTCTTCAAGAGTTCATTGGGCCGTGAAGAAGCATCGCTCCCTTATTGTAATTTTTGCGTCACATCAGTTTGTTTCTTATTATATTGAGCCATATATTTCTGTTATAGAAAGAGATTATAGGTTGTCAAATGGCAATATTTTAACAGGAGTATATCCTCCTGATCAATCTTTTTAAATTGAAAAGGATAAAAAAATATTAAATTTTAATGCTTTCTCTAAATTATTTGAGGAAGATACTTTACCTATTACTGTCAAACAGATTAATAGGATAATAGAATAGCAAAATTATTCAAATACATATTTGATTGTTCTAGGAGAACATATAATATCTTTACATGAAATGATTGACAAAATCCTTAATAAAGATGCTTATATAGCTAGTAGTTTTGGTGGGAGTTCGAGAGCAATAACTTCTTCTAGTCTTCAGCCTCCACCTGAGATAAAAGATTTTAAATTCAAATCTATGTCAAATCTAGAAATATTACTAGATAATAAATTTAAAGGTTTAAAATTAAACACATAGAAGAAGAGTTTTCTAAACAAATATATCAGAATTTTGATTATAAAAAAGTCATAAATGATGAGATGAATAAACTTAATAAGTTTGCTGATAGGCCAACTCAAAGAATAAATTATTACAATAGACCATCACCTGTAGATATTCTACATGAAGAACAAGAATTCATCAAAAATAATAGTTACAGTAGTAAAAGTATTTATGAATGGAACACATAGGATGCTAATGTACAGTACTATCTGTAAAGGCAATGGTAATACCGATAGTAATATAGCAAAAATGATAAAAGGCTGGTGGGATAATTATTTGTCCCAACAAAATAAAGAAGAAATTTATAGAACTGTAAAATAGGAAGGAAGTCAAATGACTGAAAATTCAGTTTATACACTGATAGTTAAAATTTTAGAACATTTTACAGGAATAATTTCTGATAATAGCAAAAATATTCGCACTTTATTACAAAATTTAAGGTGTAAAACAAAGTCTGATTTAGATGGTATAAGGATGCTTCTCTTAATAGAGTTATGGAGCTTCAAGTAATAGTAATCATTGGAAGTCAAAATTTATAGATGATCTTCCTAGCTTATTTGCTGAAAGAGTTAGAAAAACTCTAAGAAAGGATATAATAACTATTCCTTATGAAGAATATACTTATGGTAGACTAATTGGAACATGTGTCCAAGAAGATTTATCATTATGTAATGAAATCAAATTAAATCAACATATTAAAAGACAAAATTTGACTGAAAGAAATCAACTAGGTCAATTTTGTAGTCAATTTGTAATGGATATTCCACCCTAAAGAAAAATGAAAAAAGATAAAAAAAGAAAATAAATTCTTTAGGAAAAAGAGAAAATACTCTCAGAAAAAATTAGAGAAAAGAATGGAAAGAAAAAAATGAAAGATTAGCTAATAAAGCTAATAAAAATAACATTAAATGTTATAAATGTGAAAAAATAGGTCATTTTGCAAATAGATGTAGAATGAAAAGAAAGATTAATAATCCTGAGATAAGTGAAGAATTAAAGATAAATTATCAAAATTATTGATAAGTTCAGAATCAGATATATCTGATGAGTCAATGTCTGAATTAGAAGAAGATTATGAACGAATAAATAATAAAAGTTTTACTGATGATTCATCAGAAGAGGAACAAAATTGTTGAAATCCTTGTCAAAAAGGAAAACCATGCTTAAAGAAAAAGAAATCAGGATAATTCTGATAATGAAGAATTTTAAAAAATTCTTCACAATTTAAGGAAACAGATATAAATATGTTAACAGATAATAACATCTTAGAGTTTCTTAAGATGATTAAGAATTCAGAATTAAGATCCAACATAATTGATCAAATAGAAGATATTCCTTCTTCTAGTAAAATCACAAATAGTGAAACAGATTTTACAACGGATAATAATCCATATTCAATGGTAGAAGTATATAAACTTCTAAAGGGAAAAAATTCAATCCCTCAGTCTGATACGATGATTTGCAAAATGAGATTATTAATCTCAAAAAGAAATCCAATTTTTAAAAATAGAAAATAAGGATTTTGATGATAGAATTTATAAATTAGAAATTCCAAAAATAAATAAGTTTCAGGATACTGAAAAAATTATTCCAAATGATGGATTTTTGAGTACTTTATAGGGCAAATGACACCAGTGGCCACCCAACTATTCGCAATGTTCAGTTTTGGTCACTCATCTTTTTTATGTGCGCGTTTGGTCACTCATCTTTCTAAAACGTGTCACAGAACTCATTCCGTCAAAAATGATATCAAATTTGACAGAATCCGTCCAAACCCAAAGCCACGTGAAATCTAAACAACAATTAATCATCATCCTCATTCATCACTGTCAATCATCATTCATTCATCACTGTCCATCTCTCTGTTTTTGGTTCCCTGGCCAGTAATCCTGAAGCTTTTGCTCTGTTTTCATGGCTGCATGGCTCTGCTTCACCACCTGATGAGTCTTTTTCAAGCTGCAAATTAAGTGACCAGAGTCCATGCAAATGGGCTTTTATTACATGTGATTCTCAGGGATTTGTTTCTGAGATTAACATACAGTCTATCCCTTTGGAGCCTCCGTTGCCTTCCGAATCTTTCTTCTTTCAAATCCCTACAGAGAGTTGTCATTTCCGATGCTAACATCACCGAAAGTGTTCCGGCTGAAATTGGTGACTGTGCTTCTCTCACAGCCATTGATTTCAGTTCAAATAACCTTGTTGGGAGCATCCTGGAAAGCATTGGAAAGCTTCGAATTCACTCACAACTCACTGGTAGTATACCCCCTGGCTTGTTCCAATTGCAGAACCTCACAAAGCTTTTGTTGGTTTCTAATGATATTTCGGGGTCTTTGCCTCTCGAAATGAATGATGAATGAGGATGATAATGATGATGATGATGATTATGAATAGAGAGATTGACAGCGATGAATGAGGATGATGATTAATTGTTGTTTAGATTTCATGTGGGCTTTGGGTTTGGACGGATTACGTCAAATTTGCTAATTTTTTTGACGGAATGGGTTCTGGGACACGTTTTAGAAAGATGAGTGACCAAACGCGCACACAAAAAAGATGAGTGGTCAAAATTGAATATTGCGAATAGTTAGGTGGCCACTGGTGTCATTTGCCCTACTTTATATATAATTACATTTCAAAAATGGCATACTAAAATTATTCTTCTTATAGATAATAATTTTAGAATTGAATTAAAAGCACTTATAGATACTGGCGCTCATGTTAGTATCATTCAAGAAGGAATTATTCCAACTAAATATTTTCAAAAAACTACTCATAGTTTAAGACATGCTGGTGGACAAAAATTGGATATCCTTTTTAAATTAACACGAGCATATATTTGCAAAAATAAAGTTTGCATTCCTAAAAGTTTCTTATTAGTCAAAAATATAACTAAACAAGTTATACTTGGAACTCCTTGTTTAAAAAAGATCTATCCCATTACTCATATAAAAAGTCATGGGTTGACGGGAAGATTCGAAAATAATCCTGTTACATTTCAGTATATAACTGAATCTTTTACAAAGGTTTTAAATGAGATAAAAGAAAATATTCTTAGAAAAAATTCTCAAATAAACTTTTTGAAATATGAAATTAATATTATGACTATTGAAGAAAAACTTCGAAATCGTAAATTACAAGATAAAAACAAAATGTTATTAAATAATTTTTCCATAGAAATTTGTGATGATCATTCTAATGCTTTTTGGAATAGAAAAAGACTTATTGTCAATCTTCCATATGAAGATAATTTTGATGAGAAAAATATTCCTACAAAGGCTAGGCTTTTCCAAATGAATTCTGAATATTTAGAATTGTGTAAAAAAGAAATAAGTTCTTTATTACAAAAAGGGTTAATACAACCCTCTCAGTCTTCATGGTCATGTACTGCTTTCTATGTTAATAAACATAGTGAAATTGAAAGAGGTGTACCAAGATTGGTAATAAATTATAAACCTCTTAATAAAGTCTTGAAATGGATTAGGCATCCTATTCCAAACAAAAAAGATTTACTAGACATATTATATGCTACTGTAATATTTTCGAAATTTGACTTAAAGTCAGGATATTGCAGATCCAAATTAATGAATCTAATCAATATAAAATAGCTTTCAATGTTCCAATAGGACATTATGAATGGAAAGTCATGCCTTTCGGTCTGAAGAATGCTCCTTCAGAATTTCAACAAATTGCGAATGATATTTTTACTCCTTATAGTGAGTTTATAATTGTCTATATAGATGATATTTTAGTATTTTCTAAAAATATTGAAATCCATTTTAAACATCTGGATATTTTCAAAAAATTAGTAATACAAAATGGTTTGGTAATAGCTAAACCAAAAATGGTTTTATTTCAAACCAATATTAAATTTCTTGGACATAATATTGAAAAGGGAAAATTTATTCCTATTAATAGAAGTATTGATTTTGCTTCTAAATTTCTAGATATAATATTAGATAAAACCCAATTACAAAGGTTTTTAGGAAGTTTGAATTATATTTCATCATACTATAAAATTTTAGCCCAGGATACATCTATCTTATATGATAGCCTCAAGAGTAATCCTAAACCTTGGTATGATAAACATACATAATCTGTAAAAAGAATAAAAGAAAGAGTAAAATCTCTTCCTTGCTTAATGATAGGAAATCCAAATTGGGATAAAATTATAGAAACAGATGCCTCAGATATAGGGTATGGAGGAATCTTAAAATAAATCTGTCTGTCAATTAAACAATAATATCTTGTTAGATTTTTTTTTTTCTGGAAAATGGACTAATAGCAAAAGAATTATGCTACTACTGCTAAAGAAATTCTTGCAGTAGTAAAATGTGTCTTAAAATTTCAAGATATTTATATAATCAAAAGTTTATTATAAAAATTAATTGCAAATCTGCAAAATTCATGTTTACTAAAGATTTTAATGAAATGAGTTTCGAGTTCATCAGGATGAAGGACGCTATTGCCAAATGGGCTGCTGAAAAGCGCTTAGCCAAGGGGAAGGGGAAAGAACTTGTAAAGGGTAGTAAAGCGAACTTCGATAAGCCTGATCAGGAAGAATTAAGGGTAGCTTTTTTGCTACTGTAGGGGAAGTAGAACAGGTGTTAGTTGATAAAGGCTGTGTTCTCAGTTTGGTTTGTAAAGATAACTGTGCTAACCCTACCGACATTCCTTGGAATATTCCTATGGAAGTCGAAATTTGTTGCAGGAAGACAACGATGTCTTTCCAGGAGAGCTGGCGCAAGGATTTCCGCCTCTGCGTGGGATTGAACATCAAATTGACTTCGTGCCTGGCGCCTCAATTCAAAACCGACCTTCCTATAAAGCTAATCCAGAGAAACGAAGGAGTTGCAGAGGCAGATCGACAAGCTTTTGGTTAACAGTCAGGTAAGGAAATCACTTAGTCCTTGTGCTGTACCCGTAATTCTTGTCCCTAAGAAAGATGGTACATTGAGAATGTGTGTTGATTGTAGAGCTATTAATAAGATAACAATAAGTATAGGCATCCTATTCCTAGGCTTGATGACATATTAGAGGACTTGTATGGCTCAATGATTTACACAAAAATAGATCTTACACAAGGCTATCATCAAATTCGCATGAGGGAGGGGGATGAATGAAAGGCTACTTTTAAAACTAAATTTGGTTTGTATGAGTGGTTAGTAATGCCCTTCGGCCTAACAGATGCACCTAGTACTTTCATGATATTAATGAATTATGTGCTTAGAAAGTTTATAGGCAAGTTTGTTGTGGCATATTTTGATGATATCTTGATTTATTCTGAAGACATGAAATCGCATATAGAGCTCATTTGCTTGGTTTTAATTGAATTGTGTGACAATAAATTATATGCCAATGTGAAAAAATGTACATTCTGCGTTGAGGAAGTAGTATTTCTGTAAGACCCCATAGTTTCTCGTCCTAGTTTAATATGTATTTTGCTATATCGTTAGTGTTTAAACTCGGTTAAGTATGTTTATAAAGTTTGGGATTTTTCTGAGTTTAAGTTGATTATAATTTCTTATGGCTTAGATTTATATGTTTTGGATTTTAATCTAGAAATTTCAAATGTTTAATTTAGAATTAAGATATTAATTTGAGAAAAGGATTGCGTATAAGGATATATAAAAATAAATACATTAGTTTAATTTTAGGAATTATGGAATAAAAATAAAGAAATTAGAAATTAATGGAAAAATAAAAATTAAAGGGACCAATCAGTTTTACCGGATTGGAAAAGGGTAAAACCGATTGTCCAAGGTTTGAAAATCAGTTTTACCCGATTTTACCCGATTGTCAAACTATTTTACCTGATTGGAAAAGGGTAAAACCGATTTGAAAAGATAAGAAATTGGTAGTACCAATTTGGAATCGGGTAAAACCGATTCCACCGCTTCCTGAAATGGTTCTACCGACTTCTAAATTGGTAGACCTTATTTGAAAAAGTGGAACAAATATCTAACGCCCTCCAAACGGTTGTAACCGATTTGGAAAAGGTCACAACCGATTGGAAATGGAATAAATTGGGTAAAACCAATTTTAAGAAGGGAAAAACAGATCACGGTCAGTTAAAACCAATTCCCGATCGGGTAAAACCGTTTCTGGACTGGACTTGAAAAAAAAAAAATTATGAGATAAGAACGGGTGTCTTGGCTTATTAGGCGAAATTGGCCTATAAATACCCCCTCCCCTAACCATTTCCTTCACCAAAATGCTGCCAAAACTTTGTCCAAACTAAAGAAAAACTAGAGAGAAAGAGAAAGAAGGAAGGAAGAAGGAGAAGAAGGAGAAAGAAGGAGGAAATGCTTGAAGAACAAAGCTTGAAGCTAGGATTTGACTTCGGAACCGTGGATCCGGCGTTAGGAGGAATTCGGAACGTGCCGGTAAGGAATTCAACAGATTCTTTCGGTTGATTTTTAGGAAATAATGCATATTTTGAGATTTTGAAGGTTTTAGAAATTTTATGAATTTTAGGGCTTGAATCTTATAGTTGTTATGGAATTATTGGTTAGGAAGTGTTATAAATAATTCCTAGATGTTGTTGGGTTGATTTTGCACAAAAGAAAGTAAGAAAAATGGATTTTTAGCAAAAACCTGAAGAAAACTTGGAAACCAAGTTTTTTTGGGCATAGATCGATTTTACCCGATTGTAAATCGGGGAAAACCAATTACCAGCGGTTTTGGCCAATTGAAAATCGGTTAAAACCAATCCCAAACGGTTTTTACGGTTTTCAATCAGGAAAAGACCGATTGGGGTGTAATATATCATTTTCCGAAAATTTCTTAGAAGTTATTATTTATTTTAGCTAGTTTTGTAATTAAAGCCCTTTTCGGAGACATGAAATTAGGGTTTCTGGAAAAGATAGGTCTTGTCGAAAAATTATTAATTTTAAGGAAATTAGGTTTATAAGAAATTTAGATAGATTTAGAATGGAATATAAACTGAACATTTCGATGTAGTGTTCATAAATGGGTTATATGGATGTAGATGTTTTCAAATGCTAAAGTTTATCGCATTACTAAACTTATCGTAAAGTTATGATTAAAGTGTAAATATGTACTGTTAAAGTGTTAAATGCTATTGTTCCGTGTTCAATGTTACTGTTCATTGTCTACTATTTTACTGTTCTACTATTAACTGTGCATGATTGTCGAGGTCCTCAAACCCTGTCCAGTTTATTGAAATCAGGCATGTCGGCGTCGGGCTGGAATGCCCGACAAGATAACTAGAGAGGTACTGGGTAATATTCCAGAATTTACCACACTGTTTACTATTTATTGTTGGATTGTCGGCATTGGGAGCGGCACACATTGTACAGTATACCAGTTTACATTGTACAGTATCAAAGTACAGGTAAAGTATAATCAGTAATGTTTTCGAAGGATCATATAGATCCTTTGGTAAAACTTGCTAATTGTACTCTTTCTATCCCTTACGTGTCCCTCCTTATTTGCATAGGAATTATGTGTTATGTGCCAATAATTGTTTACTCGATTAATGTTTTAATAGTGCTACCTCACTGAGCTTATGGAAGCTCACCCCTTAGATGTTTTGCATGTAACAGATCTCGGGAGTGATCATTACTGGCGTGATATTGATGAAGGACCTTTTTGGATTAGGTTTTGGGATGCTAGCATTGTCGTATTACTGAAAGATTTAGTAGTGGTATGAGAAAGTACTAAATGTAATAGTGAGAATTGGTATTTGTATCTTTTGAAAACATAATAAAGCTTGGAGTTAGACAACTCATTTTAATATTTAAATGTATTACTTATGTAATGATTACTTTGTATATCCTGAGTGAGTCCTGGTGCGAACCAGACAAGCATCTCGGTCATGACTCCACGTGAAGCAGGTAGGTCGAGGCCCGGGTCGGGGCTGCCACAATTTCTCTGTTTTGTGGTCTCGAAAGATGGCGTCAAAGTTGATGACGCAAAGGTGAAAGCATTAAGGAGTGGCCAACACCAACAACGGCCGCATAAGGTTCTTCCATGGGTTGGCAGGATTCTATCGTCGGTTTATGAAGGATTTTTTCCACTAAAGCGGCGCCCCTGAATGAGTTGTGCAAAAATTATGTGTCATTCTTGTGGGGCCAAGCTCAAGAAAACACCTTTACGGTTCTTAAGCATGATCTCACTCATGCACCTGTTTTAACATTACTTGATTTTGACAAAGTTTTCGAGTTAATGTGTGATGCTTCAGTATAGGGACCAGCGCAATTTTAATACAGGAAGGCAAGCCGATCGCCTATTTCAGTGAGAAATTCAAGGGAGCTGCCTTAAACTATCCAACTTACGATAAGGAGCTCTATGCCCTGGTTCGTGCACTAGAAACTTGGTCCCATTATTTAATGGCCAAGGAATTTATAGTTCACACTGATCACGAGTTAAACACCTTAAGGGACAGGGTAAGTTAAATAGACGTCATGCTAAATGGGTTGCATTCATTGAAACATTTTCCTACATTATTAAATATAAGAAAGGGAAAGATAATTTAGTAGCTGGCACTCTATCACGCATGTATGAAGTTCTAACTCTCTTGGATCATTCCTTGTTAGGCTTTGCATATCTAAAGGATTTATACGCTTCTGATCATGATTTCTCTACTATTTATGAAGCATGTGAATCTGGTGCATTCCATAAGTACGATAGACAGGATGGGTTTCTGTTTAAGAAAAAAGTGAACTGCCCAAAATGTACCTTTACTTTCCTAACCTGTTTGGTTTGGTAACTAAACTTTTTTATTTTTCAGAAATGTCACCATATTTATTTAAACGTGCCAAAAATGTCATATTTGACATTTTCTCCGTTAATTTTAACGGAAAGCCCAATATGTGTCAAATTTTAAGGGCATTTTTGTCCATTCACTAATGGCATAGTTAGGAACGTGTGGATCTTGCCCTCCTGGCACACCGAGTAAGTGTTTGCGAACCCATCGCCAGTCACCTTCAGGTCGAAGAGCCATGGGCGTCCGAGCAGAATGTGACACTCCTCCATTGGAAACACATCGCATAACACTGTGGATTCGAACTTTCCAATAGCGTATGGTATGCTTATCTGCTTGGTGACCTTGTAGCCTTCTGCGCTATCGAGCTATTGTAGCTGATAAGGACGTGGATGGTTGAGTATGGGGAGTTTTAGCTTGTCGACCATATATTCACTGGCCACGTTTGTGCAACTCTCTCTATCAACGAGCAGAACACACAACTTCCCATTAACCTTAGTTCTGGTGTGGAAGATGTTTGTTCATTGGGATGTATCTTGGACAACAGCTATAGTCAAATATCGAGTCATTAAGTTCTGAGTAGGGTCTTCTTCGAGGAACTCAAAGTGCTCTACTTGTTCGCCTTTGCTGCCGTCAGTTAACTCTTCGGTAATGGGTTCTTCATCTTCCTTCTCTTCAGATATGTATTCACCATCTTGCCCTAACAGAACTTTACGAATGTTAGGGCAATCACGCATGTAGTGGCCACGGTCTGAGCACTTGTGGGATGTGGCATCGCGGATTGACTAGCAAGGGGTGGCCGGTGTCTTTGGCGGTGAAGAAGAAGAAGGGGTGGCGGCGGGGACAATAGCCTTCCATTCTGAGGTGAATAGTTTCTTTGTAGGTGGGGAGTAAACCATATTCTTTCTCCAAGCTGATGGGGTGCTGGCTGGCTTCTTGACGGGCGTAACTATCTTCAGGTATCCTCCATAACCCTAGCTTTATGCAACATATATGTTAGGATAGTTGCATAATGTAATTCGACAGCTTAAATTATTCCCCTTTTAGGCCACTAAGAAAACGAGCCATTGAAGCAGCTTCGTCTTTTTTTACATTTAACCTAATTTTGGCCATCTCTAACTTTTTATAATATACGTCTACAGATAAAGGTCCTTGTAAAAGATTATGTAATTTCCTATGCAATTTCCTAAAATAGTAATAGGAACAAAAGTCTTACGCATAGTAGTGGTAAAATCAAACCAAGTTAGAGGCTGAGCACGTGCCCGCATGGGATGTGTATTCCTGCGTTGTTCCATCTCTTGATTCCACTAGACCAGGCATAGTTTGTGAAATTTACCATCGCGAGAGGAACCTTCTTGTGTTCAGGGATTGAATGAAGCTCGAAGACACACTTCATCTTTATCTCTTAGTCTAAGTAATCCTTCGGATTCGTACCTCCTGGGAAGGGCAGCACTGTCGTTTTGCATTGACTTAGACCCTCAAAGGCCTTGGCAGAGGCAGTGTTGTCGTTGCTAGGGACATCCTCCTCTGTCTCTGCACACCTCTGCTCCCTTTCAGCCCGTAAATTAGTAACCTCCTCCCTCCGCTAGGTTAGCAAATTGCGCTAAGAGCTGCGCAATAGCGGCTAGTAATTGTTCATTCCCGGGGTCTGAACTCGCACCTGATCTTGCTTTAAGAACGCAAATTTGTCTGCTAAGAACAAGGACAAATTAATAAAGTAACCTTATCCCCTTGTCTCCAAAGTGTATCCCACCTAACAGCTACACACAAACTAGTGTTTCACTCTAGGGTGCCACCCTTATATGATGTTCACTCAAGCCTTTTACCACTCTACCTTCAAGTATTGACAGAGGTATTTCAAGCAAACAGTAATATACTTAAGGAAAAAGCAAAATTTTTGAAAATAGATACTTGGTTCTATTTGAAGTTGAAAATCTTTTCGTAAACGATATTTGATTGTATAGTTCAAATATGCAGTACACAACAAGGATATTTCGTGGTGAATCCATCAAATTTCAGAAATTATAGCGTGTGCACGATGACAAA
This sequence comes from Leptodermis oblonga, assembly GCA_016801395.1. Lineage (NCBI taxonomy): Eukaryota > Viridiplantae > Streptophyta > Magnoliopsida > Gentianales > Rubiaceae > Leptodermis > Leptodermis oblonga. The sequence goes on along the minus strand of CM028755.1, from coordinate 18,351,740 downwards.
TCCAAACTATAATTAAAGAGTAGATGTCCATGTAGCGTTTGAAAAGATACAACTAGCAGTTGAAAGCAGAGCAATTCAAGAATTGAATAGAATCAAGACAATTAGCAGAGTTGAACAACTTAGGAAAGTACCTAACTAACCAAAGAAGAGATCACCTTCCCAATAGGTGATCAGAGAAATCAATCTTGGCTAATGACCAATTTCCCCAATATGCACAATATTCCAAATTGCGAAAATATCACCTCCCAACTAAAGATATGCGATTTTCACATAGCAACCCTATTGCCAAAAGTTTGAAATTTGACTTCCTAGCTATTCCCAGGGACAAATTCAGCAACACAAGGACACAATTTCAAGAATTCAATATATTTTCAAGAATCCCACAAAAAGTATCCAAAACTAGTGTATACAAATCACAAGTTGCAAATAAGGTGAGCTGCTTAACTTCAGCTGCAAAACTTACCAACTTTGTTAAAATCGAACAAAGGGAGTATATGAATAAATCGCAACTAGCCTTGCAAGGTTGCAAATAAACAGCAACAAAAGAGTCTCTCCAACTCTAATGTCACAAAAATTGAAAAAAGGAACCCTTTTACAACCCTAAAACCCTAATAAACCAAAAACCCAAACCCTATACAATTTTTAAAGTCCAAAATTTAATTTTGGCTTTCAGGAAAGAATTTTAGATTTTAAACTAAGAAAAACAGTCCCAAAATAGTACACTTTTTTTGCAAAAAGAAGGCCAAATTTAAACCCTAAAATTGCGTTTTTCATTAATTTAAAATTTGGTTCGGTTTTTCATGAAGAATTTAAATTTTAAATATGTAAAATAGTACCAAAAATTGAAATTCAAAGCTTGGAAAGAAAAAAAAAAAAAATCCCCCCAAGAAGATGTGTAATTTTTGCAAAAAGTTCAAGGAGAACAAGAAAAATAGGAAAAGAAAACATCTGATTGATTTGGTTGTGTTACTCCAACCTCCTCAAACCACGAAAGTAGGCAAGGCTCTAATACCAATTGATGTGGACCGAAGTACACTATGCGGAAAGTTGCCGAGAAAAGTCTGATTAAGTGGCGTAGCTCGTATGGGCACTTATTCCTTACCCGAATTCAAGACACAAAAATAAACTAACCTAAGCTAATTTACTAAGCATAAATTCGAACCAAGTAAAGAGCAAGAGTTGAAACATGCGAATTTAATTAGGTAGAGAAAATAACCTAATTAAGCTAAGTTTCATAACTATATGTAAACCACAAGCATGCAAAATACATAAGCCAATAAAAGAAGAGTACTCAAACTATAAGTTTTGAAGATATGAATACTGAATGTTATTGATGTTCGAATGGCCAATTTATAGGTAAATAGGGCAGTCAAAATTCTATCCTAAAAGAACTAGGAAAAGTAAATAGAATTGAAAACCAATCAAGAGAATGATCTCACTTACAAACCAAAACCTAAAGGAACTAGGTAATTGGTTGAATGAATTCGGTCACCTTAATGGAATAAGGGGCAGCCGAATTTGGTAGTTAAAAATAAAAAGGAAAGCAATTGTAAATCCTATTCCAAAAGGGAGATCAAGAAGGGATCCTTTTTGGAAACTAACAAACTAGTCTAGTTGTAACAAACTAAACCAACTAGTAACAAATTAAGGGTAGGAATAGGAAACATGCACAACTCTTTATCCCTTCCCAAACCCTAAACCTAATCCAAACCCTTAATGGAAGTATGGGATTGTGCATGGACCTTGGTGTTGGGCTAGCCTAATCTGCAAGTGGATTGGACTCCATGGATAGTTCGGCCCATCTGAGTGGCGCATGGTGGAATTGTCGTTGGGAGCTTTCGGAATCTTCTGGAATCATTTCGAGATCAAGAATCAAGATTCTGCAAAATATGAAATTCAAGATTTTCAGGAAAATCAAGAACTTCAAGAAACATTTAATTAAAGTCAAAGAACCTTCTAGCGTTTTCAAGAACTTTAATAAACAACCCATTCTTTATTGTGGAATGGTTGTACGCGCCTCTTCATCAAGCATTGTAAGAAGAGTGGCGATTTGAACCTTGCTAGCTTTATCTTCCAGGGCTTTGCCTTAAGTTATCAATTGAGCTTCTCTTGTGCAAGTTTGAACTAAGTTGTCAAGATCTTCTCTCAACTTCCTGGTTCTGTTCCGTGTCATTGGCCCAATGGTATCCACAAGTGGATCCCTTTGATAGGGACTTGGATCTTGAAGCATTGTTGGGCCTCTGTGTAGAACTAGGACCTCCTCAGATTCTCTGGATGCACTTGCTTGTGGACTTGTCGATGGACTAGGGATGCCCTCGTCAGGGTCGGTTTCGGTTCGAACCGCTGCGGCCATGTCTAGATGTAAATTAATAACTCACTGTTTTTTTTTTATACTTCATTCTAGCTTCTTTATTTATTTTTAATTATTTTTTTTAAAGTTTTATTTATTTTTCTTCTTAACCGTTTTATTTAAATAGAGAAAATGAAAAATAAAATATAGAAAGAAGAAGACTACTTTTCGTCTTCCTCTTTATCATTCTCTTCGTTACTTGACTGACGAGCGCCTGGAATCGCCTACTAACCTTCGAGAGTGCGGAAAATGGAGGATGGGGACGCGGGGTTTGGCAAGAGACTACCAATCTCACCCATAAGCCACTAGTGGAAGGGGAGGCGGCCGCATCGGCTCGCACCCTAGATTTGCCAGTGCTCTTCTGGGAGCCTTTCCATTCGGCCTTAAAGGTCCCCCTCTCACCTATTCTTCTAATCAAATGCCTCAAGTGCGATGATTAATTTTGTGGAATATTTTTGTCACATTGTTGATTTGCTATTGATAAAGTTGAGTTGGCTGTTCCATTTGTTGTGTTTTTCCCAAACATATTCAGTTATTAAGTGTTAGATATTATGTTCAACAATTGGGAATCCATAACGAAAAAAAACAGGAACTTTACTAATTTCAAAATACTGATTGATAGGACTTGTCGTGGATCTATCAAATACAGTAAAAATACTGCTTAAAACCTGCAATTAAGATGCTAAGAAAATATAGCACAGTAGTAGACAGGGTCGATCCACAGAGACGGTAATTTAATTCTAATTCCAATTTAACATGCAAATAAAACCAAATTATGACTAGTAGTCACCTTTGTCTCTTAAGAGACCTTAGAGTTGTCACTTAAATTTAGCAAAATAATAATTAAACTAATAATTAAATAAAAGACGTAAACAATTATCAATTAATTAGAGAAAATTCCGGTATTATGTAAATCCACCTTAATCTCATGCATGCAATCATAAACCTCTTAACTTATCTAATTACTTATGCCGTTCGGTTATAGTATTACCGCGAGTCCCCGTAAATAATACCAATTCTTCCACAGATTCTCGATAATCCCCCGCGAGTCCCCGCAAAGGAATTATTCTCTAACTACGTTAACTAACAGACCGCGAGTCCCCGCAAACCTTATTAATTAACAAATAGAAGCATTAAGAACTAGAAGAACCCGAAACTAATAATTATTGTGTTTGCTTGGGGACAAGCAATTGTCTAAGTGTGGGGATGTAGGGACATTTGTCCTAAAATTTTTGTTTTTGTCTTGTTTGTGAGTCAAGTGTCGCTGCCTTTAATCTGATTTGGATCTGAAATATGCATCATAGATGAAGTGTGATATGAAGTATGCATGCTGTAGTTTTGAAAATTTAATTTGAGAAGTCCTGAATTAGTTAAATCTGGAAATATGCATGTTTTCCCTTTTCTGAAGCCATTGTACTGAGCCCAAATGCTGAATTGTTCGGGGAAAATCATTTGCTTGCCTGTCAGACTGTCAAGATGGTATGAATAGTAGTATATGGTGGGATGATGGGGAACCTTCTTAGGATTAACCACTTTTGGCTTGCTTTCTTAACCTACCTTGTTATATCCCTAGATCCCTGGAGTTTCACGACTATGCAATTTGCCCCTTAATTTGTTACTAGTGGCTCTTGGTCCGAAGAATTACAGCTCCAGTCCCTGAACTTCGTAAAGCTGCACATTTGTACCCCTGAAATTACCGAATCAATGCTGGAAGTGCAGAAAATTGCACCATTGGCCCTTGGACTTCCTCAATGTGTGATTGTGGCCCCAAAATTCGTACTGATCCCTCCTGGCCTCAAAATTGCTCCTCCATTCCCTGTAAAAAAAAACAATTAAATTGTGAAAAGACGAAAAAAAATAAATAAAATAAATAAAAAAATAAATACATAAAAATAAGCAAATAACGTTTTTTTTTTGAGCAGTAAATTAAAATAAAATAAAATACAAAGAAACTAGGTTGCCTCCTAGTAGCGCTTTTCTTTAACGTCTTGGCCAGACGCAACTTCAGCTCTTGTTAATGATTAGGACAGTTCCGCAGTGAAACTTGTTCCACTGTTCGGATATGGCCAGAATCTTTGAAATACTGCATGTCTTGCACTCGCACTACTCCATTTGGGCAATCAGACCCCTCACCCAGTAGCTTCACTTTATCAACTTTTATGGGGGTGCTAAGCCATGTCTTTGCATTGTTTCTTTTTCGCACCTTGGCTTTGACACACCCTCTTGTAGGATTTCGGTCCTTCTGATAACCTGGAGGTTCCTCCAAGTCAAGTGTTAGGACTTTTCCTTGGCTCCTATTTTGGCTCTTGGAATTAATCAATCCCTGAGGGAGAATCTTCTCCTCCTTGTCCTGCAAAAAATTAGTCTCAAGAGATTCTTGGACAAGAGGGTTATTCAACTCAATATTATTCACATTCATAACTTCTTCTGGATTATTCATGGTATTATCGATACTAAAAGTATGTTTTTGATCACAATGATCCAAACGGATAGAGCCATTATACACATCAATCACTGCCTTAGAAGTTTTTAAAAATGGGCGACCCAACAATACACCAGCAGATTCTTTGGCAGGATCATTATGCATCTTAATAACATAAAAGTCAGCAGGATAAACAAAGGAATTCACACGCACCAAAACATTCTCAAGTACACCTTCAGGGTGTACACATGATCTATCTGCTAGTTGTATTACTATCTTTGTATCCACCAACTTAACACCAGATAAAGTCTCATAAATTGACAACGGCATAACATTAATGGCAGCACCAAGGTCACACATAGCATGCTTTATTTTCTTATTTCCAATGATGCAAGGTAAAGAGAACATACCTGGATCCTTGCATTTGGGAGGAAGCTTTTTCTGAATTACTGCCGAGACATTCTCTCCTAACACCACCTTGCTCGCCCCTCTTGGCTTCCCTGCCATGAATTCCTTCAGAAACTTTCCAACTGGGGGAAGCTTAATTGCCTTTAGGAATGGAAGGTTGACCTCCATCTTTTCGAAAACCTCCAAGTAGTCAATCGGGTCCTCTGCTATTTTCCTTGCCTTAGGCCGTAAGCTATTTGGGAATGGCGGCATAGGTTTATACACATCCTTGCTCACTGTAACTGGGGCAGGGCTCTTCTCAGGTTCAGATTTAGATTTGATAATGATTGGCTCCTCAGGTTCAGGTTGCTCTGATTTTTCAGCTTCTGGATCACCCGTCGGTTTGGGCAAACGGCCCCCTGCTGACTGCGATTTTTGCACAGCTGGTTCCAGTACTTCTGCTCTTTTTATTGTACTTACATTCTCCCCGGGCAGAACCTGGACTTGAGCGAGCAGTTTACCATAGTCACCTTTTATCTCCTTGAGAGAAACGGCTAACTGTGACATCATGTTGGCTAAGCAATCAATACTGGTCCTTTGTTCTTTTTGTTGTCCAATAAGTTCACCAATCACATCCTCTATTGATTTGCCACCCTTTTGTTGTTGATTAGCATTCTGATTCTGAAAATACATCTGTTGGGGTGGCCTATAAGTTGCCCCTTGATTCTGCAATCTAGATACTGAATTTTCCAACTCCGGTTCAGTGACTATGGTTGGTTTGGGCAAATCTTTCCCTGCAGGTGGTAATTTTTGCACAGCTGGTTCTCGTTCCTTTATTCTCAGACTTATTGCACTTATATTCTCCACACGCGAAACCTGCACTTGAGAGGGTAAATGACCTTGGTTCCCTCTTAGTTCTTGCATCGAAGCGGATAACTGAGATAATACTCCGGCAATCCCATCTATGGCTGTTCGCTGCTCCTTCTGTTGTGCAAATAGCTCTGCCATGGCTTCCTCCATTGGTCTGCCTCCTCTTGGATTGTTCTGATTTGGATTGAAAAAATTCCTCTGATTCGGGGGCCTGTACATTGGTCCATTACTCCGGTTATTGCTCCCCATATTTGGATGTGAAGCTTGTTGGTTGGGATTCCCCAAAATCTGACCAAGAACTTGCTGATTTGCTTCTGAGGGGAAGGGAACTTGAACTCCTTCTTCTGGATTTTTCCAACCAAATGCTGGATTGTCCTTCCATCCTGGATTGTATGTATTTGAGTATGGATCCTTCTTGGGTGCATTCCGCTGCCAATTCCCATTAGAATTATTATGCCAATTCCCTGCAGCATTAGATTGAGCAATTGTTTCTTCATGTGCAAGATTGCAGTTCTGCGCAAAGTGCCCCGGATTGCCACAGCATGCACACACCACTTCCTCTTTGTTACTACTGTTCGAGGTTGCAAGTTTCGCCACCAGTGCAGTAAATTTCTCCACATTGGCAGTCAGCTGATTTAATTTTTCCTCCCCTGAATCATCAATAAACCGAACTTCAGCCTGCCGTTTGGCCAAACGGGAGGGTTCCCCAAACTGGCTTCTTGACTCGATGGTGTCTTCAATCATCTTCCTGGCCTTGGCTACTGTATTATTCTGGAACGCCCCATTGCTAGATGAATCCATGTGATTTCGATCATTGGTACACATCCCATGATAGAAGTATTGCAATAATTGAGCCTCTGAATACTTATGATTTGGGCAGCTCTCCACCAACTCATTAAACCTCATCCAGTAATTGCTAAGGGACTCGTCAACTTCTTGTTGAATGCTGCTGATCTCCTTCATAACCAAATTGGTTTTTGTCGGAGGAAAGTACTTCTTCAGGAATATCTCTTTCATCTGCTTCCAGGTGGTGATAGAGTTTGGTGGCAATGATGAAAACCACCTGTTTGCTGGGCCTGTCAGGACATATGGGAAGGCCACCAATTTCAGCTGATCGAGGGTGGCACCTGTGGGTAAGCGCCCCACCTTGCAATTCTTCACATATTCAGCAAGAAAGTTGTGTGGATCATCCCTAGCACTCCCATGAAATTTTGGAATGCCATTCAGCCAACCGTTCTTCAATGGAAATCCGTTGGGCAATGTTGGAGTGATTACTGCTGACGCTCTATCATCTGCATCATGGCTGCACAAATCCTTCAGCGTGGGCTCTTCTTCTGGGCCCTCAACGCGCTCTCTGTCACCCATTGGTTCTGATTCAGAGTCAGAATGTAAAAACTCTGTTTTGGAGCTACCGGCCGTTTGGGCAAACGGTCGACTGACAGATTCTGTTTCTGCGAGTTTTCTTAATCGTGTCTCCTTGGCTAAGCGTTTGCAGGTCTTCTCGATCTCTGGATCACTAAGTAATTCAGCACCTGAAGATCTGGTCATACACAACACAAGAAAACACCAGTGCACATTAAAAAGGAAAAAGAATAAAAATTGTAACCGTCCCCGGCAACGGCGCCAATTTGATAGGACTTGTCGTGGGTCTATCAAATACAGTAAAAATACTGCTTAAAACCTGCAATTAAGATGCTAAGAAAATATAGCACAGTAGTAGACAGGGTCGATCCACAGAGACGGTAATTTAATTCTAATTCCAATTTAACATGCAAATAAAACCAAATTATGACTAGTAGTCACCTTTGTGTCTCTTAAGAGACCTTAGAATTGTCACTTAAATTTAGCAAAATAATAATTAAACTAATAATTAAATAAAAGACGTAAACAATTATCAATTAATTAGAGAAAATTCCGGTATTATGTAAATCCACCTTAATCTCATGCATGCAATCATAAACCTCTTAACTTGTCTAATTACTTATGCCGTTCAGTTATAGTATTACCGCGAGTCCCCGCAAATAATACCAATTCTTCCACAGATTCTCGATAATCCCCCGCGAGTCCCCGCAAAGGAATTATTCTCTAACTACGTTAACTAACAGACCGCGAGTCCCCGCAAACCTTATTAATTAACAAATAGAAGCATTAAGAACTAGAAGAACCCGAAACTAATAATTCCTACTGACGATGCATTAGAAATTATTACCCAATTAATCCTGTACTACTCGGCCGGTAGTTGTGCCACTCACTGACTCTACCAGATTAAACTAAGTTGATCAGGCTTAATTAAATCTTAGTAATTAGACATATAAACACAGGCAATTTAGAAACATAATTTAATTAGACCTTAGATTAATTTCTGGGTTTCATACATGCATGGATTATGGCTTCTTACATAATAACAGAACTAATAAATTAGCTACTCATGATAAAATACGAAAAATACATAATTATAAAAGAAGATATTAAAAGAGAAAAGAGAATACTGTACTGGAAATTAAGAAATCGCGATCTGGTAACCGGCGGTTTGGCCAAACGGTAGACTGCCCGTCGGGAAAATCCAAAGTTGCGATCGAAACAGAATAAAACAGAACAGAACAGAGGAGAAACAGAGGAAAACTAGACTGCGAGAAACTGTATCCTGAGCGAAAAATATTTGTAGACTAATAAACTATTCTATATAAAATTTATCTAATAAAACTTCTATAAAAGCTTGTCTCTCTGAAATATTAAGTTATATCTAAGAAAAGCTATCTTTCAAAAGTGCAGGAATAATCCCATATATATAGGGATACAACTCAGCAATTAACCAATCTTCTAATTGAATAAGGAAACCTTGTTCTACTTGGAAAGAGAGTTAATTAAGCACATGGAATCTTTTCACTTTTTGGTAACTCCCAACTTCTCTCTTTAATTCCTTCTTGGATTGGTAAATTGCTCAAAACTTCATTGCTTCCTTTTTTTTCTTTCTCCGCGTCATTCCGCGCGTGCCCACTGATTTGGCTGATTCAAATCCAATTGAATTGGATTAAAATCCAATTGGATTCAATTAATTGGAATCGTGCATGTGCTGAATTTTGAATTGGATCAACTCCACTTGCATGAAGGCCCACGGTTTTTGTCTTCATCCACCTGATTCAAATCCAATTGAATTGGATTAAATTCCAATTGGATTCAAAGAATTGGAATCGGCCCATGTGCTGATTTTTTTTGCTTCTTCTTCTTCAACCGTGCGCAGCTCTGCTTGCGGGTCTCCTTCTTGATTTAGCCCATAATTCGTGTGGGTTTTTTAGGCATGACTCATCTGCTCCAATTCTTTCACTTTTTTGCACTCTCTTTTCTTCTTAGGCCCGATCTCTAAAACTGCAAATAAACATTAAAACCTTGGGCAAAAGCCCGTGAGAACCGCCATAACAAGTCCTAAAATAAAACACCTAAAATGTGCAGATCACTGATCTATTACAAGAATATAAAGAAGAATGTATCAAAACAAAAGAAATTGATCTTTAAATCGTGCTAAGTACTTTCCTTAAGGTTTTATTTGTTCTCTTTGGTGTGCAAGAGATACAGAGCTAATATCCTTTGGGATAAGATGAAGTTTATTGTATAAAACGTGCACTGACTTTAACAATACCAAGAACAATAGAAGAAAGACCAAAAAAATTCTATGAAACTTGAGAGTGATTTTCATATGTCAAATCATCATCTAAATTCAACCCCTAGGGGGTTTATTTATAGACCTCCACAAGGTGTATTCATGAGTTACAACTCTTCCAATGGGGTAGAAAAATATTCGGATATGATCAGTCACTTGTATCTCGCTTTTCGAGAAAAGTTGCAATAATGCAAAATGAGGAGTCGTGTCTCAATTTATTCTACACCCTTTTGGTGGAATGTGTAATACAAATTTTGATCATTTATTTGAAAATTTCCAGCATTAAGAATTCTTAGGATACCCATTTTAGCATTTAGAGAATTTTTAGGATTTGTAAAATACTTTTTTTCTAATTCAGATGAACGGGGATAACATTCATATTTTGAGAGTGCCATGCATAGGAGGAGTTTTGTCCTTTCCTTTTACTAAACTGCTATCCCTAATCAAGCTTTTATTCATTAGATTTAATTTTCCATGGCTAACGTTTTGCAGGTGCAAGTTATTATGGAATCAGATGCTGAATTTGTTAAGAACTTGCTAAGAGAAATTTCCCATTCGGAGGTCTTATAGTACTCTCTTTTTTCTTATTTATTTAGTATTTTTTATCATATGATGATAATTGATAAGGCATGCGCCTACGTCTAAACTCCAACGGTAAACAAAGGATTCAAAACAACCGCGCGAAATCCATGCTGTCATTTCCCGCCAAATCTCCGACCTACAACCCTCACTAACCTCAACCCCTAACTTATCAGCCGCCGCCGCATCTCCGCCACTCCTCTGAGCTCCAATGGCCGAAACTCCTCGCAAGAGATCTAAACAATCCCTCATCCAACCACAACATTTCTCTTCCTCAAAGAACATTTCAAGTCCTGCAACCCCAAACACCACCCCGCTCCGTCGTTCATCCCGGCTACTCGCCACCCCTGCTACTTCCACTGTTTCCCCTAATCTATCTCAACGATCTTCTTCTTACATAGTCCCATCTGGCCGCAAATCCCTCAATTTTACCATCACCAACACCCCACAAAAGTCAGCTCCCAAAGATCCCAAAAATGTCACGGAGCCAATATCACCATTATCTCCAGATCGGATTGAAACAAGGCGAAAAAGGAAAATCAAGGAACAAAAAGTTTTGGGCTGTGGAAAAGAGAAGGCTTTAAACAGTGGTAAAAAAAGGTGTTATTATAGAAAAGTTGCTTATGATGGGGGTGAGTTTGCAACTGGGGATGACGTTTACGTGAAGAGGAGAGATGATGCTGAATCTGATAATGAGGACCCTGAAGTGGAGGAGTGTGTGGTGTGCTTCAAGGCTGGGAAGGCTGTGATGATTGAGTGTGATGAATGCTTAGGGGGATTTCATTTGAAGTGTTTGAAGCCACCTTTAAAGGAGGTTCCAGAAGGGGATTGGATTTGTGAGTTCTGTGAGGCGAAAAGGATGGGGAAAAATGTCCAATTACCTGTTCCACCTCAGGGAAAGAAGAGGGCTAGAACTGCAAAAGAGAAATTACTTTCAAGTGATTTGTGGGCTGCACATATTGAGAGGTTCGGGAATTACATAAATATGCATGCTTTACTTGCTTTCTGTTTGCTGTTGATTGTTGATGGTGTTAAAACGTGTTCTAATCTTTTTTTTCAACTGTATAGTTTATGGAAAGAGGTGGATGGTACTTATAGGTTTCGAGCCCACTGGTACATTATTCCCGAGGAGACAGCTGCAGGGAGACAGCCTCATAATTTAAGGAGGGAGCTATACAGAACGAATGATTTTGCTGATGTTGAGGTAATTCAGGTGTTCCATGGATATCCTATGAATTCTAATTTTGTACTGTCTGATGGCTACTTGTTTCGCCTTTACACAAGTTCAAACTAACATTGGTGAATCTAGCCTATTAAAAAATTAAAAATTTTCATCTCTTGAATCATGTTCTCGTATTTACATGTTGAGCTGAGGCTTGTTTCTGCAGATGGAATCTATCATTAGACATTGTTATATTATGAGCCCTAAAGACTTTTCCAAAGCTAATAATGGGGGAGATGATGTTTTCCTGTGCGAATATGAGTATGATATCCATTGGCACAGTTTCAAACGCATTGCAGAAATATCAAATACTGATGAGGTTAGTGGTCCTTAGCTATACAACGTTTTAGGGGTGCCATTATACTCTCTCATCAGACTAGAAAATCCATGGATTGAATATATACTTTTATAATTATAGGATGATGAAGAGGCTGACAGTGACAAGGACTGGAACAATGGTGAATATATTGATTCCGACACAGATGAAGATGACCTAGAATATGAAGAAGAGAAGCAAAAACGGTCACTGACCGGACCTTCAGTGGGTCATTCCTTAGCTGCTGTATGATATGCGTATCTCTTTGTGAAACAGATTATAATAACTTAATCACGGTTGGATATAGTTGAAACTGATATCTCTTATAAATTAACCCAGAACTCACGGAAGGGGCAAATCTTTGGACTTCAAAAGATTGGCACCAAGAAAATTCCAGAACACAGAAGATGCCACAAACAGACTGATCTTGAAAAGGCAAAATCTATGCTTTTACTGGCATCCTTGCCCAAGTCTCCACCTTGTAGAAACAAGTAAGTCTAACCTGCAGCAGAGTTATTACTTCCTCTTACACTCATTTGCTGATGGTGTTGGGCCCTTGCAGAGAAATGGAAGAGATAACTGCATTTATCAAAGGAGCTATAGGTGATGATCAGTGCCTTGGTAGATGTCTTTATATTCATGGAGTTCCTGGAACGGGGAAAGTAAGATCAACTAGCTATTTCTGTTGATCCTAAAAGTCCAGTGTCAAGGCTATGTACCTAATGCTTTGTGCTTCCCCTATTTTTCTCTGCCAACAGACCATGAGTGTACTTGCAGTCATGAGGAACCTAAAAAATGAAGTTGATGCTGGGAGTGTCATGCCTTATTGCTTTGTGGAGATCAATGGTCTTAAGCTAGCCTCACCAGAAAATATTTATCGAGTAAGGGTTATGATAGATTGATTTATTCTGCATTGTGATATTCTACTTTATTCTGTTGACATCATTTTTTGCGCTTCTTTTCAGGTTATATACGAAGGTTTAACTGGGCACAGAGTTAGTTGGAAAAAGGCTCTACAGCACTTGAATGAGAGATTTTCAAATGGGGTTAAGTGTGGAAAAGAGGGTAACAAGCCTTGCATTCTACTTATAGATGAAATCGATCTTCTAGTAACCAGAAATCAATCGGTAATTATGATGGGCTTTTTGATAATGAACATTCACCTCACCTTACGAAGTTTAGAGACATTTATTTTGCTTGACTCCTTTTGTGGTTCTTGGCACATTAATCATAGGTTCTCTACAATATTCTTGATTGGCCAACCAAGCCATATTCGAAACTGATTGTGATAGGTAGGCTGCTTAGTTCTCTAAATGCTTCTAATATTTTGATAAAAACTGAAGAAACTGATTTACCATTTCTGCATTTGAAATATCCAATCCAGGGATTGCAAATACCATGGACCTTCCAGAAAAGTTGCTTCCTCGCATCTCGAGTCGTATGGGCATACAAAGGCTTTGCTTTGGGCCCTATAGCTACCAGCAGCTTCAAGAAATCATAAATAGTCGTATCAAAGGAATTGATGCTTTTGAAAAGCCAGCAATTGAATTTGCTTCAAGAAAGGTTCAAATTACAGTCACTCAGCTCGTCAATGAGTTCTGCTAACTAGTAGATAATAAGGGAGTTCACCTGTTTCCAAACTATCTTCATTTTCAGCGTTCATGTTTCTAAATGTAGGTTGCTGCTGTTTCTGGAGATGCCCGTCGTGCTCTGGAGATATGTAGGCGAGCTGCAGAGCTTGCAGATTATCACTTGAAAAAATCAGAGTCAGTTACTGAGGGTGCTGCTACAGGTGATCCCTATTCTCACATCACGAAATGTATCTCCATAATTTTGACATATTTTAGCTAGAATATAACTTGACTATATAACATCTTATGCAAGATAACTTGGAAATTGAAGGAGTATTAAGCTATTTGCTTTCATGGGTATTGCTTTTTGGTTAAATAACAAAACTGTAACTAATCTGTGTTTGAGTACTGCCATTTTACTTGGTGGTAATTCTTTTTCTCTTTTGGAGGTCAGCTGAAGCATTTTAGTGCTTAATGCTTCATGCTATTGAAGTGGCATGCTGTATGCATTACACCGCTTATAAAGGATCCATGAATGGACATGAAAGATCAAAAAGCATTGAAACTTAAACTTGGATAATGAAGCAAATAGAAGACAGTTGCCCAGAAAATTTTCATGAATTACAAATACAATGCTAAGTAAAACCTTTGCAGTCAGCTTTCAAAGGTTCCGTGCTTTTTAGTAAAGATACTTGATTAGGATAATTTGAAGAGAGATCTCAGCCCAGATTCGTCAGGAGGGATGTAGAAGAAGAATTTCTTTTGTATATTTAAATTCTGAAATGTGCCTCTTCTGTGTTTTGGGGCAGGCAAGAAAACTATTTAGTGAACTGGCTTATAACTCGCATAATTAAAGTTTTTTTTTTTTGGTTGGTATTTAGGACACTTTGGCATCTGTATCCTGATGAAAACACTTTCGAAAGACCATGAGTACTCAAAATTTTCTTTTCTCCAAGGCTAACCTATATATGCACCTCATTATGGATAGCAGTATATAACCACTCAACTGTCAAGAGGTTCTTATGGAATCTATAATCTGAAGACACAAAATGCTGATCTACTGGCTATCCGATGCCTTGGTATGAAGCTCTGTTTTATGATAGTTTTCGATATGTTGTGGGGAAATAAATAAAATAGCCCTGGCAGCAGCAGCAACTTTGTAGAATAGTTTGCGGTGGTTTCCTTGCGATCTTTCCTGTTATTGCAAACCGTCTAAATATGAATATGAACAAAAAAATGGGCAGTCCCAATAGTCATATGAAGCACACCTAAGATGAAAAGGCTGTTTGAGAATGATGAAATGGATGTTTAGACACATTAAGTTGGATATAATAAATAATGGATGCATTCGTAGTCCCAATAGATGAATAAATGAAGCACACCTAAGATGGTCTGGATATGTACATAAAAGACCCTTAGATACCCTTGTACAATAGGTAGAAGATAGAAAAGCATTAATTCATATTAAAAGGGGAAGAGAAAGACCTAAAGACATGTAAATTTGGATATAAACAAAACAATTTGTTTTGACCAAATGAGATGGCGAGATATGATCTATATAGTTGACCCAATCATTAGGATAAAAGTTAGTTGTTGTAAACCATCTACTAATCCTCTTTTCTTTCTATAGCAAGAGTAAATTGTATTATTCAGCTTGAGGGACTTCTTAATTGTTTGGTGCTTTGATTGTAATGCTAATACTGACTTCAAGTGTGCTTTAAGTTCCATGGTTCTAAAACACTTGTGTTCAGATGATGAACTCATTTTTCTGTTCAGGAAAACGTCTAGTAGGCATAACTGATATTGAAGCAGCCATAAAGGAAATGTTCCAGGCTCCTCATATTCAAGTAAGTTCATGAATACAGGACTCAAATGTCATCTCTGAACTCTGTTCAATCACAGTATTCCAGTAGGAAAAAAGCCATAAATGTCAAATAAGTTTTGGCAGCACACTTGAAGGCTGATGCATGGTGCAACTTATACTCCAATTAAGGCTTAGTCAATTATGTGAAGCAATTGATTGTTTATTTTTCTTCTTTTGCAGTTGATGAAAAGCTGTTCTAGACTGAGTAAAATGTTCTTGGCTGCAATGGTATATGAGCTATACAAGACTGGAATGGGTGAAACCACCTTTGAAAAGGTAACAAATGGACAATTTATCAAATTTGCTGTCTGCACTCTGCTATCCACCTTGTGAACCAGGAATTAAGAACCGTCATATTTTATTCGTCTTGTCTGTTACTAAATTACCACTAGCTACAACTATTATCATTTGTTTCCTGTTTCATAACTTTGTTGCTTTTGGGACAGTAGGTTGAGGCTTATCCAGGGAGGGGAGAGTTGGCATGTTGATTTTTAATTAGAGGGCTAAAAATCCATTCTAGTATGTAGACCTAAGAATGCCAAAGATTCTATTTTTAAAAGCATTTTCTTCACTAAGCCAGGGGCTTTAGCTGAGTGATAAGTAGGGGAAGGTTCAATTTCAACAAATTTGAATATTCTTTTAATGTTTTCATAATGTCTCATCTAATCTGGAAGATTCCATGAATCAGTGTGAATAGTTGTTGATTAGGACAGTCACTTCCATCCCATTATTGCTTTTTTATGCCCCTATGACAGTAACTTTAGTTCAAAATGCTTTAAGCTTAGAGTCCCCTTCAGCGTAACGTTTTTAAGCCATTACTATGTACGCAGTTAGCAACAACAATTTCATGCCTCTGCACTTGCAATGGAGAAGCATTACCAGGATGGGACACGCTCCTGCGAGTTGGGTAAGGCACAGAATTGTCCTTTTTTTAGTTGAATGAATCATCTAATGCCATTACTTGGTTTCGGGTGTCTTTGATTACAATCACTTGCCTGTTATTTTTCTGGGCGTTTACTTGGTTTCGGGTGTTTTTGGTTACAATCACTTGTCTGTTATTTTTATGGGCGTCTAATCATTGTGGGAGTAATATTTAAACCCCCAGAACCCAAGTTTTAGATGTGTTTTATCCCAAGTTTTAAACTGCGAGGAATGCTCCTGTTCTTTGCTTCGTCAAACATCTCTGCAAGCACATTTTTTTTCTCCATTAATTATTGAAAGCAAATAGAGTTCTTTTCGTAAAACTTCTCACAAATGTGATCAATGAAAGGGTTTGTGATAGTTATTGACAATGTTAAACCTTCTCTATGATAAGGACCCTGCCCTATCCGTTCTTTTTATTCTGATGTGTTCTCTTCCCTTAATTTAAATAGCAAAACTCTTATACAAGATTATTTGCTTGTGTCCAAGTTAGAAGGATTTGAGTTTCCTCATGTATCTAACTGCCTGATCTCCTTGTAGTTGTAAGCTTGGGGAGTGCAGAATTATATTATGTGAAGCTGGAAGTAAACACAAACTCCAAAAATTGCAGCTCAACTTTCCAAGGTTAGTTCCCTCAGCAAATCCCTTGCTGAGCTATGTTGTCTCTTTTGATTTAGTCCATTTTGACGCTGAGGCTATGACATTTGAATGTCCACGAAACAAATATGTTTCCAATTCCACTCCTTAACATTTCAAGATCAAAATCATGTCTGTCTCATTGAAATATTCATCAATCAGAAAACTTGATCAGCTTGGTCATATTTGCTGCTTTAGGTTTTGATAATAGAGCGAAGCAAAACATAAGCATTAAAAATAATAGATAGGACAAATCAAATGATTGACTAACATAAGGTTACAGTCATGCATGATTCCATTCAGATGGAAGCCGGTTTCTGCATAAAAGTTCGATGCCATAAGCTGCTGTAAAACGTACTGATGGCCTTTGTTATCGTAAAGAATCTATAATCTCTGTATCCCTCTCAATCTGAATGGCCTCATTATGCAGAACTGAATTCATGCACAAAAAGATGATAATATGTTGCCACGTCACTCCATTATTGTATGTTTGGTCTCTCATGTTTTTGAAAACTGAATCATCTTCCTGACTTTGTGTTGAATTATGGCAGTGATGATGTGACTTTTGCACTCAAAGACAGCAAAGAACTACCATGGCTGGCTAAGTACTTGTAACCATCTATGGGCGGATGGGGATGCTATTTTCCTTTCCTTCATGTCATGGTGTACTAATAATGTAGTATTTTTTGAAGCCCCTAATATAAGCAAACAAATAGCAATTCTGCACTCTTAAGGCTGTAAGAATCTGATTGTAATTTGAGGATTAGAATCTTCAGCCTTCCCCATTGTGAGGCAAGGCATGGTTTAATTTGTATCCAATTTTTATTGGCATGGCTAATTTAAATTTATTACTGCACTTCTACACTCACTTACATTTGAGTGATGATACCCATCTCAACTAATGTATCATTACTCTTTACATTTATACTTCAATCATCTAAGTTTTGGATATTCTTTTTTTCTCCAAGTTGTTACTTTTAGCATCTGATTTTGCCCACACCCACTCCACTTCCCTTTCATTTGTAATCTTTGCTTCAGTGTAAAAAAAAACACGTTAGCAATGTTATCAAGCCCAAACTGGACATTGACATGGCGAGGTTCAAGGGGTGACCCGGGGGTTGAGCCAAATAATGTCTGGTGTGTAGAGTTTGGGCCTCCTAGCCCAAACCTCAATTAAATCAGCCCAGACATCACAAAATTGAAGGGCCTAGAAGATTAGCCCCTTGAAGTCCAGGCCCAGACCAAGAAAAAGACCCAATGGACTATGACCATTGGGTCCTCGGAACAGTTCACACCGACGGCGGAAAGGACGTCCGCCTAGAGCCATTCCCAGACGTGATGGGAACGGTTTCGACGGCTTAGACCCTGGGGGTAAAGAGTAAACCCTGGTGTACATACCCAGCAGTTAAGGGGAAGGACTGGATCCTCCCAACTCTATAAATAGCAGACTGTTCTTCACAAAAGAGGTGAGACAAATAATCCAATCTTATGCTCTTATAGTTGAATACTCTCATACTCTGTTTTCCGTTCTCTAACTTGAGGTGCGGAGTGCTAACCGGGATTTAGTCCCTCCAAGCTCTGTTTTCGTTTCAGGCTCACGGAGTGACTTGATCCAAGTCCGGCTGACCACACATCATCAACTGGCGCCGACTGTGGGGACTCATTCGTTGTGTTGAGATCACCTTTGACCAACATTGGGTCTCCACACTGATAAATAAGTGTTGTGATGTTTACCCCCGAAGGAGGTCCAAGTGGAAAGAAGAGAGTCACCAGGAGTTTGTTTCAGGAAGAGGACTGAGTGCCGGAGTTGGAAGAGCTAGCCTTCGTAAGGAAAAACATGTCCGAATTCAAAGCTTTCATGAAGGAAAAAAGGAGAGCCGAGGGAGAGGAGGAGCGCAGGCGGAAAAGCAAGTCGAAGGAACAGGGAGAAGCCTGGGAAAGGCGAGAGGTGAATTCCCGGGAGTGGTCCTCGAGCTCAGGGCGAAGGCAGATGTCCATCTCAAGAACACGTTTCCTCGGTACACCTAGCAAGCAGATGTATTGGTCAAGGGAGAAGGAAACAGATTCTCCTTCCTGGAGAAGTCGATCCACGGCGCCATGTCGGAGGAGCCTAAAGCTGGAAAAAGAACATTCTCAAGCGTCGAGGGATCCGGGGGAGAAAACTCCTCAGTTGAGGTTTAGAGAAGCGGATAAAAGACCGGAGGGAATGCTGATGAACCTGCCAAGGAACTGGTTGGAGGAGGTGGAAAGGAGGTTAGAAGGGGTCAGAACAGTGGAAGATTCCGAGGATACCACGCATCCTTTCACGATGGATATCCGGACATCCCCTCTGCTGTACCACTTCAAGGGACTGTATCGACTCCTTTAGTTCGATGGAACCATGGACCCAAAGGATCACTGGATGAAGTGTATGGGAGCCATGGATATCAAACGATTGACTAAGGTGAACAAGTGCATGGTGATAATTCAAACCTTCACGGGAGGAGCGCTTAGCTGGTACACGCACCTCGTGCGAAACTCAATTTCGTCCTTGGAGAAATTCAAGAGGAAGTTTATGACTAATTTCATGGGGAACCATTTTATTGCTATGCCAGTGTCTCATTTGATGACAATTGGACAAGGGGCGGATGAATCAATTGAGGATTATGTCAAAAGGTTTAACTTACAAGGGGCTAAGTGCCCAGACAAGATAGAGTCGGATGTGCTCCAGGCCTTCATCCATGGGATACGACACGTGGAGCTCAGCATGAACCTGCATCTCCGGCCGCCTAAAGATTTCTGTGAAGCTGTCATCCGAGCGAATGCCTTCTCAATCGCCAAGGAGCAGGAGACGCAGAAGAGAGCCTGGCAGGAGGAAAGGAGACGGGATCAGCGCGGGGTTAAGCGGGAAAAGGTCGGTCAGGAAAGACTCCACTTCCCACCTCAATCCCGCTTAATGTACCCGTCCGAGAGGAAAGGAGTCCTGACAGTATACACTTCTCTGAAAGCGTCCAGGGCCAAGGTCATGTACGCGGCTCAAAGTCAAGGGCATTTGACAGGCCTGCCCTAATCAAAAGGATCCTACCCAAAAAAGGATCACTCAAAGTACTGCGGCCACCATTGTGTGTTAGAGCATAGTACCGAGGAGTGTCGGGAGCTAGTAGATGAAATAGAGAGAGCAGTCCAGCGCGGGCAGTTACGGGAGTATGTGGATAGGACGGGAGTAGGAGGCTAGAAGAAAGGCAGTAATGGAAAAGCAGAAAGCAGCCAAGCGGCGTGGCAGGCATTATAAACACAATCTCGAGCGGACCCACGGATAGAGATTTGGGTAAGCAACGGAAGTCGAATGCGCATTTTTTGCTGCACTCAGGAGTAAAAAGAAAGAAGGCGAAAGAACCGAAACCTTGTGGTTTTCTTAGAAGGACATCCACGAGGGCTCAGGAGGAGACGACCCAATGGTGATAGAAGTAGTAACTGCGAATTTTGTAGTCAGGCGTACCCTCTTGGACACGGGATGCTCGGTCAACATCCTCACCAAAGGAGTGTTTAAAGAATGCCACCTTGATAGGAAGAACATTAACCCAGTGCGCACGCCGCTGGTAAGATTTGGAAATTCAGAAGTGATCCCGGTAGGGAAAATCAGGATACCTATGATAATTATATCCGGGAATCGCCGAAGGACAGAAAATCTGGAGTTTGTCATCATCGAGTCCTACTCGGCCTACAATGTATTCTTGGGAAGGCCGAGCTTGAATTAGTTCCAAGCAGTGACCTCCACGATGCACATGGTAGTGAAGTTCCCAACACCAAATGGAGTGGCCTTGGTCCGTTGCGATGTGCTCACGGCCAAGCAATGCTACACAGCAGACTTGAAGAAAAAGGACATCTCCACCATGATGATGATTGAGGACTTGAAGCCCCTGAGGTTCATGGAGGAAAGAATGATGGAGCCAGGGTCAGAAGTCAAGGAAGTTCAATTGGGGGTAGACCCCTCGAAGACGATAAGGATAAAAGTGGGGCCAAAAGAATTAGAGCAAGTGTTCGCCTGGTCGGTGTACGACATGCCCGGGATCCTGAGGAAGCTTGCAGAGCACTGTCTGTCAATTGATCCCGACAGGAATCTGGTAAGACAAAAACAAAAAAAAAAAGGAGTTTTGGCGCAGAGCGGAGTCAAGTTGTAGAAGCGGAAGTGGGCAAGCTACTGGAAGCTTGGATAATCAGGGAGGTGGCTTATCCGCAGTGGTTGGCAAACCCGGTCCTGGTGAAAAAGTCGGATGGAAGTTGGAGGATGTTTGTTGACTTCACGGACTTAAAAGGCATGCCCGAAGGATTCATTTTCGGTACCAAGGATAGATGTGCTGGTCGACTCGATTGCAGGTTTTCGTTTCTTGTGTTTTCTCGATGTCTACAAGGCGTACCATCAAATTTTTCTGAACGAGGAAGACGAGGAGAAGACCTCATTTTTCACGAAGAAAAGCACGTACTGCTACATGACTATGCCTTTTGGATTAAAGAATGAAGGGGCCACGTACCAGCGCTTAGTCAACAAGATCTTCAATCACCAGCTGGGTAGAATCATGAAGGCGTATATCGATGATATGCTCTTGAAAAGTAAGAGCGAGAAAGCCTTGTTAAACGATCTTCTAGAGGTTTTGGAGATCCTTGTGGCCTCGAAAATGAGGCTGAACCCGGTAAAGTGTGTCTTTGGGGCATCTTCGGGGAAGTTTTTAGGTTACATGGTCTCAGAAGATGGACTATCGGCCAACCCTAAAAAAGTTCAAGCCGCGATGGAAATGAAACCCCCGCAGATAGCTAAGGAAGTACAATGGTTGACTGGAAGGCTCATGGCACTGAATCGGTTCTTGGCTAGGTTGGCGTAGAGAGCTCTGCCATTTTTTAGAGTGTTAAAGAAAGCTGATAAGTTTTGTTGGGGAGAGGACTGCCAGAGGACATTTAAGGAGTTGAAGAGGCTATGGTAGCAGGGTTAGAGCTAGCCCGCAGGATGAGGGTTAAGGCATTAAAGGTGTGCTCATACTCCCAGCTAGTAGTTAAACAAGTCCTAGGGGAGTATGAGGCGAAGGACCCGGAGATGAAAAAAATATTCGGAGATAGTACAACGGTTGGTGGAATCCTTCCCGGAATGGGAAATATAGCACCTACCAAGGAACAAAAACTCTAATGCAGATGCTTTGTCGAAGTTGGCCTCGTCGGTGTTCTCCCACTTAACCAAACTAGTCATGGTAGAAATGGTGGGGCAAAGGAGCACGGCCGGGCAAGAAGTTATGGAAATTGTGGCTGAAGAAGATTGAAGGACCCCGATCAAGGCATTCATTTTAGACGGGACGCTCCTGGAGTCCCGAAGAGAAGGCCAACGCTTGATACTCAAAGTGCAACAGTATCAGATACTAGGCGGTGATTTATACCGACGGTCGTGGTCGGTGCCTTTGTTGCATTGCGTGGGACAGGAAAAACTGCAGCTTTGCTAAAGGATATTCACCAAGGACTTTGTGGTGGTCACATAGGTGCTAAGAGCCTCGCTCAGAGGGCAATGACTGCAGGATTCTATTGGCCGACCATGTTTAAAGATGCAGAAGCTCTAGTCCGACACTGCCGGCAATGTCAATTGTACGCCCCCATAGTTCCTCCCCAGCCACTGAAATGATGGGCATAGTAGCTTCGTTGCCTTTTGCAGAGTGGGGGATTGACATCCTTGGGCCCCTTCCAAGGGCAAGGGGTGGGGTCCAATTCCTGGTAGTGGCGATCGACTACTTCTCAAAATGGGTAGAGGTGGAAGCTATGGCAAGAATCCCGAGCTCTAAGGTTGCAAAGTTTCTCATGACCAATATCGTGTGTCGTTTTGGCATCCCAATGACCGTGATTACTGAAAATGGTAGACAATTCTTGGCAGAATTTGCAAATACATGCACTCGCTTGGGAATCCAAACACCCCCAGGCCAACGGGCAAGTGGAACTGACGAATATAACTATCCTTCATGGACTGAAACGGAGACTAGAAGAGGTGGACAGAGCCGGCAGAAAAAGGTGGCTAGATGAGCTCCCAGCCTTGACCTGGTGCTCCGAAAAAATGCCATCAGCAAGGCTCAACCCGGGGGGAAACTTGCTCCGAATTGGGAAGGGCCTTATCAGGTCATAAAGGTTCGGGACACAGGGAATTTTCGCTTGGCGACTATGGCTAGTGCAGAAGTTATGGGAACATGGAATTCGGACAACAGTAGGAAATTTTACCCGTAAAAAGGTGGGTGTAGTCAGTCTTTTTGATAAGTAGAATAGAGGAGGGTAGGCTAGTGAAATCAGTCATGTTAGTTAGAAAAGTTAAGTATATGCATTGTGTATTAGGTGCAAGGGCGGGTGGCAAAAGATAGAAATTTATCGATCGGGCTTATGTCCTAAACATACCCGATGATGGAAGGATGTACGATGTTAAAAAAGATAAATCCCATATTTGTATTTTGGTTTATAGCAACAATAGTAGTGATGAGTTTCGCGAATGTTATATTCGTTTTCCTTTAACAGTTAAAGTAGTTGACCGTAAAAAAAAGGAAAAAAAAGAGCAAAACAAAGCAAATGAAAACAAAGGAAGTTTCAAGATATGTGATAGCACTGTCCGATAAAAGTAAAATACATAACTAAGCCAAGGTCAGCTACTTTCTATCTAATTAGGTGCCCCGGAGGTAGGGTTGTCCTCTCCAGAAATGCATTGGTCCTCGTATGATTCCTCCGAATCCTTTAGGGCAAGAGATTGCTCCGTAGCCGGGGCAGGGAGAGTTCCTGAAGGATTGCTCGAAGAGGCTGGGGTCGGAGGAGGAACACTTAGCCCAAAGTCGCGGGCCATTTGGTGGACCTTGCCCATAGCCAACGTCCAGTTACCGTCGAGGAGTAGAAGGTGCTGACACTCGGGGTGACACTGATGAGCAAGGATTTTCATCTCGTCTAGCAACGAGTATGCGCGGGTGAAGGCAGACATCTGCCCGTATCTGACGGTATCGGTAGAAAACTTCAGCATTTCAGAGGACCTCCGAAAAGCGGTGATAGCTTCCCAACCCTCGAGCCGAGCTTGGTCGCGGTCTTTCACTGTGCAAATCATAAGATTCTAGCCAAAAAGTTGAAGAAGGCTACCATGGCTCGCGAGTGAAGGCAATTATTACGGGCTGCGCCAGCACGGCGGTAGTGGTAAAAGATTGAACCGCAAAATTCTTTCTCTTCCACGGCGCTATCCCGCTCCTCTCGTGCCCGGATAAGTTGGTCGGTGAGAGTTGAGGACATCTTGCTTAAGCGTAGGGAGCTTTCTATACGGGTTTTTTTTAGAAGAAATGACTGATCGGTCAGTACTGCCTTTTGGTTCTGCAGTTGCTCGCATTAGGTTCTCTGGGATTCCACTTCCTTCTCTAGCGAGGCCTCATTATTTTCCAGCCCTTGGGAGTACGAGTCCATGGACTGTAATCGACGAGTCACCCCGGTGGCTAATTGACCAAGCTGAACAAAAGGAAAAATTGCAAGAACAAATATACGTTAGATGAAGTTACATTCAGGCAAAGGAATTTAAAATAATAGGGAATGAGCTACTTATGTTTCTTTGCCCATCGGCGAAGTCCACCTCTGCATTTTCCAGCTGGTTGGATATGATGCCCGCGAAATCCTGAAAGGCATTAATGCTGGCACGAATTTTGCTCAACTCCGTCCGGTGGCTTGCTTGTGCCTTTAGCTAACCAGGAATAGCCTTGGTAAGGTTGTAAATTGGGATAAGTGTCGCATTCCAGAGGGCGGTAGTTGGCCGCGGGGCGAAGGTCCAGGAAAAGACGTGCCTTCAGGCGGGGGCGGTGGCTTTTGGGATATAGCACTAAGAAAGGTTCCCTGGAAGAAGGATCTTCTTGACCCCGGTAATGCTGACTTGTTAAAGGAGGGGTTAGCAGTCTCTGTAGACGGGCATCCAAGTCAGGCTCAACAATGACCTGACGATACGCGCATGAGGGGGACAAGCTGAGAGCCTCCCTGGCTTGGGAACTGCTGTGCGAGTCGGCAGCGTTGGCACGCTCCCCCACATCCGCTCCTTCTTTGGGGGGCAAGGCTGCCGCCATAGTAAGTTTGTAGAGCTCCGATGTCGTAATAGGTGAACCCGAGATACTGCCAGAGCTTGCATCCCCAAGGAGGGAACTATCGAGGATGGAACTTACTAAAATAAGGGGAAGTTCGGCGATGACAACGTCACCAAGAGGAGGATGCTCAAGCGATGAGTCGAAACTTTCAACGGGGACGGCCTTCTTCCGCGACTGAAGGCCGGTAGGACCACAGGTGGTAACAAGGCAAGGGGCCCCTCCAGCGGGGGCATGAGCGGGAGTAGGGGCAATATGGGCGGGCTTGACTGGGGGAGTTGGGCTTCGGGAAAGATGTACTGGGGTAGTTTCTTCTGGGGTCGGGACTATAAAGGAAGAATAGGGAAGCACTGTATCCTCGGGAATGGTGCGCTTTTCCCGGCAAGTTCGCTTCATAACAGATGGGCCGCCAGGGACTTTCCTCTTTTTGGTAACTTTAGGAACCGCAGTTGTGAGAGACTCTGGAAAATAGGGAAAGCATCAAGCAAGGGGGGGGGGGGGGGGGGGTCTCCCAGCGACATTGCAGATACATCTATGCCTTAGGCAAGCACAGCTTGGGCAGCTTCGTTGGCGTCTTCCCAGAAGGAGCATGCAAAAAAAAAAAAAAAAAAAAAAAAGATAGGGGAGAAATAAATTGTTAAGCAATCGTCAAACCAAAAACAGAAGGGAAAAAGAAAGCAAGAGGACACGAACATTTGCCTAATATTACAGGCGCATTGTTCCACCCAACCCATTTTAACCATTCCTCTGGGGATCATCGTGACCATTGTAAGGCCTCCCAACCTTGTTGAAGTAACGACACCACAATTTTATTTTGGGGGTACGGGGAGAGACGGGGAGGCCAGTGGCAGAGTTGGCCTCTTCTCGTCGTTCCACAAGCAAAGAAGTCCCGAGGAAGCACTTGAAATAAAGAAGAATTTTTTCTTCCAATCGTCGATTTTGGAAGGTGTGACACCACTTGAAATCGTCCTGCACGTGGGTGACGACGGGTGACACTGTACCCTCCCCCGCCCAGAGCAATAAGGGAGAAGTGTTCAAGGAAGAGCGGGATCCCCGGTTTTATGAAAAGATCCCGGCAGATGACGCAGAAGCCAAGGATGTTGTGAATCGAGTTTGGAGTAAGATGGGCTACGCCTATGGGCCAATATTGCAGTAACTCCATGAGGAATGATGGAGCAGGGAATCTCAACCCGGTGTTGAGTTGCTTGGTATAAACAGCTACCAGCCCTTTCCTCAGTGCGTGGGCCCGTTCTCCATCTCCGGGAAAAATTACCAGCACTTTGACGGGTATATGGAATTTAGCACTTAGATCCAGTAATTCGAAGGGCTTCAAGTGGGAAGAGATGTCTTGGACGGGTGGCAAAGGGTTTTCGCCCGCGGCTTTCGACAGGTGGGAAAAGGGTTTAGCCTTAGAAGTCCCAGCGGTGGTCGTGCGAGCAGAGGATGCGGCTACGGCGACCTCCCTGGAGAATGGGGGTGGTCAAGCGGAGATGTAGAGCGGTGAGAAGAGGGTGCCAACTTACTAGGCAGGATCCATATCAGCAAATGCAAAAATCAAAGAAGTAGAAGAGAGGGGAATTTGCAAAACCAGTCAATGATGGGTCATGAAATAGAAAACTTTAAGATAAAGGAAAAATTGGGAAGAGGGGAGTACCTAATTTATATTGGGGAAGTGGGGTGAACTAGAAGAGGCACTTGGGCGTTTTTACCAAGAGGGAGAAATTGACGGCAAATGTAGAAAAGCGACTGCTTCCCTCAGTCGAAGCAGAGGGAAGGAAGTGATGGGATGGCGAAAAGACGCCACCCCTGCTCTTCCAACTTTTTTTTTTCTCTTGTAGAAAAAAGCGGTGAAAAGAAAGGAAGGGGGGGAGGGGGATTTGAAATAGGGCAACGGACTTAGCGAGTGGGCCTCCTGGTTCAGGACCTCGCGCCCCAACTAGAATTATGAAGGATTATAAAATTGTAAGCCCAACTTCTTCGAAACAGGGATCCTTCAAAGCCAGGGCTTTGGAGGAGGGGGGGGGGGGGGGGGGGGGGGCTGGTTGGTGTGCAGGGTTTGGTCCCCAGACATCACAAAACTGAAAGGCCCAGAAGATTAGGCCCTTGAAGTCCAGGCCCAGACCAAGAAAAAGACCCAATGGACTATAACCATTGGCTCCCAGGTAGAGTTCACACCGACGGCGGAAGGGACGTTCGCTTAGAGCCATTCCCCTACGTGACGGGAACGGCTTCGGCGGCTTAGACCCGGGGGGTAAAGGATAAACCCAGGTGTACATACCCAACAATTAGGGCAAGGACTGGATCCTCCCAACTCTATAAATAGCAAACTGTTCTCCACAAAAGAGGTGAGACAAATATTCCAATCTTAAGCTCTTATAGTTGAATACTCTCATACTCTGTTTTCTGTTCTTTAACTTGAGCTTTGAAGTGGTAAAGGGATTTAGCCCCTCCAAGCTCTGTTTCCATTTCAGGATCACGGAGTGACTTTCCTCTGATCTAAGTCCGGCGAACCATGCATAATCAATGTCATAAATAGATTTTTAAATAATAAATTTATTAATAATTCACACATATATATTGGTGTGCCTAAAAGTGAGTAAGGTATTGGGCTTGTCCCAATAGGTTAAGGGTAAGTCCAAAAGAAATAAGAAAGGAAGAAAATGCCCAAAGAGAGGGAAAATAACATAAAGAAGTTAGGCCGACAAAGAGTCATGCAGCTGGGCTAAGATGTTGTGGGCCAGCGCAGGAGTATGTAACCAGGCTAAAGGGTTATAGGCCAGAATAAATATATGTGGCTAGGTATTAAGGCGAGTGGGAGTTTAGGCTATCATTGTGGGCATGAGTTATGCAGGACATTTAAGAGCATTTAAGCCTGTGTCCGTTATAAGAGCATTTAGGCATGTGTCTGTTACACCTGTATTAAATCCTATTAATTGAGTTGGAATCATGGAGTCACTTAATGACTATAAATGTTCATAATAACGGTCCAACGGACAAATCACAAAGCAGGTCTATATAAATGTTGTTATCATCTCTTATCAAGGTACGTCATTTCTACTTGAATATACATTTGTGAAATATACTTCATACTTGTCATGTTACTAACTTGGGCGTCAGAGTGGAACAGGGGGGATAACCTCACTTTGCTCTTGTTTCTGTTTCTAGGTTCAATACGTAGGGTTCGCCATGTCAAGTAAGCTCAATTCTGGGTCATGGAAATCAAATCGTGTGAAATTGTGGTAAAACAATGTTGTGGAGATATTTTTAATTCTGTGATATACTTTAACTTTTGTTGGATCTCTGGTTGTTGTTTTGCATGGGTTTCGAGAAATGAAGGAACAGTACATCGGGAAAAAAATTCTGACAGCTCACCGAGATTGAGCGAATTAAATGCTGGGTTTCAAGTTTTTCTTGAATGTTGAATATCGGTCGAAGACATTAATTTTTGGGGCAAGAAATAAGGAGTCATTATTGCAGGATAGCTGTTGCTGATAGTTACATATTTAATATGAAATAATATGACCATTTAATGATGGTTATCAGTTACAAAGTAATTGCTAACTGGCCAAATTCAAGGAGAGCCTAGGGAAGTCATGGCCTTTCTAGTGGTACCATGATTAAGTAGGTATGTAGCCTTTGATGGGTCTCATTTTGTTCTCGAACCACTTCCAAGCTGTGGTGTTAAAACATTGACTGTCGTTGAACAATGTTGGTTACGGAAGGCACGGTTGGGAACCGCTTCTAGACTATTGTTGTAATCATAGGCTATTAGTGCGAACTCATTTGATCGATTATGGGATCCATCAAGTGATGCCTACCGGTCGATTGAGCATCCACGTCACGTTGCGTAGGCCGGGTTAAACGACTTGAGACTCATCGAGTGATACCTACTGGTAGATTGAGCATCCAGTCACAAATTTGGCCGGGAGAAAACAATGGCAGGGCCAAGAAGACTGGGACAAGACATTAGCTGGGCCAAGAAGGGTACCGGGGCGAGGCTGGGTCTTACGGGAGGCTAGAGTTTGTCGCTAAAGGGGTCAAGTGGATGACCCAAATCAGGTACAAGTTTGATCATATGGCTCAAAAAGAGAAAGGTAAGGGTTAGAATAATTAATGAAGGGCTGGAATCATGAAAAAGTTAAGAGAGCAGTAAACTGAGAGAGAAAAATCAGGGTAATAACTATGAGAAGAGGTTACAAAGAGAATTAAGGGCATGGCTAGTATCATGGAAGCATTTATTGTTAGGCCAGTAAAAGAAGTAAAAGCGAAGGGCGGGCTTTATAGAAGGCTTTTAAGGGGCATGACTTCTTCACCCTTCGAAGTCAGGTACAATTCTATCATTTGTTCACTTTTAGTACTTTCTGAAAATTTACTGTGAGGTTAACCAGTCTTTTTGAGCCGAAAACAGCGGATACAATTTGTATAGGCCAGCGTATGGGTCAAACATTAGGCCAGTGTTATGAGTAATAAATCTGGGTGATTATTTTCTGGGGGCTATACTTGAAAAAAATCAGGAACTTAGTGTCTATATTTCTCGGGGGCTAAGTTAAACCGTTAACCTGGCTAAAATAAATAAAGTATGCAATATTTATTCTCGGAGGGCTATGAGTAAAAATAGGTACGTGGATAGAATAAATAAAGTTAACATTATTCATTCTTGGGGGCTAGAGGGCATATAAGTATGGTACTAGGTCAAAGGACTTTTTTGCGGGGTCAAAATTTTTTTGGGACTTTGAATTCAGGCTAAGTTAAAGGGAATTGGGGGGGGGGGGGGGGGGAATGGTTAAGTATTATGTTTTAATCAGATTAAAAACACAATATTGGGGGGCTTATTGGTGTGCCTAAAAGTGAGTAAGTTATTGAGCTTGTCCCAATAGGTTAAGGGAAAGACCAAAAGAAAAAAAAAAAAACAAGGAAGAAAATGCCCAAAGAAAGGGAAAATAACGTAAGGAAGTTAGGCCGATAGAGAGTCATGCAGCTGGGGTAAGATGTTGTAGGCCAGCGTAGGAGTATAGGCCGGAATAAAGATATGTGGCTATGTATTAAGGTGAGTGGGAGTTTAGGCTATCATTGTGGGCACGAGTTAAGTAGGACATTTAAGAGCATTTAAGCCGGTGTACCGTTACAAGAGAATTTATGTCGGTGTCTGTTACACCTGTGTTAAATCCTATTAATGGAGTTGGAATCATGGAGTCCCTTAATAACAATAAATGGTCATAATAACGGTCAAATGGACAAATCACAAAGCAGGTCTACATAAATATGGCAGTCATCTCTTATCAAGGTACGTCATTTCTACTTGAATATACACTTGTGAATTATACTTCATATTTGTCATGTTACTGACTTGACCGTCAAAGTGGAACAGGGGGGATAGCCCCGCTTTACTATTGATTATGTTTCCAAGTTCAATACGTAGGGTTCGCCGGGTCAAGTAAGCTCAATTCCGGGTCATGGAATTCAGGTAGTGCTGGGGTAACTTCCTTCGGCAAATCGTGTTTCATCATATATATATATATATTATATTTTTCATATTTCAACCATTAACAAATATATTTTTTACATTAAAATTAAATATATTTATCATATTTAACAACTACCTTAAATACTAAATTATATCAAAATTCATTATAAGAAGTAATCATAAAAGGTTTCAATAAATTTTAAAAATATACAGTTTTTTTAATTACACTTTTGAAAAATTTTTATTAAAAAAAAAAATTTAAATACATTAAGCGATACTAGTTTCAAGTGCAAACAAAAAAAGGAAAGACAACAAAATAAAAAAAAAGGCAAACACCTCATAACCCCCCTGTGGTTTGGAAAACTTTTAGATGACCCCTGTATGATTTAAAAAGCTACAAATGACCCCCTTGTGGTTTCAAAAGTATACCAAAAATCCCCTTGTGCTTTAAAAACTACAAAGAACCTCCCTGTGGTTTTTAAAATGATACATGAAACCCCCTTGTAGTTTCTAAAATTTTAAAGAACAAGCATCACAAAATATTTAGAACCCCCTTGTGCTTTCAAATGTGTGAGGAGGTTCTTGGTAATTTTTAAAACCACAGGGGGGTTATTTATAGTTTTTAAAACACAAGGGGGTTTTTTTGTATACTTTTGAAATCACAGGGGGGTCATTTGTAGATTTTTAAACCATAGGGGGGTCATCTGAAAGTTTCCCAAACCACAAGGGGGCTATGAGGTGTTTGTCCTAAAAAAAAACCCCTTAAAGTAGTGGATTTGAAAAAGACAGAAAGAAGTTAATAATAGTAACAAAAAAGGGCATGTTATTTGCAGGGACAATTTTACTAAATAAAGGGTGCATTTTTAAATTTTACATGGCGAAAATACATAAATGCCCATGTAATTTTGAGATGCAAAAAGTTAAAAAAAATCTCCATCTAACAGCTCTAGACCGGAAAATCTCCATGGCCATCGGAAAATCGAGCTACCAATCAAGAAATTGCACTACAAATCGAGAAATTGAAAAAGGAAATTTGTAAAACTTTGCCAGTTTTCAGAACTTATGACAGCCTGTGGTGTAAGTTTTCTTCCTTCCTATTTATTTATTTATTTACTGTGTACTCCATTGCCGACGTTTTCTGGGTTCTTAAAACTTTCGCCACCGGCCAGCAGAAGTTTTTAATTCGCCAATGTAAGTCTCCACCACAGTTACCAGAAGTTTAAAAAAACTTCCGTCGGCCTGTGGGGAAAGTCTTCCTCTTACTTTTTTTTTTGGTCTTCTTTGTCCGACCAGCAATTTTCGTTCTTCTTCGATTTCGTCCGGGGAAGTTTTTCTTCTCACTCTGATGCATAGTCATGTGGTAGAAGTTCGTCTTCTCGCTCCGATGCCGTTGGTGTTGTTCCACCGTGAGAAGTGGATTTCGGTTGTGGGATGGTGGTGAGCTGGGTTGGTTGGAGTTAGGGTGAAAACTGAGAATTGGATGAGAGGTGATTAGGTTATCCCTATGACCGAACACAAGTGTCCGCATGTTTAAGATGTGGATTTGATTCAAGTGTTCAAAAGGTACAACAGGTGAAAGCTCAAGTTCTGAGAGTTCAACTAAGGGTTAATCTGAGTCCATTTGAAAGGTACAAGGGTTATCCAGGGAAGAATCCAGCTAGGGTTCCAGCCAGAGGGTTCAGAACTGAGAACAAGCAAAAGATAGAACAAGTGGCCAAAACCTCCAGCTCGGCCAAGGGTTATTTACTTTGGTGAGTTCTGGACTGAATATTAAAAGCATTCCTTTGAGTTAGTTTCATAAGTCTTGAAGATCATTAAATCTCTTGATTTATTAAAAAGATTCTTTGGTTTTAAAATGCTTCCAGAAGATTCTAGAAGACTCGGGAAGGATCTAAAAGCTTCTCAGATTTACAGAAAAAATACACAAAGTGGAAACTCCTACCGTAAACATCAATGGCACGCAATTAAAGGGATCCTTGCTAAGAGCGGCCACCATTAGGGTCAGGTGTGTGTTAGTGTGTGTTTTACTTTTCCTTCCTTGTTTTGGTTTTAATAATTTCCTAATTGGGAGTTGCCTGAAAAGAATTATTGCATGATTTTTTTTGATAGGAATAAGTAGATTTCCTTTTTAAGGATTTTAGAAGTATTTTTATTTCTTTTCTTGAAAGGAATTTCGTTCATATCTCTTCCATAGGGAGAACCGAAATTATTTGTCCATTAATGATGTGGAGTATAGTACACATGCGGAAAGTTGCCAAGGAAAGTCTGATTAAGCGGCGTAGCTCGGATGGGTCTTACCCCTTAACCGAATTCAATAAACAAAGTAAACTACCCTTAACTAATTTAGCATGCAATTATTGAACCAAGTAGAGGAATAAGATTGAAACATGCGAATTAATTAGGTAGAGCAAATAACCTAATTAGCTAAGTTTCAAGCATTATGTAAATTACAAGCATGCAAAATACACAAGGCAATAAAATGAGAGTACTCAAACTAATAGTTTAAAGATAAGAATACTGATTTATTATGGAGAATTGGATGGCCTATTTATAGGGATAGGGCTGCCGAAATTCTCACCTAAAACAACTAGGAAAAGGAAATAGAATTGGAAACCAATCAAGAGATTGATTCCCTTTAAAAAACAAAACCTAAAGGAACTAGTAATTGGAAACAAGAAGGAATTTGGCAAAGGTAAGGGGCAGCCAAATTCTTCAAGTAGAAACCAAGAAGGAATTAAATTGTAAATCTTGTTCCAAAAAGAAGATCAAGAAGTGATCCTTTTTGGAACTACCAAGCTAGTCTAGTTGTAACATACTTGTAACAAACTAAACCAAATTGTAACAACTAAGGGCAAAATAGGAAACATGCATAAACCCTAATCTCCCCCAAACCCTTAACCCTAATCAAACCCTAAATGAATAGAGCCTTGCGTCTTGGGCTTCTTTGTGGGCTTGGTCGACTTGATGAGGTGGAATGGACTCCATGGATTGGGTCAGCCCAATTGGAATGACGCATGGTGAATTTGATTTAGGGAGCTTCTGGAACCTTCTGGAATCTCCCAGAATCATTTCGGAATCAAGAATTTTAAGATTTTCAAAATTCTTCAAGATTCTGCAAAATATAAAATTCAAGATTTTCAAGAAAATTATGAACTTCAAGAAACATCTCTTTAAAGTCAAAGAACCTTCTGGCATCTTCAAGAACTTCAAGAAACAGCCTCTCTTCATTTCAGAATGGTGATTTGCACCTCTTCATCAAGAATTGTAAGAAGAGAGGCGATTTGAGACTTTTCAGCTTTATGCTCCAAGGCGTTGGCTTCTACTATCAACTGAGCATCCTATGCGCAAACTTGCACAAGATTGTTGAGATCCTTTCGAACTCTTCTTGCTCTGCTCCGTGTCAATGGCCCAGTGATATCTATAAGTGGATCCCTTTGAGATGGACTTGGATCCTGAAGCATTGTAAGGCCTCTGTGTATAACTTGGATCTCCTCAGCTTCATTGGATACACTTTGTAGTTGACTTATCAATGGACTAGGGATGCCCTCATCAATTAATCTAATTGCTTTAGGTTTCTGGATTGTCAAATTTCCAATTCTAATTGGATTCCACTTTTATTCTTATTTTCCTTTTCTACTTTGTAATTACGCCACCACCTATCTATAAGTAGGGTTTTTCTACAACCATTTTGATGAGAGAATTCACACAGTAGTATATATTAAATTTGGTGTAAGGTTTTGCCTATATTTTCGAATTCTTCTCACTGAACTTTAGTTAGTCACGTCCGACTTGTTTGCTTTAGTTCTTAGAATTGTATGGTAATTAGGTTTATAATTAGGATAATTAGGTTTATAATCTCTCCTAATTAAATTAGCTTTTTTTTTTCAATTCGTTGCTTGGTTTATAGTTTAAAAAGCGTTATATTGTGTTCCACTAAATGGAGTTTTGGTGATTTTTCGCACACTGCAATTCTCAAAACTCATTGAGCAGAGAATCCGCATGAAGAGCTCTGAAGGCCATTTCTGCAACCTGGTTTGGTCCATAAAAAATGGAAGTTGAAGATTTCCGATTTGCAATTCTGGTGGTCGCACAAAGGAGAAGGAGAAGGTAGAAGATTTCTCCGATGGTAGCCTGGGCCTTTTAGTCTTTTTAGTACTTAAAATTTTAAAATGGTACCTTTGTTTAGTAATCTTGTTCCTGCAAATAACAATTTCCATAAAAAGAAAGAGAAAGCTCAGGGGTGAGACACAACTTATGTCTTGTAATTTTATCCCACATGAGATGGAGTGAAAAAAGTTTGACGGTAGAAGTTCTATAAAATAAGAAGAATTTGCTAAGTGGTGTAAAGTACTTATAGACATCAATGTGTGACACAAAGTACCAAGATAGTTAATGGTGATATAAAGGCCCAAGATTTGAAAATTTAGGAAAAATGAAAAAACCCTGGGTTGACTAGTTTTTGACGGGTACCGAGTTACTCGGATGTTGACCGGTTTTTTTTCGTAGGTTTTCACCCTCGAATAGACCGATAAGGTTGCCAGTTTGCAGGTCACCTGGCCAGTCTTGATAACCATTCATTTTAACTGATAATAATGTTTTGACAAATATTCAAGACTGAAGGTTGGTTTATCTTACTTTTAGAAGACTTTGTAAAAATCTTTATATATATATATATATATATGTATATATAACGGGAGAGAATAGGGTTTAGGGTGTACATTTTATCCAAATAGTCCTCTCAAATTGATTATATACCATTAGTTAGAGCAATGAGTTATAGATGTGAGGTAATGTTTACAGATATAGAATCATTGTTTACATATAGACATAGCCACGCTTTTGGAACTGCCGATTCCGGTTCCATAGGAAGTAGAACTAGAACCACCCTTGAAGGGAACAGTTTCGGGTTGGTTCATGAACTGTCGATTTTGGTTCCATCTCTATTTTTGCTAGTTTTTTCCAGCATTGATTTCTTTTAAGAAAATTTCAAGAGATTAAAAAAATAAGTAAATTGGCATGATATCTGATGGAATATGGATTGGACAGAGCCCAACCCAAGTACTTCCTGAAACTGTTCCCTTCAAGGGTAGGTTATATCTCGATTTTCGATGGTTTTTTCGGGCATTGATTTCTTTTAAGAGAAAATTTTAAGAGATTAAAAATTAAGTAACTTGACATCATATCTGTTGAAACATGGATTGGATAGGGTCCAACCCAAGTACTTATGAGTCGATCCACTCACCTGGCTCGACCCATATTGCACTCGGAGCCCCAAAGAGCAAGCCCTAGAGTCACCAAGGCCCCCAGCCTCGGCCCAAACCCTTGCCCAGCAAAGCCTATATAGCTTAAACAAGGAAAGAAGTAGACTAAGTATCCTCATACTCTACTGCCCTTAAGATATTATAGGCATCAATAGTTGGAGGATTTACTTTCCATATTATCGGATATGGAAAAATCAAGAAAATATATCATTTCCTTGCCAAGAAAGGTCCTCAGTTATATATACATAACGATGCCCATCTAATATTCTACACAATATTCTGCAACCCTAATCATATCCTTTCTCTAGGCTTACTGATTTAAGCATCGGAGCATCTTAAAGGAACTAGTCCTTGCCATTTTATAGGTTATTGATCTCGAGCACCGAGGAAAGCTGGGGGCCTCATCCACCCATTGGGCCGGTGAATCAGTACTTATTAATTGGAACCGTTTGTGAGAACCTTTATGATAAATAACCCTCTTATTTCTTAAAAGTTTCTATGATCAAATCATAATCATTCTCATGGATGACAACAGCGACAACCCGAACCCACTTAAGAGATTCGCTTAGACCTCCTCAGGGATTGCAACCAGGCAACACTCACCAAACTTTTCCAGTTTTTCCTAACTTATACTAAGGAAGTACAGGAACTAATCGCCCAGACGGAACAGGTTCAAGGAAAGAAGGTGGTGGACCTAGACGAGAATTACTCGTCGGATAGGGACATGCATAGAACACAATCCTTGGAATTTGTTGTCATGAACAAACCATCACCCTATAACATGTTCCTCAGTAAGCCAGGGCTGAACAGATTTGAGGTCATACATAGTACGGTGCACATGATGGTAACATTCCCAAAGGAAGGAGTGGCCCGGTTGAGGGCCGACATAAAGTAGGGTTGTTAGTGCTACGTGGCTACACTAAGAATGACGAAGAAGGAAAAGTAGGTGTTGGCCATCACAGAGAAAAAATAGGTCACACTACAAGAAAAGTGACCTATTGCGACATTTTTTCATGCGACATTACACTAAGGGTCATAAATATACCACACTTATGCATTTGTGACGTTTATTTGTGACACTATTGCATCATTTAATTACTGCGTCACGATTTTGTGACATAGACGTGACACTGAATTTGGTGCCTCAAAATTGCTACAGTTTTTTTGCGACACTTCAATAAAATGCCAAAATTATACGACACAATTATAATTTTGTCGAAAAATTGTGGCACAATTACGTCATATTGTTAGCATGCCACAAATTGGTGGCATAATTGCGCCATTTTAATTAAATGAATTAAATTTGCTACAAAAAATTTGTGACAGTTTGATATAGTATTCTAAATTAGTGGCACAGTTGCGTCATATTGTTACCATGTCATAATTTCGTGGCATAATTATGTCATTTTAATTTAATGATTTAAATTTGCGACAAAAAATTTGTGACACTTTGATATAGTGATCCAAATTAGCGGTACAATTGCGTCATATTGTTAGCATGTCACAAATTGGTGGCATAATTGCGTCATTTAATTTAATGACTTAAATTGGTGACAAAAAATTTGTGACACTTTGATAGAGTGATCTAAATTAGCTACTCAAATTCATTTATGACGCAAAATTGTGCTTTAATTGCAGCACACTACAAGTGTATATATTGCAATTTCATGTAAAATTCACAACAACTATTTATTAAGTAAACAAGTATCCCTCTTATTTATTAAATTCACAAACTTTCAAACTCAAAGAAATGGTGAAATCAATGCACGTAGATTTTGGGTCCTTTTCGTAATCCAAATTCAAAGACTGTGTAGTTGTATGGATTTTCCATATTTAAAGGCTGGTGGAGCCTTAAATTTATTTACTACTACGTATTATATTGAAATCCCAATTATCAATAGCAACCTAAGATGAACCTAAGAGGGGGAGGGGGTGAATTAGGTTCTTGACACTTTTAAAAATATTTTCTACAATGAAGAACAACTTTGAAAAACCATTTTCAAAGCAAGTGTAAAAACAAAGTTTACAAATTAAGTGAGGTGTGTGATTAGTGTTTTGCAAATCATAAAAGCAAAGTAAACAAACAAAGCAAGAACACACCAAATTTATAGTGGTTCGGATTCCCCTTGAATCCTAGTCCACTCGACAAGTTCTACAACTTGTTTCCCTATCTATGAAACACTTAAGGGAGTGTTCCAATCCCTACCAAAACACTTAAAGGAGTGTTCCAATCCTTACACGTGCCTAATGGCTAACAATGAATCTTTTGCCCCCGCTCCTTCCTCAAGGACTTAGGGTCTTACTCAAGACTTCATTGCCTAGCTACTAGGACTTTTGCTCAATCAACCTCTTGATCAAGACTTTCTCCCCTTTGCCTAATTTAACTCTAAAGTAGGACTTTTGCTTAATCAACCTCTTGATCAAGACTTTCTCCCCTTTGCCTAATTTAACTCTAAACTAGGACTTTACAATTGCCCTAACTCAACCCCTTGAGTTGGGTCTCTCCTTTCTACTTGCTCCCCCTTTCTTCTTGCCTAACTCTTTACTCAAGAGTTGGACTTTCCCTAAATACAAATTGCCTACACTCAAACTCTTGAGTTAGGACTTTTCTAGATGTGTTTACAATGATGAAATACTCCAGAAATGGAGTTTACAATTTGACACAAAAACAGGGCACAAATGCCTCTTGACAATCCTACCTTAACAAGCTAATTTGACATATAGATAATTGAAATGAAGCTTGAAAGTGTTGTTAAAGTGTAGGAGATGTTGGGGAGAGTTCTTTTTTAAGTGCTCTTGAAGTGGGGGTATTTATAGGAGAAGAGAGCTCTTGAATTGGATGAAAAACGGACAAGAAAATTCAAACCCGAGAGCGTCCGCGATTGAAGCTCCTGGTCGCGGGACCGAGTCGCAGAGGGTCCCTGCGTGATTCGCGGCACGCGGCTCCTTGTCGCGGGTCCCGATCGCAGGGGGTCCCTTGTGCGGCGTGCGGCGGTCGCTGGGCTGCTTGGCGCGCGGGAATCCTGGGCTGCTGCGCGGCGCGCGGCTCCTTGTCGCGGGTCCCTTGTCGGCCACTGATTTGACACCTTTTTCATTTGCTTGCCGTTTCTTCGTTATAGCTCCGATTTCTTCGCCGTTTTTTGCGTTAGTTCACCCGTGAACTCTTCTCTTCATTTTCTGACTTGAAAACACCGTGGGTCCCACCTTGGGACGTGCTCGGTCGTATTTTTCTTCTTTCTTCATTTGCTTGTCGTTTCTTCGTTTTAGCTCATTTTTCATTGCCATTTTTTGCGTCGGTTCTTCCGTAAACATTTCCCTACATTTTCTCACTTAGAAGAACCATTAAATTAATTCTCATATTTGTTAACTCATCAATCAAAATAAGGATTAAGACCAACCGGGTCTAACAATCTCCCCCTTTTTGATGATGACAAAACAAATATGGAATTCATGACAATAAATCAACACTTTATAAAATTGAGTAACTCCCCCTCAATTTATAATCTCCCCCTCAATTCCATAATATTTTCTCCCCCTTTTTGACATCACAAAAAGGACTTAGTATGCATAAACATTAAAAAGTTCTGAAAAAATGCATACAAGTAAAGAAATGTACAACTCAAAAATAGATAAATCGATTAGGTCATGAGTTAAACATTGAATTTGCTCTCAAATATGAAAATTTTGCCTTTGACATTTTAAGCAAAATCAATCGATCTTTTGACAATCAACCAATTTTTATTAGCATTTTCTTCCCCTTAGTGAATGTACAAAAACATCCATTTTACTTCATAAGCCTACAAGATGACAATGCTAATTTTAAGATCTAATGTCAATGCTAGTTCAAAATTTTTCTCCCCCTAAACTCTAGCATATATATTTCAAAGAGCTTAACCAATCAAGTAAGAAGCATATAAGCTTCATGAAATCAAAGAGCAAGTTAAGCTATGACAATTAAAGGATTCATTTTCACTAAAGAATGACCCTTCTTAAACACATGAGTTTTTAAGAATTTTGAAATATGGCATTAACTCATGTTCAAAACAAGTTGAAAATATGCAAGCAACTTCAAATGACCCTAATGATAAACATGCATGCATCTAACACACATTAGGATGCATCATGTCAAAGTCAACATCATTTCATTAGGCATATAGTATTTCAAGAATTCATGTATTCACTTTTCATGCATACTCTTGAAAGTTAACAAAAAGTCAAACTTTTTCTAAAATAATGCCTATTTTCTTAAAACTTGTCCATTTCATCATGTAAATCCAAACTAAGCAC
Source organism: Leptodermis oblonga (assembly GCA_016801395.1). Lineage (NCBI taxonomy): Eukaryota > Viridiplantae > Streptophyta > Magnoliopsida > Gentianales > Rubiaceae > Leptodermis > Leptodermis oblonga. Next base: position 18,311,842 of record CM028755.1, on the reverse strand, counting down.
ATGAGCAAGTTTTAATCAACATATGCAACATATAAAAGCAGTGAAACATTTTAGATCATGCATATGTGTGGAGTCAACCTACCGGTCAACACTTTTCAAGCTTAAACCCATTAAGCTAGTAATTTTGAAAGTTGCAATTTTCAAGTTTCTGCAAATCATTTTATCATTCATGCAACTTTAAATACTCAAGTAGTTTATGCACAAAGTTTCAAACCATTGAAAGCATGCATATAAGTAAAGTCAACTACTTGGTCAAACTTATTCAATTTTAAGCATACAAAGCATACATTCTTTGAAAGTTGCAATTTTCAGCATTAAACCTCAATTTTCTCATGCAAGCAACTTCAAATCATCAATAATATCATGCTTAAAATATCAAATAAGCTGCAGCATGTATAATTCAAAAGTCAACCACTTGGTCAACCATTTTCATGTAATGCAAACATGCTTAATTCTTGCTATCTTCAAATTAAAAGTTTTCAACCTTTTTAACATGCAAGAATTTCAAGATACCAAAGATGACATATATCCTAATGCATCATTTTAACTCTAAAGCATGGCATTTTAGGATTCTATTATTCAAAAATTTATCAATCAAAAGCAAATTTCAAATTTTCTCTATTTTGCCGAATTTATTATTATTAATTTTTTTTTTGAATCTTTTAACTTCAAAATTGATCTTAGCACATTTCAAATATCATTCTAAGTTCATTAGATCAATTTTCATCTTCTAAGCATGCAAAAGTCTAAAAGTCAACATAAAGTCAAACTTCTAGCTATTTTCAAATAAAGCTCATAAAGTCATAAAGACTTTTATTAACACATGCTTTCAATCAAAATGATTCAAGGATATGAATACAAGTTTTATTTAAGCATAACATACATTTCATATCACATATCCATCATTTTGAACACAAGTCACACATGTACATCATATTCCACTCAATTGACATATAATCATCAAAACAATTATAAAGCACTCAAATTGAGTTAGAGATGATACATGTTACCTCAAATGAGCATTCATGGGCTCATTATCATTCTTGTAGCCATTTTTGCAATTTTTACATTTTTCACCATTTGGCTCCAATATACCATCCTTGCTACTTTTCAAGCATCTCTTCTTTGAGATTTAGTTCATAAAGTAGCATCAAGGACCTATAAAGAAATCAAGCACAATATTTTGGTACCCAACACTTATTGGGTCCTAGGGGGTTAGCTTGTTCCTTTACTTTCCATATTTTTCTTCCTCTTATCACATTTTTCTTGTCAAAGCATTTGGAAGAAGTGTGACCATGTCTACCACAATAATCACACATAATAGGTGCATTAATTAAAGGAAATGTCCTAACATTTCTTCTATATGCATATGGCACTCTATTATAATCAATTACATTATGCATACTTAATGGCATATTAACACAATGATTCTTTCTAGAATAAGAAGCATTATATCTCCTAGAATCATTTTTTCTATCATGATATCTCCTAGGTTTATTACTAAATGAACTATGCATATTCATATTTCTAGGAGTATGATGAGCATTTAACATACACATATCCCTCTTTGGGGCACATAAGGAAAAATCATGAAATTGACAATAAGTTTCACTATGCCTATGGGGACCATGCATTTTTCTAGACATATAAAATGAAGAATTAATTAAATTCACATCATTTTTAATCTTTGAAGACTTCTTTTTCTTTTCATACAACCATGCATGATTAGTCTTCTTTTTAGCTTCAATAGTTGGATAGGCAAATTTAACATCACTATTTGAAGCATTAACAAAGGTAGTAGAAGTAGAAGGCATTTCACAATTTTGGTTACTTTCATAACCTAAGCCATGTTTATCATTTCCTACCTTTTGTTTACCTAACAACTTTTCTAAGTTGTTTTTTCCTAATGTCAATTTTTCAAGACTTGCACTCAAGTCTTCAATTTTCTTTTTCATGCATTCATACTCATTTTTCAACAAATCATATGAACTAGCCTTTTCATGCAATTTCTCATTTTCATCTAAGGCATTTTCATAATACATTTTCAAATCTATGTACTTTGCATCTTCATTATCTAGCAAAGTACTCATCTTATCTACTTTGTTTTTCAACTCATCATTTTCATGTTTCAAAGTAGAGTTTTCTTCCTTTAAAGATGCAACATGAATTTCTAAAGAGTTAATTTTCTTTTCATGCATAACATTCATTTTCAAGGCATCTATACATTTGTCATGCAATTTAGTGACATATTCATACATATCAAAATCAAGATTATCACTATCATGCATACTACCACTTAAAGAAGATTTGGAAGATTTGGTTACCTCTTGTAGATCACTTCCAACTAAGCATCTTCTTGTGGTTTCCTTCTCTTCCTCACTTGAGGAATCATCCCAAGTCCTTGCTAGCTTGGTCACCTTCTTGATGGCTTTCTTACCTTTAGCCATTTTGTGCAAATTGCGGAAAATAAAGCACAAATAATCAAGCAAGCAAATAAGACTCTAAAAATCAAAAAGGTTGCAAAAATTGAACTTAAACTCAAGGTTGTTAAACCTACAAATTTGAGCACTAGCTCTGATACCAATTGAAATCCCAATTATCAATAGCAACCTAAGATGAACCTAAGAGGGGGAGGGGGTGAATTAGGTTCTTGACACTTTTAAAAATATTTTCTACAATGAAGAACAACTTTGAAAAACCATTTTCAAAGCAAGTGTAAAAACAAAGTTTACAAATTAAGTGAGGTGTGTGATTAGTGTTTTGCAAATCATAAAAGCAAAGTAAACAAACAAAGCAAGAACACACCAAATTTATAGTGTTTCGGATTCCCCTTGAATCCTAGTCCACTCGACAAGTTCTACAACTTGTTTCCCTATCTATGAAACACTTAAGGGAGTGTTCCAATCCCTACCAAAACACTTAAAGGAGTGTTCCAATCCTTACACGTGCCTAATGGCTAACAATGAATCTTTTGCCCCCGCTCCTTCCTCAAGGACTTAGGGTCTTACTCAAGACTTCATTGCCTAGCTACTAGGACTTTTGCTCAATCAACCTCTTGATCAAGACTTTCTCCCCTTTGCCTAATTTAACTCTAAAGTAGGACTTTTGCTTAATCAACCTCTTGATCAAGACTTTCTCCCCTTTGCCTAATTTAACTCTAAACTAGGACTTTACAATTGCCCTAACTCAACCCCTTGAGTTGGGTCTCTCCTTTCTACTTGCTCCCCCTTTCTTCTTGCCTAACTCTTTACTCAAGAGTTGGACTTTCCCTAAATACAAATTGCCTACACTCAAACTCTTGAGTTAGGACTTTTCTAGATGTGTTTACAATGATGAAATACTCCAGAAATGGAGTTTACAATTTGACACAAAAACAGGGCACAAATGCCTCTTGACAATCCTACCTTAACAAGCTAATTTGACATATAGATAATTGAAATGAAGCTTGAAAGTGTTGTTAAAGTGTAGGAGATGTTGGGGAGAGTTCTTTTTTAAGTGCTCTTGAAGTGGGGGTATTTATAGGAGAAGAGAGCTCTTGAATTGGATGAAAAACGGACAAGAAAATTCAAACCCGAGAGCGTCCGCGATTGAAGCTCCTGGTCGCGGGACCGAGTCGCAGAGGGTCCCTGCGTGATTCGCGGCACGCGGCTCCTTGTCGCGGGTCCCGATCGCAGGGGGTCCCTTGTGCGGCGTGCGGCGGTCGCTGGGCTGCTTGGCGCGCGGGAATCCTGGGCTGCTGCGCGGCGCGCGGCTCCTTGTCGCGGGTCCCTTGTCGGCCACTGATTTGACACCTTTTTCATTTGCTTGCCGTTTCTTCGTTATAGCTCCGATTTCTTCGCCGTTTTTTGCGTTAGTTCACCCGTGAACTCTTCTCTTCATTTTCTGACTTGAAAACACCGTGGGTCCCACCTTGGGACGTGCTCGGTCGTATTTTTCTTCTTTCTTCATTTGCTTGTCGTTTCTTCGTTTTAGCTCATTTTTCATTGCCATTTTTTGCGTCGGTTCTTCCGTAAACATTTCCCTACATTTTCTCACTTAGAAGAACCATTAAATTAATTCTCATATTTGTTAACTCATCAATCAAAATAAGGATTAAGACCAACCGGGTCTAACAATCTCCCCCTTTTTGATGATGACAAAACAAATATGGAATTCATGACAATAAATCAACACTTTATAAAATTGAGTAACTCCCCCTCAATTTATAATCTCCCCCTCAATTCCATAATATTTTCTCCCCCTTTTTGACATCACAAAAAGGACTTAGTATGCATAAACATTAAAAAGTTCTGAAAAAATGCATACAAGTAAAGAAATGTACAACTCAAAAATAGATAAATCGATTAGGTCATGAGTTAAACATTGAATTTGCTCTCAAATATGAAAATTTTGCCTTTGACATTTTAAGCAAAATCAATCGATCTTTTGACAATCAACCAATTTTTATTAGCATTTTCTTCCCCTTAGTGAATGTACAAAAACATCCATTTTACTTCATAAGCCTACAAGATGACAATGCTAATTTTAAGATCTAATGTCAATGCTAGTTCAAAATTTTTCTCCCCCTAAACTCTAGCATATATATTTCAAAGAGCTTAACCAATCAAGTAAGAAGCATATAAGCTTCATGAAATCAAAGAGCAAGTTAAGCTATGACAATTAAAGGATTCATTTTCACTAAAGAATGACCCTTCTTAAACACATGAGTTTTTAAGAATTTTGAAATATGGCATTAACTCATGTTCAAAACAAGTTGAAAATATGCAAGCAACTTCAAATGACCCTAATGATAAACATGCATGCATCTAACACACATTAGGATGCATCATGTCAAAGTCAACATCATTTCATTAGGCATATAGTATTTCAAGAATTCATGTATTCACTTTTCATGCATACTCTTGAAAGTTAACAAAAAGTCAAACTTTTTCTAAAATAATGCCTATTTTCTTAAAACTTGTCCATTTCATCATGTAAATCCAAACTAAGCACATGAGCAAGTTTTAATCAACATATGCAACATATAAAAGCAGTGAAACATTTTAGATCATGCATATGTGTGGAGTCAACCTACCGGTCAACACTTTTCAAGCTTAAACCCATTAAGCTAGTAATTTTGAAAGTTGCAATTTTCAAGTTTCTGCAAATCATTTTATCATTCATGCAACTTTAAATACTCAAGTAGTTTATGCACAAAGTTTCAAACCATTGAAAGCATGCATATAAGTAAAGTCAACTACTTGGTCAAACTTATTCAATTTTAAGCATACAAAGCATACATTCTTTGAAAGTTGCAATTTTCAGCATTAAACCTCAATTTTCTCATGCAAGCAACTTCAAATCATCAATAATATCATGCTTAAAATATCAAATAAGCTGCAGCATGTATAATTCAAAAGTCAACCACTTGGTCAACCATTTTCATGTAATGCAAACATGCTTAATTCTTGCTATCTTCAAATTAAAAGTTTTCAACCTTTTTAACATGCAAGAATTTCAAGATACCAAAGATGACATATATCCTAATGCATCATTTTAACTCTAAAGCATGGCATTTTAGGATTCTATTATTCAAAAATTTATCAATCAAAAGCAAATTTCAAATTTTCTCTATTTTGCCGAATTTATTATTATTAATTTTTTTTTTTGAATCTTTTAACTTCAAAATTGATCTTAGCACATTTCAAATATCATTCTAAGTTCATTAGATCAATTTTCATCTTCTAAGCATGCAAAAGTCTAAAAGTCAACATAAAGTCAAACTTCTAGCTATTTTCAAATAAAGCTCATAAAGTCATAAAGACTTTTATTAACACATGCTTTCAATCAAAATGATTCAAGGATATGAATACAAGTTTTATTTAAGCATAACATACATTTCATATCACATATCCATCATTTTGAACACAAGTCACACATGTACATCATATTCCACTCAATTGACATATAATCATCAAAACAATTATAAAGCACTCAAATTGAGTTAGAGATGATACATGTTACCTCAAATGAGCATTCATGGGCTCATTATCATTCTTGTAGCCATTTTTGCAATTTTTACATTTTTCACCATTTGGCTCCAATATACCATCCTTGCTACTTTTCAAGCATCTCTTCTTTGAGATTTAGTTCATAAAGTAGCATCAAGGACCTATAAAGAAATCAAGCACAATATTTTGGTACCCAACACTTATTGGGTCCTAGGGGGTTAGCTTGTTCCTTTACTTTCCATATTTTTCTTCCTCTTATCACATTTTTCTTGTCAAAGCATTTGGAAGAAGTGTGACCATGTCTACCACAATAATCACACATAATAGGTGCATTAATTAAAGGAAATGTCCTAACATTTCTTCTATATGCATATGGCACTCTATTATAATCAATTACATTATGCATACTTAATGGCATATTAACACAATGATTCTTTCTAGAATAAGAAGCATTATATCTCCTAGAATCATTTTTTCTATCATGATATCTCCTAGGTTTATTACTAAATGAACTATGCATATTCATATTTCTAGGAGTATGATGAGCATTTAACATACACATATCCCTCTTTGGGGCACATAAGGAAAAATCATGAAATTGACAATAAGTTTCACTATGCCTATGGGGACCATGCATTTTTCTAGACATATAAAATGAAGAATTAATTAAATTCACATCATTTTTAATCTTTGAAGACTTCTTTTTCTTTTCATACAACCATGCATGATTAGTCTTCTTTTTAGCTTCAATAGTTGGATAGGCAAATTTAACATCACTATTTGAAGCATTAACAAAGGTAGTAGAAGTAGAAGGCATTTCACAATTTTGGTTACTTTCATAACCTAAGCCATGTTTATCATTTCCTACCTTTTGTTTACCTAACAACTTTTCTAAGTTGTTTTTTCCTAATGTCAATTTTTCAAGACTTGCACTCAAGTCTTCAATTTTCTTTTTCATGCATTCATACTCATTTTTCAACAAATCATATGAACTAGCCTTTTCATGCAATTTCTCATTTTCATCTAAGGCATTTTCATAATACATTTTCAAATCTATGTACTTTGCATCTTCATTATCTAGCAAAGTACTCATCTTATCTACTTTGTTTTTCAACTCATCATTTTCATGTTTCAAAGTAGAGTTTTCTTCCTTTAAAGATGCAACATGAATTTCTAAAGAGTTAATTTTCTTTTCATGCATAACATTCTTTTTCAAGGCATCTATACATTTGTCATGCAATTTAGTGACATATTCATACATATCAAAATCAAGATTATCACTATCATGCATACTACCACTTAAAGAAGATTTGGAAGATTTGGTTACCTCTTGTAGATCACTTCCAACTAAGCATCTTCTTGTGGTTTCCTTCTCTTCCTCACTTGAGGAATCATCCCAAGTCCTTGCTAGCTTGGTCACCTTCTTGATGGCTTTCTTACCTTTAGCCATTTTGTGCAAATTGCGGAAAATAAAGCACAAATAATCAAGCAAGCAAATAAGACTCTAAAAATCAAAAAGGTTGCAAAAATTGAACTTAAACTCAAGGTTGTTAAACCTACAAATTTGAGCACTAGCTCTGATACCAATTGAAATCCCAATTATCAATAGCAACCTAAGATGAACCTAAGAGGGGGAGGGGGTGAATTAGGTTCTTGACACTTTTAAAAATATTTTCTACAATGAAGAACAACTTTGAAAAACCATTTTCAAAGCAAGTGTAAAAACAAAGTTTACAAATTAAGTGAGGTGTGTGATTAGTGTTTTGCAAATCATAAAAGCAAAGTAAACAAACAAAGCAAGAACACACCAAATTTATAGTGGTTCGGATTCCCCTTGAATCCTAGTCCACTCGACAAGTTCTACAACTTGTTTCCCTATCTATGAAACACTTAAGGGAGTGTTCCAATCCCTACCAAAACACTTAAAGGAGTGTTCCAATCCTTACACGTGCCTAATGGCTAACAATGAATCTTTTGCCCCCGCTCCTTCCTCAAGGACTTAGGGTCTTACTCAAGACTTCATTGCCTAGCTACTAGGACTTTTGCTCAATCAACCTCTTGATCAAGACTTTCTCCCCTTTGCCTAATTTAACTCTAAAGTAGGACTTTTGCTTAATCAACCTCTTGATCAAGACTTTCTCCCCTTTGCCTAATTTAACTCTAAACTAGGACTTTACAATTGCCCTAACTCAACCCCTTGAGTTGGGTCTCTCCTTTCTACTTGCTCCCCCTTTCTTCTTGCCTAACTCTTTACTCAAGAGTTGGACTTTCCCTAAATACAAATTGCCTACACTCAAACTCTTGAGTTAGGACTTTTCTAGATGTGTTTACAATGATGAAATACTCCAGAAATGGAGTTTACAATTTGACACAAAAACAGGGCACAAATGCCTCTTGACAATCCTACCTTAACAAGCTAATTTGACATATAGATAATTGAAATGAAGCTTGAAAGTGTTGTTAAAGTGTAGGAGATGTTGGGGAGAGTTCTTTTTTAAGTGCTCTTGAAGTGGGGGTATTTATAGGAGAAGAGAGCTCTTGAATTGGATGAAAAACGGACAAGAAAATTCAAACCCGAGAGCGTCCGCGATTGAAGCTCCTGGTCGCGGGACCGAGTCGCAGAGGGTCCCTGCGTGATTCGCGGCACGCGGCTCCTTGTCGCGGGTCCCGATCGCAGGGGGTCCCTTGTGCGGCGTGCGGCGGTCGCTGGGCTGCTTGGCGCGCGGGAATCCTGGGCTGCTGCGCGGCGCGCGGCTCCTTGTCGCGGGTCCCTTGTCGGCCACTGATTTGACACCTTTTTCATTTGCTTGCCGTTTCTTCGTTATAGCTCCGATTTCTTCGCCGTTTTTTGCGTTAGTTCACCCGTGAACTCTTCTCTTCATTTTCTGACTTGAAAACACCGTGGGTCCCACCTTGGGACGTGCTCGGTCGTATTTTTCTTCTTTCTTCATTTGCTTGTCGTTTCTTCGTTTTAGCTCATTTTTCATTGCCATTTTTTGCGTCGGTTCTTCCGTAAACATTTCCCTACATTTTCTCACTTAGAAGAACCATTAAATTAATTCTCATATTTGTTAACTCATCAATCAAAATAAGGATTAAGACCAACCGGGTCTAACAATCTCCCCCTTTTTGATGATGACAAAACAAATATGGAATTCATGACAATAAATCAACACTTTATAAAATTGAGTAACTCCCCCTCAATTTATAATCTCCCCCTCAATTCCATAATATTTTCTCCCCCTTTTTGACATCACAAAAAGGACTTAGTATGCATAAACATTAAAAAGTTCTGAAAAAATGCATACAAGTAAAGAAATGTACAACTCAAAAATAGATAAATCGATTAGGTCATGAGTTAAACATTGAATTTGCTCTCAAATATGAAAATTTTGCCTTTGACATTTTAAGCAAAATCAATCGATCTTTTGACAATCAACCAATTTTTATTAGCATTTTCTTCCCCTTAGTGAATGTACAAAAACATCCATTTTACTTCATAAGCCTACAAGATGACAATGCTAATTTTAAGATCTAATGTCAATGCTAGTTCAAAATTTTTCTCCCCCTAAACTCTAGCATATATATTTCAAAGAGCTTAACCAATCAAGTAAGAAGCATATAAGCTTCATGAAATCAAAGAGCAAGTTAAGCTATGACAATTAAAGGATTCATTTTCACTAAAGAATGACCCTTCTTAAACACATGAGTTTTTAAGAATTTTGAAATATGGCATTAACTCATGTTCAAAACAAGTTGAAAATATGCAAGCAACTTCAAATGACCCTAATGATAAACATGCATGCATCTAACACACATTAGGATGCATCATGTCAAAGTCAACATCATTTCATTAGGCATATAGTATTTCAAGAATTCATGTATTCACTTTTCATGCATACTCTTGAAAGTTAACAAAAAGTCAAACTTTTTCTAAAATAATGCCTATTTTCTTAAAACTTGTCCATTTCATCATGTAAATCCAAACTAAGCACATGAGCAAGTTTTAATCAACATATGCAACATATAAAAGCAGTGAAACATTTTAGATCATGCATATGTGTGGAGTCAACCTACCGGTCAACACTTTTCAAGCTTAAACCCATTAAGCTAGTAATTTTGAAAGTTGCAATTTTCAAGTTTCTGCAAATCATTTTATCATTCATGCAACTTTAAATACTCAAGTAGTTTATGCACAAAGTTTCAAACCATTGAAAGCATGCATATAAGTAAAGTCAACTACTTGGTCAAACTTATTCAATTTTAAGCATACAAAGCATACATTCTTTGAAAGTTGCAATTTTCAGCATTAAACCTCAATTTTCTCATGCAAGCAACTTCAAATCATCAATAATATCATGCTTAAAATATCAAATAAGCTGCAGCATGTATAATTCAAAAGTCAACCACTTGGTCAACCATTTTCATGTAATGCAAACATGCTTAATTCTTGCTATCTTCAAATTAAAAGTTTTCAACCTTTTTAACATGCAAGAATTTCAAGATACCAAAGATGACATATATCCTAATGCATCATTTTAACTCTAAAGCATGGCATTTTAGGATTCTATTATTCAAAAATTTATCAATCAAAAGCAAATTTCAAATTTTCTCTATTTTGCCGAATTTATTATTATTAATTTTTTTTTTGAATCTTTTAACTTCAAAATTGATCTTAGCACATTTCAAATATCATTCTAAGTTCATTAGATCAATTTTCATCTTCTAAGCATGCAAAAGTCTAAAAGTCAACATAAAGTCAAACTTCTAGCTATTTTCAAATAAAGCTCATAAAGTCATAAAGACTTTTATTAACACATGCTTTCAATCAAAATGATTCAAGGATATGAATACAAGTTTTATTTAAGCATAACATACATTTCATATCACATATCCATCATTTTGAACACAAGTCACACATGTACATCATATTCCACTCAATTGACATATAATCATCAAAACAATTATAAAGCACTCAAATTGAGTTAGAGATGATACATGTTACCTCAAATGAGCATTCATGGGCTCATTATCATTCTTGTAGCCATTTTTGCAATTTTTACATTTTTCACCATTTGGCTCCAATATACCATCCTTGCTACTTTTCAAGCATCTCTTCTTTGAGATTTAGTTCATAAAGTAGCATCAAGGACCTATAAAGAAATCAAGCACAATATTTTGGTACCCAACACTTATTGGGTCCTAGGGGGTTAGCTTGTTCCTTTACTTTCCATATTTTTCTTCCTCTTATCACATTTTTCTTGTCAAAGCATTTGGAAGAAGTGTGACCATGTCTACCACAATAATCACACATAATAGGTGCATTAATTAAAGGAAATGTCCTAACATTTCTTCTATATGCATATGGCACTCTATTATAATCAATTACATTATGCATACTTAATGGCATATTAACACAATGATTCTTTCTAGAATAAGAAGCATTATATCTCCTAGAATCATTTTTTCTATCATGATATCTCCTAGGTTTATTACTAAATGAACTATGCATATTCATATTTCTAGGAGTATGATGAGCATTTAACATACACATATCCCTCTTTGGGGCACATAAGGAAAAATCATGAAATTGACAATAAGTTTCACTATGCCTATGGGGACCATGCATTTTTCTAGACATATAAAATGAAGAATTAATTAAATTCACATCATTTTTAATCTTTGAAGACTTCTTTTTCTTTTCATACAACCATGCATGATTAGTCTTCTTTTTAGCTTCAATAGTTGGATAGGCAAATTTAACATCACTATTTGAAGCATTAACAAAGGTAGTAGAAGTAGAAGGCATTTCACAATTTTGGTTACTTTCATAACCTAAGCCATGTTTATCATTTCCTACCTTTTGTTTACCTAACAACTTTTCTAAGTTGTTTTTTCCTAATGTCAATTTTTCAAGACTTGCACTCAAGTCTTCAATTTTCTTTTTCATGCATTCATACTCATTTTTCAACAAATCATATGAACTAGCCTTTTCATGCAATTTCTCATTTTCATCTAAGGCATTTTCATAATACATTTTCAAATCTATGTACTTTGCATCTTCATTATCTAGCAAAGTACTCATCTTATCTACTTTGTTTTTCAACTCATCATTTTCATGTTTCAAAGTAGAGTTTTCTTCCTTTAAAGATGCAACATGAATTTCTAAAGAGTTAATTTTCTTTTCATGCATAACATTCTTTTTCAAGGCATCTATACATTTGTCATGCAATTTAGTGACATATTCATACATATCAAAATCAAGATTATCACTATCATGCATACTACCACTTAAAGAAGATTTGGAAGATTTGGTTACCTCTTGTAGATCACTTCCAACTAAGCATCTTCTTGTGGTTTCCTTCTCTTCCTCACTTGAGGAATCATCCCAAGTCCTTGCTAGCTTGGTCACCTTCTTGATGGCTTTCTTACCTTTAGCCATTTTGTGCAAATTGCGGAAAATAAAGCACAAATAATCAAGCAAGCAAATAAGACTCTAAAAATCAAAAAGGTTGCAAAAATTGAACTTAATAATTGATGATATTAAAACTATATTCACAGAATAAAGCGGTTCAAAAACTGGATCAACTATGCTGGAGAAAGGCTACTACTTCCTAGTTCTGGGCACAATATCAAGGCTAAGCCAAATAAAGGCATAACAATCAACTATATACAGGGCATCCTATTACTAAACCTTTAAATTTAAGCAGGAATAGTGAATACTTTTAGGCCCAACCGCCCAGAGAAGCAGAGCTTTGGTTCGGCGACCAGTGTAGTTACACTTCTCCATTTATGCCAAGAATTAAGACTAGTAGGTCCGTGCAACTTGATATCGTCTCTGATTTTAGTGAGGGCAAGCAGTTGCAAAAAGTATCAGCTCCATTAAAATCAACTGCTTTTGATAGTGCCAAGGAGTCATCTTTGGAACTGGAGAAGGGAACAAGGCTCCAGGCCGAAGAAGTCATGACTGCTGAAGTTAAGGAGGATGCGATTTCGAAAGAGCATAAAGAATAAATGACTGCTAAAGTTTAGGATGCTATTTCGAAAGAGCATAAAGAAGATCATGTTGTCAGTCCTGTATTAGACGAGAAGATATCATCTGTCCAAGTGAAAGCAGAAGTTTGCACTCCAGCTCCACAAATGAAATCTGAAAGGGATAAAAACCTGTAGCAGACAGCAAAGAAAATTGCCAGTTTGCTAAAGAATCCTTCAGCATTGACATCAAAATATCAGCCTCAACAATCACAAACAAAAGCCATTAAGGGACAAAAATAAGAAAATAACTGTAGAAACTCCTAAATTCGCTCAGGAAAATCAAGCCATAAAGTGGCAAAAATTAGGAGGAAAATCCAGGCAGATACTGAATGTCAAGCCCCAAATATTGCCCCACAAAACAAGGGATGGCCTCATTAGCAGCAATTCCAACTTATGCTCAGCAATTGCTAAAACCAGCAAGGAGGACAGAAAGCTTAATGTTAGAGAACCTGCTGCCCCATTTGTTTCCATGGAAGAAATGATGAGGAAGTTTCAGACTAACATAAGGGAGATGTCCCTGTGTCGAATGAGCGATTCGCTTGCACATGATGATGCTACTGGAATAATAGAGGAAGACCAAGCTCACATTGACCAGGCCAAAGGAACCTGAGTTTGAAACAGCTCAGCGGGTTTGTTCAGTAAAAGTAAAGAGTTCTGCAGAGCTGGAGGAGGAAATGATGGCTAAAATTCCCAAGTTTAAGGCTAGGTCACTGAATAAAAAGATTGAGGAAGCTTCACCTGCATTGCCAAGAAAAAGCACACCACAACTTCCTGAGTTTAAGGAGTTCCACCTTCAGACAATGACAAGAGCCAATCAGAATGTAGACACATCTTCTGTAGTTTCTGTAGAATCTTCTCAGAGCCATCAATGGAAGCCACATCTCACAGCACCAAACTCACCTGTTCTTCGAACATCACTGAGGGCACGACCGCTCAGTGTCAAAAGTTATGAAGAACTGGAAAAGGAAGAACTTGAAAAGGCTCCCAAGTTTAAGGCAAGGCCTTTGGACATATTTCAGAGTAAAGGTGATATGGGGATATTTTGCAACACAAAAAAGCATATAACTATTCCTCAAGAATTCTATTTTGCCATAGATGAAAGGATTCCACCTCCAACCCATGTTGCTGACATGTTTGACAAGCTGTCAATTAGATCGGAACCTCAGCATGACAAACCACTTAGTCCTAGAAACACTATCCCTAAACCTTTCCACTTGTAGACTGAGGAAAGAGGAGCAGAGAAAGAGAAGAAATTGGTCACTAAAATTTTGCAGAAAGAGTGGGAACTGGAACATGCTAGGATTCCCAAAGCAAATCCATATCCTTACATCACAGATTATCCTGTGGTCCCATCAAAACCAGAGCCAAAGCCCTGCACAAAACCAACACCATTTGAATTGGAGAGTCTTGTAAGGCATGAAGAGAAAGTAAGGAGGGAAAAGGAAGAAAGGCGGCAGAAGGAGTTGGAAGAAGCCCAGCTGAGAATTTTCAAGGCTCGGCCTATATACTGAAAGAGGATCCAATTCCACTTCCTGAGAAACCACGCATTCCACTTACAGAGGTTCAGGAATTCAATCTACAAGTACCACACCGAGTTGTCGATAGAGCTGAATTCGATAAAAAGTGTGAGGGAGAAAGAAATGATGTACAAGAGATACAGAGAGGAAGCTGAATCAGAAAAGCTGATGGAGGAGGAGAAGGCTCTGAAACAATTGAGAAGGACATCGGTTCCTCATGCTAGACCAGTTCCTAATTTCAGCCTCCCTTTCTTGCCTCAGAAGTTTTCCAAGCAAGTCACAAAACCAAGGTCTCCAAGATTGAATGTGTTGAAAATTAAAGAAAAGAGAAGGATGCTGGGCTGACCATTTGCAACTACTGCCAGATCTGCTTCTCAGATGAGATGATATCCAAATTCTCATTGTTAGTGGTTATAGAAGATAGATGCAGTAGGGGCAGCTTCCCCCATCCCCAGCCCCGCCCCCCCTCTGCTAACCCCAAATTGACCATAGAATATTTCACTAGCAGAATTGAATGTAAATTTTTGGATTCAAAGAACATCATAATATTATTCAACTTCTTTATGTGAGGAGGTTGGAGTCAAATAACCAGTTTGGTGTACATTAGGATCCAAACCACCACAGTGCTGCCCAGTACGAGGCTCTTCGAGATCCCTTCTACTGCCACCCTCTCTTGTTATGCAAACTTTGCAACTCAAAAGTACAGAGAGCATTTTGCAGACAAGCAAATGAGGGAAACCAAGTTCAGGTTTACTAATAAAAACTCTAACAGACAGAAAAGCAAACCAATTCGCAAAATTCAACCCAAATCTAGTATGCAACAAGTTAAAAAACCCAACCTAAAAGAGCTACATTTGTGCTACAGGAATCCAAAAGAAATACCTGCCCAGTCACCAAATATAGGTCCAGCAGCAGCACCAGCACCAGCAAGGTAGCAACACGAGCTTTTCCACCATAATAAGTAAATCCATAAGATGTAGTGGAAAGAAAGAAAATAATCAGACAGAAGGGAAGAAACTCATTCAGATTACGAAGTTCTTAAGAAACAAAATCCAAAACAGATACCTACTAGTCACGCACCAACACGTGTCCCGCACCAGCAGCAAGAGCTTCTCTTGCAGTAAATCCAACAGATATGACATAAAGTAAAAGCTTCCCCCACCCCCAGCCCCGCCCCCCTCTGAATACCCAAATTTCTGAGCAAAGACCAAAAATATATTAGAACTCACCGACGACAAACTATCTACGCAGAAAAGCTTTGTATAATGATAGAAATAGAAACAAAATCAAATAAAAGCACACAACACAAACAGAAGATGAAGTAAATTATTATCTGAAGACGCAGAAAAGCTTTGCATTTGGAAGAAGTGTGACCATGTCTACCACAATAATCACACATAATAGGTGCATTAATTAAAGGAAATGTCCTAACATTTCTTCTATATGTATATGGCACTCTATTATAATCAATTACATTATGCATACTTAATGGCATATTAACACAATGATTCTTTCTAGAATAAGAAGCATTATATCTCCTAGAATCATTTTTTCTATCATGATATCTCCTAGGTTTATTACTAAATGAACTATGCATATTCATATTTCTAGGAGTATGATGAGCATTTAACATACACATATCCCTCTTTGGGGCACATAAGGAAAAATCATGAAATTGACAATAAGTTTCACTATGCCTATGGGGACCATGCATTTTTCTAGACATATAAAATGAAGAATTAATTAAATTCACATCATTTTTAATCTTTGAAGACTTCTTTTTCTTTTCATACAACCATGCATGATTAGTCTTCTTTTTAGCTTCAATAGTTGGATAGGCAAATTTAACATCACTATTTGAAGCATTAACAAAGGTAGTAGAAGTAGAAGGCATTTCACAATTTTGGTTACTTTCATAACCTAAGCCATGTTTATCATTTCCTACCTTTTGTTTACCTAACAACTTTTCTAAGTTGTTTTTTCCTAATGTCAATTTTTCAAGACTTGCACTCAAGTCTTCAATTTTCTTTTTCATGCATTCATACTCATTTTTCAACAAATCATATGAACTAGCCTTTTCATGCAATTTCTCATTTTCATCTAAGGCATTTTCATAATACATTTTCAAATCTATGTACTTTGCATCTTCATTATCTAGCAAAGTACTCATCTTATCTACTTTGTTTTTCAACTCATCATTTTCATGTTTCAAAGTAGAGTTTTCTTCCTTTAAAGATGCAACATGAATTTCTAAAGAGTTAATTTTCTTTTCATGCATAACATTCATTTTCAAGGCATCTATACATTTGTCATGCAATTTAGTGACATATGCATACATATCAAAATCAAGATTATCACTATCATGCATACTACCACTTAAAGAAGATTTGGAAGATTTGGTTACCTCTTGTAGATCACTTCCAACTAAGCATCTTCTTGTGGTTTCCTTCTCTTCCTCACTTGAGGAATCATCCCAAGTTCTTGCTAGCTTGGTCACCTTCTTGATGGCTTTCTTACCTTTAGCCATTTTGTGCAAATTGCGGAAAATAAAGCACAAATAATCAAGCAAGCAAATAAGACTCTAAAAATCAAAAAGGTTGCAAAAATTGAACTTAAACTCAAGGTTGTTAAACCTACAAATTTGAGCACTAGCTCTGATACCAATTGAAATCCCAATTATCAATAGCAACCTAAGATGAACCTAAGAGGGGGAGGGGGTGAATTAGGTTCTTGACACTTTTAAAAATATTTTCTACAATGAAGAACAACTTTGAAAAACCATTTTCAAAGCAAGTGTAAAAACAAAGTTTACAAATTAAGTGAGGTGTGTGATTAGTGTTTTGCAAATCATAAAAGCAAAGTAAACAAACAAAGCAAGAACACACCAAATTTATAGTGTTTCGGATTCCCCTTGAATCCTAGTCCACTCGACAAGTTCTACAACTTGTTTCCCTATCTATGAAACACTTAAGGGAGTGTTCCAATCCCTACCAAAACACTTAAAGGAGTGTTCCAATCCTTACACGTGCCTAATGGCTAACAATGAATCTTTTGCCCCCGCTCCTTCCTCAAGGACTTAGGGTCTTACTCAAGACTTCATTGCCTAGCTACTAGGACTTTTGCTCAATCAACCTCTTGATCAAGACTTTCTCCCCTTTGCCTAATTTAACTCTAAAGTAGGACTTTTGCTTAATCAACCTCTTGATCAAGACTTTCTCCCCTTTGCCTAATTTAACTCTAAACTAGGACTTTACAATTGCCCTAACTCAACCCCTTGAGTTGGGTCTCTCCTTTCTACTTGCTCCCCCTTTCTTCTTGCCTAACTCTTTACTCAAGAGTTGGACTTTCCCTAAATACAAATTGCCTACACTCAAACTCTTGAGTTAGGACTTTTCTAGATGTGTTTACAATGATGAAATACTCCAGAAATGGAGTTTACAATTTGACACAAAAACAGGGCACAAATGCCTCTTGACAATCCTACCTTAACAAGCTAATTTGACATATAGATAATTGAAATGAAGCTTGAAAGTGTTGTTAAAGTGTAGGAGATGTTGGGGAGAGTTCTTTTTTAAGTGCTCTTGAAGTGGGGGTATTTATAGGAGAAGAGAGCTCTTGAATTGGATGAAAAACGGACAAGAAAATTCAAACCCGAGAGCGTCCGCGATTGAAGCTCCTGGTCGCGGGACCGAGTCGCAGAGGGTCCCTGCGTGATTCGCGGCACGCGGCTCCTTGTCGCGGGTCCCGATCGCAGGGGGTCCCTTGTGCGGCGTGCGGCGGTCGCTGGGCTGCTTGGCGCGCGGGAATCCTGGGCTGCTGCGCGGCGCGCGGCTCCTTGTCGCGGGTCCCTTGTCGGCCACTGATTTGACACCTTTTTCATTTGCTTGCCGTTTCTTCGTTATAGCTCCGATTTCTTCGCCGTTTTTTGCGTTAGTTCACCCGTGAACTCTTCTCTTCATTTTCTGACTTGAAAACACCGTGGGTCCCACCTTGGGACGTGCTCGGTCGTATTTTTCTTCTTTCTTCATTTGCTTGTCGTTTCTTCGTTTTAGCTCATTTTTCATTGCCATTTTTTGCGTCGGTTCTTCCGTAAACATTTCCCTACATTTTCTCACTTAGAAGAACCATTAAATTAATTCTCATATTTGTTAACTCATCAATCAAAATAAGGATTAAGACCAACCGGGTCTAACAATCTCCCCCTTTTTGATGATGACAAAACAAATATGGAATTCATGACAATAAATCAACACTTTATAAAATTGAGTAACTCCCCCTCAATTTATAATCTCCCCCTCAATTCCATAATATTTTCTCCCCCTTTTTGACATCACAAAAAGGACTTAGTATGCATAAACATTAAAAAGTTCTGAAAAAATGCATACAAGTAAAGAAATGTACAACTCAAAAATAGATAAATCGATTAGGTCATGAGTTAAACATTGAATTTGCTCTCAAATATGAAAATTTTGCCTTTGACATTTTAAGCAAAATCAATCGATCTTTTGACAATCAACCAATTTTTATTAGCATTTTCTTCCCCTTAGTGAATGTACAAAAACATCCATTTTACTTCATAAGCCTACAAGATGACAATGCTAATTTTAAGATCTAATGTCAATGCTAGTTCAAAATTTTTCTCCCCCTAAACTCTAGCATATATATTTCAAAGAGCTTAACCAATCAAGTAAGAAGCATATAAGCTTCATGAAATCAAAGAGCAAGTTAAGCTATGACAATTAAAGGATTCATTTTCACTAAAGAATGACCCTTCTTAAACACATGAGTTTTTAAGAATTTTGAAATATGGCATTAACTCATGTTCAAAACAAGTTGAAAATATGCAAGCAACTTCAAATGACCCTAATGATAAACATGCATGCATCTAACACACATTAGGATGCATCATGTCAAAGTCAACATCATTTCATTAGGCATATAGTATTTCAAGAATTCATGTATTCACTTTTCATGCATACTCTTGAAAGTTAACAAAAAGTCAAACTTTTTCTAAAATAATGCCTATTTTCTTAAAACTTGTCCATTTCATCATGTAAATCCAAACTAAGCACATGAGCAAGTTTTAATCAACATATGCAACATATAAAAGCAGTGAAACATTTTAGATCATGCATATGTGTGGAGTCAACCTACCGGTCAACACTTTTCAAGCTTAAACCCATTAAGCTAGTAATTTTGAAAGTTGCAATTTTCAAGTTTCTGCAAATCATTTTATCATTCATGCAACTTTAAATACTCAAGTAGTTTATGCACAAAGTTTCAAACCATTGAAAGCATGCATATAAGTAAAGTCAACTACTTGGTCAAACTTATTCAATTTTAAGCATACAAAGCATACATTCTTTGAAAGTTGCAATTTTCAGCATTAAACCTCAATTTTCTCATGCAAGCAACTTCAAATCATCAATAATATCATGCTTAAAATATCAAATAAGCTGCAGCATGTATAATTCAAAAGTCAACCACTTGGTCAACCATTTTCATGTAATGCAAACATGCTTAATTCTTGCTATCTTCAAATTAAAAGTTTTCAACCTTTTTAACATGCAAGAATTTCAAGATACCAAAGATGACATATATCCTAATGCATCATTTTAACTCTAAAGCATGGCATTTTAGGATTCTATTATTCAAAAATTTATCAATCAAAAGCAAATTTCAAATTTTCTCTATTTTGCCGAATTTATTATTATTAATTTTTTTTTGAATCTTTTAACTTCAAAATTGATCTTAGCACATTTCAAATATCATTCTAAGTTCATTAGATCAATTTTCATCTTCTAAGCATGCAAAAGTCTAAAAGTCAACATAAAGTCAAACTTCTAGCTATTTTCAAATAAAGCTCATAAAGTCATAAAGACTTTTATTAACACATGCTTTCAATCAAAATGATTCAAGGATATGAATACAAGTTTTATTTAAGCATAACATACATTTCATATCACATATCCATCATTTTGAACACAAGTCACACATGTACATCATATTCCACTCAATTGACATATAATCATCAAAACAATTATAAAGCACTCAAATTGAGTTAGAGATGATACATGTTACCTCAAATGAGCATTCATGGGCTCATTATCATTCTTGTAGCCATTTTTGCAATTTTTACATTTTTCACCATTTGGCTCCAATATACCATCCTTGCTACTTTTCAAGCATCTCTTCTTTGAGATTTAGTTCATAAAGTAGCATCAAGGACCTATAAAGAAATCAAGCACAATATTTTGGTACCCAACACTTATTGGGTCCTAGGGGGTTAGCTTGTTCCTTTACTTTCCATATTTTTCTTCCTCTTATCACATTTTTCTTGTCAAAGCATTTGGAAGAAGTGTGACCATGTCTACCACAATAATCACACATAATAGGTGCATTAATTAAAGGAAATGTCCTAACATTTCTTCTATATGCATATGGCACTCTATTATAATCAATTACATTATGCATACTTAATGGCATATTAACACAATGATTCTTTCTAGAATAAGAAGCATTATATCTCCTAGAATCATTTTTTCTATCATGATATCTCCTAGGTTTATTACTAAATGAACTATGCATATTCATATTTCTAGGAGTATGATGAGCATTTAACATACACATATCCCTCTTTGGGGCACATAAGGAAAAATCATGAAATTGACAATAAGTTTCACTATGCCTATGGGGACCATGCATTTTTCTAGACATATAAAATGAAGAATTAATTAAATTCACATCATTTTTAATCTTTGAAGACTTCTTTTTCTTTTCATACAACCATGCATGATTAGTCTTCTTTTTAGCTTCAATAGTTGGATAGGCAAATTTAACATCACTATTTGAAGCATTAACAAAGGTAGTAGAAGTAGAAGGCATTTCACAATTTTGGTTACTTTCATAACCTAAGCCATGTTTATCATTTCCTACCTTTTGTTTACCTAACAACTTTTCTAAGTTGTTTTTTCCTAATGTCAATTTTTCAAGACTTGCACTCAAGTCTTCAATTTTCTTTTTCATGCATTCATACTCATTTTTCAACAAATCATATGAACTAGCCTTTTCATGCAATTTCTCATTTTCATCTAAGGCATTTTCATAATACATTTTCAAATCTATGTACTTTGCATCTTCATTATCTAGCAAAGTACTCATCTTATCTACTTTGTTTTTCAACTCATCATTTTCATGTTTCAAAGTAGAGTTTTCTTCCTTTAAAGATGCAACATGAATTTCTAAAGAGTTAATTTTCTTTTCATGCATAACATTCTTTTTCAAGGCATCTATACATTTGTCATGCAATTTAGTGACATATTCATACATATCAAAATCAAGATTATCACTATCATGCATACTACCACTTAAAGAAGATTTGGAAGATTTGGTTACCTCTTGTAGATCACTTCCAACTAAGCATCTTCTTGTGGTTTCCTTCTCTTCCTCACTTGAGGAATCATCCCAAGTCCTTGCTAGCTTGGTCACCTTCTTGATGGCTTTCTTACCTTTAGCCATTTTGTGCAAATTGCGGAAAATAAAGCACAAATAATCAAGCAAGCAAATAAGACTCTAAAAATCAAAAAGGTTGCAAAAATTGAACTTAATAATTGATGATATTAAAACTATATTCACAGAATAAAGCGGTTCAAAAACTGGATCAACTATGCTGGAGAAAGGCTACTACTTCCTAGTTCTGGGCACAATATCAAGGCTAAGCCAAATAAAGGCATAACAATCAACTATATACAGGGCATCCTATTACTAAACCTTTAAATTTAAGCAGGAATAGTGAATACTTTTAGGCCCAACCGCCCAGAGAAGCAGAGCTTTGGTTCGGCGACCAGTGTAGTTACACTTCTCCATTTATGCCAAGAATTAAGACTAGTAGGTCCGTGCAACTTGATATCGTCTCTGATTTTAGTGAGGGCAAGCAGTTGCAAAAAGTATCAGCTCCATTAAAATCAACTGCTTTTGATAGTGCCAAGGAGTCATCTTTGGAACTGGAGAAGGGAACAAGGCTCCAGGCCGAAGAAGTCATGACTGCTGAAGTTAAGGAGGATGCGATTTCGAAAGAGCATAAAGAATAAATGACTGCTAAAGTTTAGGATGCTATTTCGAAAGAGCATAAAGAAGATCATGTTGTCAGTCCTGTATTAGACGAGAAGATATCATCTGTCCAAGTGAAAGCAGAAGTTTGCACTCCAGCTCCACAAATGAAATCTGAAAGGGATAAAAACCTGTAGCAGACAGCAAAGAAAATTGCCAGTTTGCTAAAGAATCCTTCAGCATTGACATCAAAATATCAGCCTCAACAATCACAAACAAAAGCCATTAAGGGACAAAAATAAGAAAATAACTGTAGAAACTCCTAAATTCGCTCAGGAAAATCAAGCCATAAAGTGGCAAAAATTAGGAGGAAAATCCAGGCAGATACTGAATGTCAAGCCCCAAATATTGCCCCACAAAACAAGGGATGGCCTCATTAGCAGCAATTCCAACTTATGCTCAGCAATTGCTAAAACCAGCAAGGAGGACAGAAAGCTTAATGTTAGAGAACCTGCTGCCCCATTTGTTTCCATGGAAGAAATGATGAGGAAGTTTCAGACTAACATAAGGGAGATGTCCCTGTGTCGAATGAGCGATTCGCTTGCACATGATGATGCTACTGGAATAATAGAGGAAGACCAAGCTCACATTGACCAGGCCAAAGGAACCTGAGTTTGAAACAGCTCAGCGGGTTTGTTCAGTAAAAGTAAAGAGTTCTGCAGAGCTGGAGGAGGAAATGATGGCTAAAATTCCCAAGTTTAAGGCTAGGTCACTGAATAAAAAGATTGAGGAAGCTTCACCTGCATTGCCAAGAAAAAGCACACCACAACTTCCTGAGTTTAAGGAGTTCCACCTTCAGACAATGACAAGAGCCAATCAGAATGTAGACACATCTTCTGTAGTTTCTGTAGAATCTTCTCAGAGCCATCAATGGAAGCCACATCTCACAGCACCAAACTCACCTGTTCTTCGAACATCACTGAGGGCACGACCGCTCAGTGTCAAAAGTTATGAAGAACTGGAAAAGGAAGAACTTGAAAAGGCTCCCAAGTTTAAGGCAAGGCCTTTGGACATATTTCAGAGTAAAGGTGATATGGGGATATTTTGCAACACAAAAAAGCATATAACTATTCCTCAAGAATTCTATTTTGCCATAGATGAAAGGATTCCACCTCCAACCCATGTTGCTGACATGTTTGACAAGCTGTCAATTAGATCGGAACCTCAGCATGACAAACCACTTAGTCCTAGAAACACTATCCCTAAACCTTTCCACTTGTAGACTGAGGAAAGAGGAGCAGAGAAAGAGAAGAAATTGGTCACTAAAATTTTGCAGAAAGAGTGGGAACTGGAACATGCTAGGATTCCCAAAGCAAATCCATATCCTTACATCACAGATTATCCTGTGGTCCCATCAAAACCAGAGCCAAAGCCCTGCACAAAACCAACACCATTTGAATTGGAGAGTCTTGTAAGGCATGAAGAGAAAGTAAGGAGGGAAAAGGAAGAAAGGCGGCAGAAGGAGTTGGAAGAAGCCCAGCTGAGAATTTTCAAGGCTCGGCCTATATACTGAAAGAGGATCCAATTCCACTTCCTGAGAAACCACGCATTCCACTTACAGAGGTTCAGGAATTCAATCTACAAGTACCACACCGAGTTGTCGATAGAGCTGAATTCGATAAAAAGTGTGAGGGAGAAAGAAATGATGTACAAGAGATACAGAGAGGAAGCTGAATCAGAAAAGCTGATGGAGGAGGAGAAGGCTCTGAAACAATTGAGAAGGACATCGGTTCCTCATGCTAGACCAGTTCCTAATTTCAGCCTCCCTTTCTTGCCTCAGAAGTTTTCCAAGCAAGTCACAAAACCAAGGTCTCCAAGATTGAATGTGTTGAAAATTAAAGAAAAGAGAAGGATGCTGGGCTGACCATTTGCAACTACTGCCAGATCTGCTTCTCAGATGAGATGATATCCAAATTCTCATTGTTAGTGGTTATAGAAGATAGATGCAGTAGGGGCAGCTTCCCCCATCCCCAGCCCCGCCCCCCCTCTGCTAACCCCAAATTGACCATAGAATATTTCACTAGCAGAATTGAATGTAAATTTTTGGATTCAAAGAACATCATAATATTATTCAACTTCTTTATGTGAGGAGGTTGGAGTCAAATAACCAGTTTGGTGTACATTAGGATCCAAACCACCACAGTGCTGCCCAGTACGAGGCTCTTCGAGATCCCTTCTACTGCCACCCTCTCTTGTTATGCAAACTTTGCAACTCAAAAGTACAGAGAGCATTTTGCAGACAAGCAAATGAGGGAAACCAAGTTCAGGTTTACTAATAAAAACTCTAACAGACAGAAAAGCAAACCAATTCGCAAAATTCAACCCAAATCTAGTATGCAACAAGTTAAAAAACCCAACCTAAAAGAGCTACATTTGTGCTACAGGAATCCAAAAGAAATACCTGCCCAGTCACCAAATATAGGTCCAGCAGCAGCACCAGCACCAGCAAGGTAGCAACACGAGCTTTTCCACCATAATAAGTAAATCCATAAGATGTAGTGGAAAGAAAGAAAATAATCAGACAGAAGGGAAGAAACTCATTCAGATTACGAAGTTCTTAAGAAACAAAATCCAAAACAGATACCTACCAGTCACGCACCAACACGTGTCCCGCACCAGCAGCAAGAGCTTCTCTTGCAGTAAATCCAACAGATATGACATAAAGTAAAAGCTTCCCCCACCCCCAGCCCCGCCCCCCTCTGAATACCCAAATTTCTGAGCAAAGACCAAAAATATATTAGAACTCACCGACGACAAACTATCTACGCAGAAAAGCTTTGTATAATGATAGAAATAGAAACAAAATCAAATAAAAGCACACAACACAAACAGAAGATGAAGTAAATTATTATCTGAAGTAACTACAAGCAAAGGACCATATAAGATTAAATTTTTAAAATTTAAAGGAGAAAAGAATACCTTTGGGACACCCTAATTTTTTCTCTTCTCAACTTTTTCAGAAACCATCAAAGAATACCTTTAAAAAGGATGAAAAAGCAACATTAGCCAGAAACAAAAGTTTAAACAGAAGGGAAAAATTTTAACCTGGGTTAAGTACACAGCAAAGACAAATGTGTAAGATTTTCTCCCAACACTTCAATTCCTTCACAAAACCTCAGAGGAGTCCAAACAGCAAAACTTATACACACTACTGAATGTGGGCTATGCGATTAATTAAGGGAGAAAATGGGGAAATCTCACTGTTTGTCAGCTAGGGATCCAACAATGGTGCCACACAACATAGAAGATCCGAACCCAGCGATAAAAAGCTTTCCAATATCCCCTTCTCCATAACCATAAATAGCATAAAGCTAGTACACATATGGACCCTGCGGCCAATCACCGGCTATAGCCGAATAAAAAATACAAAAAGCTAATCCACAAAACATAAACCAAACAATCCCACTTCCAATCCAATACAATCAAGATAGAGAATGCAGTTCGTAATGAAAGCAACTGAAAACACATACAATGCAACACAACAAAACAGAAACATAAAACAAAATGATTAGAGCAGGCATTACAAAGAAGTAACATGATTCTCTCTTTTCTCCAATTAATAAGGAGACTTTTTACACCATTTATATTGTTTTTGCATGTGTTTCTGCAACCGTCTTCATTCTCACTTAACCTACAAACTTGTTTTTGCATGTGCTAGACTGAATTTACTTTTTTAATGTCTCTAGTTAAACCAGGCCACAGTAAATTTTTCTCAAAACAATCATTCAAAATCAAAACGCAGACGTTGATGGTCACATTTCAGTTATCAGCATCAAAAGTTGGACCCAATCCAATGCAGTAGACACCTTAACGATGATCAGAGCTGACGAGGGAAAGCATATCATTAACAATTATAATAAGTAGCATAGAAGATAATTAGCAGTAGCAGGAGCCTCTCTTTCATATTTGGTACATAATTCTCTACTAATCAGAAGCTCTATTTAGTTTTTTGTGCAACAGCACCAACATGAACAGTACATGGTGCCAACAACATATTCAGTCATGTTTCTATCTATTACTTCTGTAGCATACCTGAAAATAGTTTCATAGATTCCAGTGATTCCAGTAGGTGTTAAGTTCTTCAAAATCCATCTGGGATAATTTGAAAAGGAATTGGATTCCCTTTTACACTTGAATCCTTATAAACGGGGATTAAGAAAAGCAATCCCAAATGCTAAAAGTGGTGGCTTCTTCTTGTGTTCTGCTAATTGTTTCTCTCTCTCACTCCTTCTCCTTCCTTCCAAGAACCTGGATCAAAACCGTTACACTCTCTCTAAATGCGTCTCTGGATGGTATTTCTTCTTCACTATTATTGGGCAGTTGTCTCGATTCTTCCTCCAGACACCTAAGCTGCACACTTTCACCCAAAAAACAATGAAGAGATATGCTGCCGTGCACTATTGTGCAAGCAGTCGTCCTATACTTGCGTCTGTTAAATATTCATAACATGATACTCCATATGAGGATTCATTTTAGTTAAGTTAAACCTTTGTGCCCTGTCCACATTCCAATCATTCATCATTGCCACCTCAAAAACGCTCTATTCTCACCATTCATTATTGCTTCCCAACTGAACCAATTAATTCACCACAACATTCATTGATTCATGTTGTCTAAACTTAACTAAGTTTCTGAAATAGTAGCAATTTATGCCATGTTTATCTCTTCACCGAAAGAAAAAGAAAAAGAAAAACCCAACATTATTTGTGTGTGACTTCATGAAAGAATTGATAAGCAAGCACACAAGCAAGAGGTGAAATTTGTCTTCACACTAAACAAATCACTCCATGAAATCAATCCCTAAATAGGAACAGGAAAATCCTTAAAAAAATAATGTAAAATTAAAGTGGTTGAAGAAGAATTATACCTCTCGTTGGCTGTGCAGCAGCCTTGGTCACCGAAGAAACTGTAGGAGTGACCTTAAATTCAAAACTCCACCAATCCCCTGAACTGAGATTGAGAGGCGGCAGAAGGTTGGTGTTCAGGTGAAGCTCAAGTGATATGGTAAAAAAAGAAGGAAAAAAAAAAAGAGAAGGTATTTTTCATAAATAAGAAGAAGTGGAATTAACCAAAACTTCCCTGAAAAACGAAGATGGTCAAAGAAGCCGCCTCTTTTTTTGTTTTTGGTTTTCCTGAATCAGATTTCCCTCTTCTTTTTTTTTCATTTTCCCTCCATTTTGTTATTTTAATTTCCACTTACTCCTACTTATTTTTACATTTTCATATTTTTCACTCATTCAAAAATGTACATATTTTAATTGAAGTATTTTGTGTGATATATGTGGTAAAATATTAAGCTAATATTTCCAGTTCAAAATTAGAGTTTCTTCAATTTAAACAAAAAGGGTAAAATTTTTAAATTTGAGTATTGAAAGAAAAGTATTCCATGTATTGAAGGTTTAATTTTAATTCAAATAACGAATTAGTCACCAAAGTACTTTTCATTTTTCTCAATGGCAAATTTGACCCTTATATTGGCCCTTAGGTTAGCTAAGGGTCAAATAATGTTTTTTTTTAATCTTATTTCGATTTTTGTTCTATCATACATTTCACATTTTTTATAATAATTTATCACCATTCTCAATTTACGCTTTTTTTTTTTTTACCATTCAGTTACATCTTTTCACATTTTTTATGTTGTGACAATTTGAAATTAAAGTATACTTTTGATATGAAGAGTTCTTTGCAAAATGTAACACTTATAATTTTGAGTAAAAAATATTGACATTTTATAGACACATAGATTTCAAATGAAAATTTTATGGTATAAATTAACAATTATACTTTTGAACCTAAAAATTATACTTTTTGTAATTAAACTTATACTTTTGATAAATAGTTTATTGTAAAAAGTAACACTAATGCTTTTAAATGTAAAACTGATACTTTTCATAATTAAATATACACTTTTGAAATAAAAAGTATATTGTAGAAAGTAATACTTATACTTTTAAAAATTTACTTCCTTAGTTCCATTATTAAAAGAGCCAACTTTCAAAAACATTTTTTTTTCTTTTCAATTTCAATTGAAGAGTCCACTTTCAAATATTTTGCTCATCTTACCCTTATTAATATAATTATGTGTGGTCCATAATTACTCAGCCTTTAAAAGTAAGGATATAACTGAAATAAAGTATGTCAAATTAGCTATTTCAGGTGTTTTACTTTAACTTTCATAAAAAGTTGTACATGCGTGAAAATGAAATATTCTAGTGGAATAGATGGAGTAATACTTTTGAGAATTAAACATTTATTTTTGAAATAAAGAGTTTAGTTTAGAAAGTAAAACTTATAATGATAATGTAGAACTTATACTTGGTACTTTTTAAAATAAAGAGGTTATATTATATAATGTAATACTAGTACTCTTCAACGTAAAATTAACACTTATGATAATAATTAAACTTATACTTTTGAAATGATTAATTTAGTATATGAAGTAACACTAATATTTTTAAACACGAAACGATACATCTGAAAACTAAAATTATACTTTTGAAATGAAAATTTTATTGTAAAAAGTAATACTAATGCTTTGAATGTAAAAGTAATATTTTTAAAAATCAAACTTAAGGAATTGGAAATGAGAAACTTCTGTGGGGAGTTATATAATATAGTTTCAAATGTTACTTTGTATGATAAGTTTTCATTTTTAAGTATGAAATTTTGGTCAAACAGTAACATTTTAAAACTTAACAAGTATCACAACCATTAATTTATATTAAAAGAAAAGTCAAAATAAAAAAAGGAAAGTAAAAAGGTATAAGAGAAAACAAAGTAAGAAAAATGTAAGTAAAAATGGAATTGTAAAAGATTAAAAATATATAAATAAAAAAAAAGAAAATAAAAAATGTATACTGTATTAGACAAAAATATTGTGCACACAGGTTCCTGTGTTTTAACAATAATACTATTTTTTAGCTAAAAAGAATAATTGGAAGTAGAAAAAAGGGGGAAGGGAAGGGGGACGGGGAATTCTTTTAAAAGAAATTCAATTAAATTGAGAGGGAAAAGAGAAAATGTAGCGCCTCCAACACAACACCATTCTTAGATTGATGACTTCGGCTCCCCTCCAATATTTCGTTTGTGGCTTTGTTCAGATCTGGGCCAAAGCTTCGAGAAAACTTCTCTGGAGTTCTGCCTTCTCATCATCATATAATTCATAAGATGAAGTTACAGGGTGTAGATCTGTGTTTTGTGAACTGCAAGAGGATACATACAAGACATAAATGGTAAGCATTCTTTTTTATTTTCTACAATTGATTGAATGGGTGAGCTCTCTGCTCGTCCAAATTGAGGGTTTTTTAAAAAGAGAAAAAATCAAATGTGGAAGATCTGGTTTTGCACATTATTTTTTGTGGGTCTTTAATTCCCTTACGATTTTTTACACTACAGCCGCAGGTCAACCCTAAACATTCTTCTTCTTCATCCATTATGGTCAGCGGAGAGTTAACAACATCCCCTTTGCTCCTCAATGCTGGATTAGTCTTCATCCTCCATTTAATTTGTCGATTGATGGTTGATTGAGAGGAAACCACGAGAGGATGCTGGTCATGAAAGAATTCAGAAAGCACAAAGTTGCAGAACCTTTGGGAGCATTGCCTCAAGCCCTGGTATGTCCCCATCTTCTTTGGCTGATTGTAATTCTTATAGTATGTTTACATAAATTAAAACTTGTAATGTTGAATTTTACCGTTGCATTGCAAATTTTTGAAGTCTAAAGAACATTATTATAATGATATTTAAAGTTATTGAATAGAAATTGAGTTAAGGTCTCTATTTTATGGCCGACTAAGAGTAATGTAATGAAACTATAATAGGACTTTGACAAATCTGAGCCTGCACTTAGAAGTCATTTTCTAAAATTCTTATATTGGTTCTTGATGATGCGGTACTCTCATTATTCAGGTAAATCTTTGGGTTTTGACTACTTGATTATCTAATAATAACTGATGAGGTTAAACATTTGTTATTCAGCCTGTTCTCTGTTGGAACCCCAAATTTTTGTCTCTGTTTACATACAGCTAGGCATTCAATTTCTAGATGAGTATACAGATCATTGTTCCTAATTGCATGATTATCGATTGGAAGGCACTAGTAGTTCCGATCTGTAATCAAACTGTGATTCATGCCGCAATGGGTGAATCTTATACTATGTTCTCAACTTTGACTAATAATTTTAGATCTAGCTGTTGAGATTTGAGTTACGTTTTCAAACATTTCTCACAACTGCATTAAGATGGCAGTTGCGTATAGGTGGAACTAGTCCTTAGCTAGTCTTAGGGTGGTTATGCAGTCAAGGCTTGGTCTTGAGCTTATTTAGGTTGCATGTGTTAGTGTCCAGGACTACTTGCCACTTTTAGCATATTTGTTGCATTCTGTTTTGACAGTAGATTGTAAGTCCAGGCTATTATAAATTTCTTTGTACAAATTATTGAAATGTAGACAAGAAAGTAGGTTCCTTCTTCCTTTCATGACTGCAGTTCTAGACCATATCAGTTCTCTTGAGTAACTTTCATTGTAATACTTCTTGTGTGATTTCCTCTTGAGATGTTAAGTGCAAGGAAAATATTTTAATGTTTGATGCTGGGTCCTGCTAAAATTTCACTCATTCTATATTTCATTTAGGGGCTTTAGGTTAATTTCAGAACTATTCTTTGTAGCTGCTGTCAGTTTGGTTCATATAAATTAGCTGTATTATTTGGTCTGAAGTGCATTAAGTTGCCTAAATCTTTTACCTTTCTCCTATGGGTATGATTAATTAAAGGTTGGGGAACTAACACAGTGGAAAATATGTAAACTTTGTTCTCATAATGAAGGTATAGTGAAATTAAAGCAAAAGAATGACAACTGATGATCTCGGTTAAACAATGGAGAAGAAGAGAGGTCTGCTTGAATTATTCTTTGTTTCTCGGTTGAATATTGTGGGGCTATTAACAAATTCAACCACTTCCTTCTATTGAATTGGAAAAGAATTCAGATTGGTATGATGGTTCAAAAATTAGTGATCTTTGTCTTTTTCCTCTCTCTTTTTTTTAAATCAAACTAGTTGCTCTTAAAGTAAGGAAGAATAATTCCGTTACTTCCAATTAATTAATGAGAGTAATTGTGAAATAATTGCAGGTGCATGCTTCCTTTTGTCTTAAGATTTCTGTTCTCTTTTAAAGTAAACTAGGATATTAAAAAGTGTATACGAATATGAATATATATATATATATATATATAAAGATATACTTTTTAACTATAATTTAAAATTTTGCCACATGGCATGTTATACATTGTCTTAATCAACAAACAATTAGGTTCAATGAATATAATGAGTAATATATATTTTTTTTCCCTTGAAAGCGGTTAATTATCTCAACTTTCATCTTCTGTCCTAGCTTTTTTTTTTATTTATGAATCTGCTGAATACAAATAGCAGCTGAATTTACTATAACATGTTCCTTATGAAACTCCTATATAACTAGATATTTCATTTATTAACTTTAACTTAGGCTTTCAAGTCATAGACAATTGCCTTTTGAGGTCAAATCTGTTTATTTGTGCTACTGTTGCTCTTTTTGGAACTGTTTATATGTGATACTGTTGCTCGGTAGTTTGTTTAATCTGGTCGACAACTCAAGTTGCTGTTGGGCAGGGGTTGCAAGTTTGCTTTTGGTTCTGGTGTTGCTGGTTGTTTCGATGGTGGATGTAAAACTTTGTTCTATAATACTACAATTCTTAGTGTTTGAGAATTTATATCTTAGTGTTTGATGTCGGTTTCAGTCCAACGTACTGTTTCTGTTGGAATTATAGAATTCTCAAACACTAAAAGTTTTTGCTGCTGATTTACTTGTGACTTGTGAGTCTAAAGGTTTGTCAATAAAGAATTGAAAGTAGAAAATAATATTATTCTCTTTCAGTACTGGCCGATGGTTACCTCTTTCTCTAATCTATCAGTGGGAAACTGGACTTGCTTTTAAGAGTTCCCCTCTCATTTCAAATTGGATGTCAGTTATTTGTTCTTTTGGGTTTCTGATTCTTGTTCAGAGATACTTTGATGTGCATATTCAATACCGGATGTCCATATGTATTTGAACAAAAATTAGATGTTCCTTTAGATTTTGATATAAAAAGTTGTCGTTTCTTTTGTTCAACGGTCTGATGAGAATAGTATATTTTGAGCCGTAGAACTAATCTTTCAACTTTTTTATTGTTTTGAAAAAATTAATTAACTCAATGGTTAGTCGTGGCCTGTGAATACCACTTTGAATTGGAAAATTTGAACCACATGGGAACATGCATTGAACATAAATTCATTATTAGTTAAAAATGGGTTCTGGTCCCTTTTGATATTTATGTTTTGGAGATTGCTTGATCTTATTGGCTGTAATTGCTTGGACTAGAAATACATAAGGCTGGTGGTGGAGAGGTGAGCCAGCTTAACTATTGTTTAATTAAGCACCTGTCTGGGAACTTGGTGAAAGAAATGGTAACATGGGGTCAACACTCTTGACATGTGACGATGGTATGAACCATTCTTATGTGCCTACATTTGATATTCCAGAACCAGCAGAAGAAGTTGAAAAGAAAATATGCCTAATTTTGATAAAGATTATACAGTAATATTTTACAAGGCTGGACAATTTGAACGGATTTTACTGAATCATTGCTTGTCTTTTCTTATTATTTTAGGTTGAGAATAGTTTGTCTGTCTCTTCAAGATATCCAAACATGGACACCTGGTGATTGTGATGATGGTCTGGATCTATTATATGCCAATATCCATAATATGATATCACCGGATAAAAAATTAACTCCTTCAGCATCACTTGAGATAAAATCACCATTGTCTATTGGGGAAGATGAAGAGAAATTATGATTGTCTATTGTTAAAATTATGATTGTTTTTCTATTTTCACTTCTCAATAGTTGAAGAAGGATCATTTAATTTACCCTTCTCAAAAATTTCATTATGCAAATTTGATTTAGTTTTATACTCATTAACAATTGTGTTTGGTTCCCATCACAGATTTATATTTATTGATCTGTTCTTTAGAAATCTATGATAGGCTTACATTGTTGGTGTTTTAGATCCTGAGAAATGACATTCAGAGATATCTGTTGGATTGTTTTGTAGTTACACATTTGAATTTACTCATGCCTTTGTTTTTTTTGGTTATGCGTTTGTTACTTTGTGGTTGAATATTCAAATGAGACCCTGCAGAATGCACCATCAGATTTTCCATTACTTTTATACTTCATATTTATATTCTGTGATGACATTACTGATTGAAATTTTTTTTTTTTCCTTTTTGGTGTTGGTTGTATTTTACAGATGTACAAGAAGTATGGAGTTGTTAGAATGCATGACTCATACTGGAATGCTAAAAGCTTGCAAAAACCCACGTACAAGTTCTATCCTGGAAGTTTTTCAATTTCAAGTGTTTTTTGTTTATAAAAGTTTGTCTGATAAGGTTTAATAGTTTGTTACATAGTGATGAATCTAAAGGCTGAAAAATTATCATTGTGCATAGTATGCCAATCTATATAGAGGGATGAAAGTATTCCTATTTCCATAGAAATTCTGTAAACATGCAGCTGTGTAGTTGCCCTGATTAATTTGTCTATAAATTCATCTTTTTTCCATTCTGTATAGAGTATAATCATATGATCTTTTATATATTTCCTTTTTTATGAATAAATAGCTGTTAAACATTTTGTATAGGAGCCGCCCCTACTTAGCAAGGGCAAGAGAGACCTAGTATATATGTGTGTGTGAGACATAAAATAAATGTCAAGAAAAATGCGACATTACGCAATTAACGCATTTGTGTAGCACAAAATTTATGCAACAAAAAATTTAATGACGTAAATTGTATCGCCAATTATTATATGACAAATTTTACGGACGCGATATTATGTTGCAAAATAACATTAATACAGTTCAAATAATGACGCCACATGTGTAGCAAATAAATGTGACATTAAACGTGATGACAGAAATTAGTGTTACAAATAATGCGTCATTGAAACTAATGACGTGTAATGTGCCGCAAGATTTATGCGACAATAATTAAGTGATGCAAAAGGTGTCGTATTTTCTGTGGCACAACTAGTAAAAAAAATGCCACAAAAAGACAAATGACGCATAATGAGTCGCGAATTTTAAGCGACAATTAATTTAGTGATGCAAAAAGTGACATACATTTACGGCACAAGTGAAAAAAAGCGCCACAAATTTGCTTCACCATCTTTTACGACTCAATAAAAAGAGACGCATAATGTGTTGCAAATTAGTATTTGCGACACTAAATCAACTTTTAGCTACACAATTTACATGTCGCGAATACCCTTCGACGCTTTAAATGTGATGGCACATTTGTCGCAAATAATCTTGCAACATTCATTTTAATGACACAAATCAATGTCGTAAATTAGTATGCGTTACTAAGACAAATGACGCGTATGTGTCGCGAATTTTAAGCGACAATTAATTTAGTGATGCAAAAGTGCCATACATTTGCGGCACAAGTGGAAAAAAGCACCACAAATTTACTACACCACCTTTTGCAACTCAATAACAAGAGACGCATTTGCGACACTAAATTGACTTTTAACGACACAATTTACATGTCGTGAATACCCTTCGACGTTTTAAATGTGACGCAACATTTGTCTCAAATAATCTTGCAACATTCCTTTTAATGACCCAAATCAGTGTCGTAAATTAGTATGCGTCACTAAGACAACTGACGCATAATGTGTTGCGAATTTTAAGTAACAATTAATTTAGTGATGCAGAAAGTGCCATACATTTGCGGCACAAGTGAGAAAAAAGCGCCACAAATTTCCTACACCACCTTTTGCGACTCAATAACAAGAGACGCAAAATATGTCACAAATTAGTATTTGCGACACTAAATTGACTTTTATCGACACATTTTCCATGTCGCAATAGGTCACTTTTCTTGTAGTGTCAGGGATAAGAAAAAGAAAACCCACAGCCTGGAAAGCCAGATCAAAGAGACACACTCATATGAGAACAAGGATAAACAAGGTACCTCGAGTAGGAGGAAAATACCCAAGAGCTTAAATAGTGATTAGCCTCATCATTGAGGAAAGGTGAGGGAACGAAAGCCAAGACCCTCGATTGTGAATAGAGAACCCCAAAAGAGGGAACCACGAGAAAGCCCTAGTCCTCACCAAGGACTGAAATGGCAACAAGAGGTAACTAAAACCCCAGAGAAACTCAAAGGGTCGAGGCAAAAAAAGCTCAAAAATAAAAGGGCACATATGTGCTAACACCAGAGAATCTAATAGTGAGAGGAAAGACAAGTACCCCAGAATCCCAGAGCCACGAAAGGAAGAGGAGCTTAGCAGAACAAGATGCTAACAAAAATACCAACACCTACGGGCGAGTAAGAAAAGGCCAAAGGGGTTCACCTTAAGTCTTCTAGAAGCCATGGACACCCTTAAACGAGCTGGGGTCATGATCATCTCTAGGGGAACAACCGCAATAATCGAGGGCCATAGGACTTAGCTACGGAGAAAAGAAAGGGAAATCAGGCAACCCACAAGGTTGGGCGAACACGCTTTGCCTCCACATGGGGATACAGACACACTTCGAAGGTTTTATACTCAAAACCCCTAAAATAGTGTCAATATCCATATCAGAGAGTGGAAGGGCACATATGATTTCAATTAAGTTGTTTGTCTTTCAGTATGATAGTAGGATTTAAAACTAGCGCATACATCACCTTTTATTCAAGTATGTTTTTCCTTTTTTCTTTGCTTTTCGAATGAGGATGATTCAATAAAGGTATTATGTTAAGAAAATGTTCGACTTATATGCTTTACCTTGAAATTCATGAGAACTCATATTGCAAAAGCAATTAAGTCGATAGTGCATGATTAAACACAAATCGCAAAGGTTCGATAGCCAAATGTTCTGGAAGGACATCATCAAATAAAGGAAAAACATTGTACGTACAATTTAGTGCTAAAATGACCTGCACAGTCTAAGTTAAGGCCAGTAGTGCCACTGATGCCGACGCTGATAAGCAAATACTGCCACTCGGCCTGAATGGTTAAAACCTTGGCAGTTCGAAGGAAGTGACAAAAATATCGGCAATATTACACGTGTAAACCCTCGGACCAGGTCCCCAAAATGGGAAGGAGCAAATAGGAAAATCTTGAATAAGGAAATATACCGTAAAATAGGGACGCCTGAGAGAAAGAGCCTCGCCCAGTAAACTACAAGCCCAAACCACACTAAGAAGTAAGACAACCTAGGCTAAAGACGTCGGCTTCCAAAAGGCTGTAAGAGATAAGATATAAGCGAAGGAAAAACATAATTAATAGGGAAGGGAAGCAATAAAAGCGCCAGAGTGAAGGACTAGAAAGGCCAAAGCCTGTAACTATACAGCCCAAGCAAAGGGGGGCATCTAAAATTGTAAAAAGGGACAGATCCCCAAAAGGAAAACAAATAGATTTCACAGCCAGTCTGCCGAGGCTAAGAGTCAACACCCCAAGTAGGAGATGGCAGCTTCTCAGGGGCAGCAAAGGAAGTAGTGACACCATTGATACAGGCAGGAGGAGCCAAGGAGGGTAAATGACCCTTACGGAGACCAAAAGCTTCATCCCTCCGATCAAAATTAGGAAAGGCAACACCAGAAGGGTCCCATCACTCCCTGTTATATTATAGAATAATGGAGGGAGAAAAGTTGCAAAATTGCCAGTGGAACTCCTTGGCAGATTACCTGTGACGCCCAGACCCAATCCCCCATTCCTCGGATCACAGCTCCCGATGAGGAGGAGTTGGACGGTCTGGGTGGCGTCATATAAGGCTCTCGCTCAACAATCGGTATAGAATAAAATAAAGAGAAACCATACATCCTTATTATTATTCTAGCATGTCATGATAAATATTATAGCGGAATAAAACAAAATTGTCCGAGGACGGCCAAAGGCCAATTTATCCTCCCCAAAACATAGTTTCAAACTAGCTATTACACTTTGTTTGTCTTTATTGCTTCGTTTCGCCTATCGGCCTTACCTCTAACGCCACTCGAATCAAGCCCCTAAAACAATATATAGGTAGAGGAAAGGTTGAGCTTAACTAAGCTCAAGATAGACCTCGGGATTTATAAAATCCCACAGTAAGTCTTTAGCAAAAAGGCTAGGCAAAAAAATACAGAGTTCATGCGTATATCCATATGGTATATTTAACAATATAACAATATCACAATAGAAGTATAGGTAAACATGTCAAGCAGGGCAATCAGGTCAAGCAGGTCAGGCATGTGAGGACTCAAAAATTTTGAGCTAGAAATTATAACGTATTAAGGGTAAAATAGACATTTCACTTACTTTTAAGTATGGAAACCCAAATAAATGAAGTGCTTGATTGATTGCCTAATTGATTGTTTAATTGATTGCGAGATTAATTGCTTAATTGATTGCTAGATTGATTGCCTAATTAATTGCTAGAAGTAATGCTTGATATATAGTTAATATGGAAGTAAGAATTTCCTAAAGTGAAACAAGGAAAGTAGGAGAAACATAAAAGGAACAAATCCAGAAAATCGCGTCGTGCGAGCTACCATCCTAGTTTCATGGATTCTCAAGCAGCTGCAGAATTCAAAAAGGAAGGAATTCATAGAATCAAGCCGTATGATTTATCGTCCGAGTTAGATGAGTACTTGGATAGAAGAACCAGAAAACGGGAAACAAAATCTTTAATTAAGGAATTCGGAATAACAATCAATTCGGCAGAAGAAAACTACCCTAATTAATCTTACCTTGTTTAGGGAAGATTTTGATTGAACCTAAACCCATTGGATGCCTATAAATTCATCATTAACTTTCATGAATTAGCTTTAGAAACACTTAATCAAAATTCTAAAGAAGCCGTGAGAAGAAAAGCTTGAACCGCCGCCGTCAACGAATCGCCGCCGTCGTGCCGCCTCCATTGAAGTCGTTAAGTTCATGGTATTCATAGGACCTCATGGTGAGTGTTTAAATTGAGATTTAGAATAAAAAACAGAATTAAAAGCATGAACATATAGAGAAATTTGATGAATAAGTAATCGAATAATTCAAGTTAATTAATCGATAGAAAGCATGTTTAGGATGTTTATTGTATTCCTTACATGCTATTATGTTTAGGATGTTTGCCTATAGAGATTAACAAGTCATAATGTTTCAGATCTGAAATCAAAATACGGAATTATGCATGTTATAAAATCAGTGTTCCGAGCCTAGTTCGAGACGAATTTTAATGTAGTTAAAGTGCTTGCCTTCGCGTAATTAGAATTCCTGGATATAGCATGTATGTTAGACTATAGATTTATGCCTTTGGAATGGATTAAAATAGATTAGAAACCTATTTAAAATAGCCCCGAAAGTGGTACCCCGAACTAGTAGTTTATGGAAAATTAGACCAGCCATGCGATTTCCCACCCGAGTCGGACAACAACTCGAACAGAACCCAGGAAACATTTTTCCCTGAAATTTTAAGCCTGAAACCAAAGAACATGAAAACCTAGGTACGAGTTTCCACCCGAGTCGAACGAAAAATAGGACACAGCCCAGATCCGAAAATTTGCCTTCTTTTTCTGAAATTGGTTTTTAGCCCAAAAGTGACCAAAAGCTTAACTTATTTTCGAAATTGACCAAATAGAATTGAGAAAGACCATTACTTTGAACTTGACCTTATTTCAAATTGGCATTATTTTCGCAACTTAACCTTGACCTTAACCTTTGACCTTGACCTTCAAACATAGTTGACCTAAAGTCAAAGTCAAACATATTTAACCTAAAGTCAAAATCAAACATAGTTGACCTAAAGTCAAAGTCAAACTTAGCGGACCAAGTTTATGTAAAACATATATAGTTGACTAAAATTAATGTCAAACTTTAGTAAATCACGCTAGACGGCTCGCTTTACAGGAGGTGATTGTTGACCACGAATCGATCTAGTCAACCGTCGTCATACTCACACCTACAAAAGGTGAGGGATTACTTGCTATTTTCATAAGACTTA
This sequence comes from Leptodermis oblonga, assembly GCA_016801395.1. Taxonomy (NCBI): domain Eukaryota; kingdom Viridiplantae; phylum Streptophyta; class Magnoliopsida; order Gentianales; family Rubiaceae; genus Leptodermis; species Leptodermis oblonga. Next base: position 18,272,162 of record CM028755.1, on the reverse strand, counting down.
ATTGAACTATCTAATTGGTAATTATGTTGCTATATGTACTTGCTTGATTTTTCAAAGAGGTTTCCCACACCTCACCACTTGCCTATTTTAAATACAACTTATTACTAAGTGTGTATACGTGCTATGTGCTTTCTTAACATGATGATGTCATGATTAATTATGTTATGCCATGCTTGACTTGACTTGATTTGAATGTATGTGACTTGCCATGATCAATTGATGCCTATGAATATATGCACCTATTTATGAAAGCATGATATAGTAGTCATGAAGGATGGTGCCTTCTCAGGGTTAATCACATGTCATCTAGGATTGCATATTTGCCTCTAGAGATGTATGCCCATAAAAACATACAAGCATCATGCATTGGCCAAGAAAGGACTAGGCGCGTCCCAGGAAATTGACATCTAGGATTTGCTTGATTGCCTCTAGAAATATATGAAGCATGATAGGGTTGCCATGATCACCTTAGCGTGAAATAGGTCATGGGACCTACCAGAAAAGACTTGGGTACCGAGTCTTCCTGATTGAATAGATAGTAGCCACTTGTCTGCTAGGTAGTGCTTGTGACACCCCACCCTGACCCCCCTGTAGGAGCCATTCCTAAAGGCGGTCGACTAGGCGTCCTCTGGGCTCTTGTCCACAGTAACAGTACAGAATTAAGTCTTTTGACAGCGTTCCATAAATAGATTAAGTAAATAGAACCAAAGTAGTAGCAACGCCCACCACTTGAGCCCATAGCTATGCTAAGTTCAATCGAAAGAAATAGTAAATAAGCTCTTATCAAGATAAATAGAGTTTAGCTCGTAATTACTCGGGTCACAAAAGCGTGTCCTACTCCCGAACGGCGACTGATACTCTTCTGCTCGAGCCTCTTCTTGATCAGGTACGATGAACAACTCCACCTAGGTTGGGTTTAGGTCCCTCAATTATTGAAACTCGCACTTTCAGTCCCCTAACTATCACTCTTTTACCATTTTGGTCCCTCTTACTGGCAAGCTACTAGTTGACTAACAAAGTCAACGGTAATTTGGACCCTTTTGAAAAATTCATAAAATATTTGGGCCAAATCATAATAACTCAAAACGTTTTTAAAAAATAAACCAAAAGTGAGATTTTTCTTCAAATAAAAGACAAAGGCACGAGCTAGCAACGGTATGATTTGGCCCTAAAAAAGTTTTTAGTTATTATGATTTGGCCCAAATATTTTATATATTTTTTATTTTGATCCCAAATGACCCGTAACCTGATAGCTTGCTTGTAAGAGGGACCAAATCAGCGAAAGAGTGATAATTAGGGCATTGAAAGTGCGAGTTTCAATAATTGAGGGACTGAAAGTGTAACGAGGGTGTAATTGAGGGACCAAAACTGTGATTTTTCCTATATTTAAATCTATATATAATAGTTATCCGGTCTGTACTTTGCCTCCGCTATACAGTACATGCATGCATACTTCCTTCCTCCATTAATCATATATATTTCACTTCATGCCAACTTTCATCCTATATATAAATTTATACTACTCATGTATCTCACCTATACCTATACATATATATATATATATACATATATATATATATGTATACATTATATATATATATAGGGCAAACATCTCAAAAACCCCCTGTGGTATTCGAAAGTTACACATCATCCCCTTGTACAAAAAAAGCTATTCATCACTCTCTTGTGCTTTTTGAAAGTTACACATCACCCCCTGTACAAAAAAAAGCTACTCATCACCCCCCCCCCCCCCCCCCCCCCCCGCGATTTTTGAAAGTTACCATCACTCCCCGTGCTTTTTCCGTACTCTGTAAAGTGACATAAATGACCAATTTACCCTCACATTAACCCTCAAACTACCCAAATTACCCCAAAATTTTTTTTTTTCAAAAACCATTCACTTCTTTATCTTCCATTTTCAAGTTTTTCAGTCTTCTCCATCTTCATCTTTGATTATGGAAGATGAAGAAGTGAATGGTTTTTGAAAGAAGTGAATGGTTTTTGGAAGATGAAGAAGACGAAAAAACTTGAAAATGGAAGATGAAGAAGTGAATGGTTTTTTGAAATTTTTTTTTTGGGTAATTTGGGGAATTTGAGGGTTAATGTGAGAGTAAATTAGTCATTTATGTCACTTTACAGAGTACGAAAAAAGCACAGGGGAGTGATGAGTAACTTTCAAAAAGCACGGGGGGGGGGGGGGAGGGAGTGATGGTTCCGTAAATTCCATTAGTTAATCATCTAATGGAATTCTCTTCATGGTTCCGTAACCCACAAATAATAGAAACGAGGAGTTACCAGATTCTCTTTCGACGACTGTAAACTCCAGTCGTCGATCCCTTCTTCTCTGACTACAGAATTGCTTATGCGGGACCCATGTACTCACTAAGTGACTGCGATTTATCCCCTTAATTCGTTGACAACGTATGTCCCAGGTTCCGACGAGCACAGATTTCTTCTGTGGCAAAAGCGAGACGGTCCTCCTTTCTCCTTAATAGTGTTTTCTTTCTTTCCTTGTGTGCAGCAGCAGCAACCGATCACGTGAGAAGGGATGAGAGGAAGGGAAGAACAATCTAGTAAGCGATGAGAGCAACGATGCCAGAGAGATATAGCGAAGAGTTGGGTTTGACTCGTAGTCGATCACAGATATATCGTTGTTTTGTTATCCCCACTTCCTTTTCCACTGCAGTAGCTATCTGTTTTTGTTGCGAATATGATTCATTTCTCATACGAGTCCTACCGATATGAGAACACCTTGGTTCCAGTACTATTCATGGTAATGGAACTCTTCTATTTTATTTATTTATTTTTCTTTTAAATTAATTAAGAGTTTACCTACAATTAAAATTCCTTAATTGCAAATTGACCTCACCATTCAGTAAAGACTCAATTAAGACCAAAATAAAACTCAATTCATCAGCAGTACCCAACACAACTACCTTATTATTTTTGGGACCTCACAGGGCTTGCCGGAAAAAGTCGTTTCGCTGACAGTCGACACTCCTTCTATATGAGAGGAACCCATTTTGGCCCTAATTGAAAAACGCCTCGGATCCAAAAACCCTGCCGTCGAGCATACCCAGTTTTACCGATACGGCTACCGTGGAGCGATGTACTTTGCAAACCATTAAACGTGAGTGAGAGAAACGTGAATAGATATAGCCTTAGCTTTATTGTGAGAAAGCTAGACCGCGCTATCTAATCGCTAGGAGTCCAGTGGCTCAAATGTGCTGCATATGAATGTTTTATCTATGCTGCTAGGCCTACATTAGTATTTGCTATATTCTTACCTATACTACATGACCTACTTGACTTGATTTACATGCTCAACTTGCTTGACGTGCTTGACTGGTTTACCTGCTTACCATACATGCCTATAATTCCACTGTTATACAGATATATTCATGAACTCTTTACTCGCTTACTCGGCCTGTTCTTTAAAGACTTAAGGTGGGAATTTTTCTAAGGAAACCCGAGGTCTCTCATTGAGCTTAGTGAAGCTCACTTCTTTCCATCTTATTATTTTATAGGGTATTGACTTGAGTGACGATAAAGATAAGGCCGATGGGCGTGAACGAAAGAAATAAAGATAAGAACTTTGTAATAGTTAGACTCAGAACTATTTATGGTTTTGGAGGATAATTTGCTCTATGACAGTCCTCAAACAATTCTATTTAATTTTCCACTGCTATGAATTGCTTGACTTGCTAGGGAAATAAATATAGTTTTATGGTATTTCTTATTTATTATCTGTATCGATTGTTGGGTGAGAGCCCTGTATGACGCTTTCTCTCGACCCGTTATGTGCTTCCTCGTCGGGAACAGTTCTGAGCAAATGAGGTCGGGTCGGGGGCGTCACAAGGCAGTATAGAGGCATAGAGCAAATACTGAAAACAAGCATGGCAGCATAGATATAATAGTCATATGCAACAAGTTTGAGTCACTAGACTCCTAACGGGCAGATTGCACAGTTAAGCTTTCTCTTCTAAAGCTAAGTCGGAATCTATTCACATTTTTGAGTTATTCACGTTTTGATGGTTTGCAAAGCACATCACCCCCATGGCAGTCGTACAATGGTAGAACAGGGTATGCCCTACGGCAGGGGTTTTGGATACTGACCTTTTCACATTTCTGGCCATCGGATGTTCCTCTCCTATCGAAAGAGTGTTGGCTAACTACGACACAGTCTTTCACTTACAAGCCCTACATAATGGACAAGCAGCTACTATCTAGTCATGCTGGAAGACTCGGAGCCCAAGTCTTATCTAGTAGGTCTCTGACCTATTTCACGCTAAGATGATTATGGCAACCCTAGCATGCTTCATATATATCTAGATGCTTCATGCAATCCTAAATGTCATGCAACTTACCCTAAGAGGTTTATCATTTTTCGTGGTAGTAGGCCACTCCATACAGGTAATGTCTCCACTTTGCCAAAGCAAAGATTAAGGCGGTTAACTCCATGTCGTGGGTTGGGTAATTCTGCTCGTGCACCTTTAACTTTCTGGATGCATAAGCAACTACCTTCCCCTTTTACATGAAGATGCAACCGAGCCCCTCTTTGGACACATCGGTGACTACCACAAAGTTTTCTTTTCCCTCGGGTAGCGTTAACACAGGCGCGGATGCGAGTCTCTTCTTTAACTCACGAAACACGGCTTCTGCTTTCTCGTTCCAAACGAACTTGACATCCTTCTGAGTTAACTTGGTCACTAGTCCGGCAATCATCAAGAAGTCAGGGATAAACCTTTGATAGTATCCCGCTAATCCTAAGAAACTAGTACTTCTGTCGGGTTCTCCGGGGTTTTCCAATCCCTCATAGTCTCTACTTTAGTTAGATTTACCAAAATTCCCTTTTTGGAATTTATGTGACCAGGTAACGAAACTTGGTCCAACCAAAACTCACACTTACTAAACTTGGCATACATCCTATGTTCCCTTAGTTCTGCCAGGGCCATTTGGTACAGAGTTCGAAATAAGGTTCGGCTCTGGGAACTAGATCAATGGTAAACTCAATTTCTCTCGCAGGTGGTAAAGCTGTTAACTCCTCTGGAAATACATCATTGTATTCCTTAACTATGCGTGTACTCTCGATCTTGGCTTTCTCTCTGGGTTTGTTAATCATTACCGCTAGGAATCCTTGTTCTCCTTTTCATATTAATTTGCGGGCTTTAAATTCGGATATCAATGGGATTGAAGTTTTCTTACTATTCAGCCTCAATACTACTTCAGGTTGTCTGGGTTCCTTAAAGATCACTACCTTTCCTTGGAAATCTAAGAAATCATGATTTTTGTCTTGCCAATCCATTCCTAAGATGTCATCATATCCTCTCAAGTTAAGCGTCACTAAATCCGCGGGTCGGGTTTATCCTTGGATGTTCACTTTACATCCTCTATATACAGTATTGGCACATAATAAAACATTAGAAGTTGGGGTACTCACTTCCAATTTATGAGGTAACTTTTGAGGTCGTCCTAAGCTTTTAGGCACAAAGTTCAAGGTAATAAAAGATTGGGTAGAACCAGGGTCAATCAATACATTGACTGACAAATTCAAGACAGAAAGGGTACCTTTCACCACGTTGTTGTCTGGCTCAACCTCTCTATGCTCGATAGCGAAAACACGTGCAGGCACTCTCTTGCCTAGGTCGGCAGTTAGTCTCTGGTTGGCATTGGCAGGCTTGGCTTTGCAGCCGGGCAGGTCTGGATGCGATGATCACTACTTCCGCACTTGAGACACTTGTTGGCTTTCTTCCAACAATCTGCTTCCACGTATCCTTTCTTCTGGTTGAAGTGGCAGGGGATATCGGGTCTCTCCTTGCCCTTATCACTGCTAGTTCCCCTTCGGTCACCCTTCTTAACCTTGCGGCCATGCTTGTGAGCTCCTCCACTGGGTTTCAGCGCATTCGTGTTTTTGTGTTGGGAGTGAAAAGCGGTTAGCTTGTCCTGGATGTCCTCAGCCCACCGGGCCTTATAAACGACATCAGCATAAGTGGGCAAATCCACTGTGGACAAAGCGGACTGGATCTCGAGCTTAAGCCGGTAATAAACTTCTTCTTCCGGTCATTATCGGTTTCCACTATCCTTGAGGCATAACGAGACAATCTAGAGAATGCGGCCTTATATTCCATCACAGACTTAGACCCTTGTCTGAAAGTCACGAACTCCATTTCCTTCTTGTCTCGCACTACTTGTGGTGAACCCCTTAGTAAAATTCTCCCAAGTCCTCAGAGTCTGATCGGTTTCCCACTTGTGATCTATCACTCGCCACCAATTCAATGCGGTAGCGTCCAACTGGTACGCGGTAAACTCGATCTTATGAGCATCGCTACATCTTATTAGTGCGAACGTCCTTTGTACACTCTCAAGCCACACTTCAGCTTTATCGATATCGAGTTCTCCATTGAAACGAGGTGGGTGAAATTTTAGGAACTGGCCTAGGGTCCGATGCTCATCATCCTGGCATTCTGGCCTACGGTGAAGGTCTGTCACTAGCATATAATAAAGTGTCCAATAGTGGTGTGGAACCTGATCCTGACGCGTTTCCTCGGGTTTTGCGATACATCTACAATGGTCAAGCACGTTTTCTATCTTTAGTATGACCTAGTGTACATGCATCTAGGTTATTCAAGTTTCAAGCCAGTCATTCACGCAAGTCAAGTATTAAGAGCGCCATGCTACAAAATATAAAGCAATCTAGCAGTCACCATCGATGACTGGCCATTTTATTCAATCCAAGTAAGTGGTTTAAAGATCCCATCTCTCAACCAAAACATGTAACAAGCACTAAACATTCCACAAAAACACATAATGAAAGAGGGCACATATAATTATCTAGCCCTTAAACATAACGAGCAAGAAATCAAAATGCACAAACAAAGCACCTAGCACTCTCGTCCTAAGCCTACTCGTCTTTTTCTTCCTCTTCCTCTTCTTCCTCAACCTCTATAGGTTGAGGGGGAACTGGAAGCACTGTGGAGATAGCTGTGGTCAGTCTTCCAAAGCCACTCGCTAAAGTACACATAATCCTTCTTAGTCGGCGTAGCTCGGTACGTTCTGCATCTCGGCCTTCGAGTTCCTACTCCAATGCTTGAACTAGCTGAACGAGGTCATCTTTCTGCTTGTCTAGGTCGTTGATCACCATATTTAGCATTCTGAGTTCTTTCCTGAACTTGTCTTGTTCTGCAACTATGCGTTGCATCACCCTGTTTGGGTAATGCAATATTGCTCCTATATCTCTGGCCGCCCTTTGACCAATTGTTGGGGACTAGTGATGTAGGGCCCTATTTGGGCTGGCTCAGTAGCTGATTCCCTTAGCTTGGAAATCATCCTCGTAAATGCTCCCAGTCTGGTTGAATGCCATTTCCTACAAGTCCATACGAAGTTAGTTTATCACAAGCTTTTACAAGTTATGAAAGTTTCATATCCATATATAGTTCCAAGTTTCTAGATATAGTGTTTTAAGAATTATTTAATTCCTTTTTTGAAGGCAACTTAGGAATGCCTAAATTCTATTGTGTGTTGACCTAAATCCTTATTTTTAGGAACGTAAGTCTCTGATACCAACTGTGAAAACAGGGGTATCAGAGTAGTTAAGTTTTATGAAACCTACTCCATATTACTATCATTCAATCTTTTAAGGTTTTGGACCTCCGCTCTTTTAAGAACGGTGGCTCTGATAACAACTGTGACAACAGGGGTATCAGAGTAAGCAGGTAAATTTTTATGATTCCCAGATTCCATAAGTCTGGGTACTATTAGAATTCAATATTTTAAAGTTTAGGACCTCCGTTCTTTTAAGAACGCTGGCTTTGATACCAATTGTGATGACAGGGGTATCAGAGTAAATAGGAAAAGTTTTATGATTCCCAGATACCATAAGTCTGATAATGATTACATTTCAAGTTTTATGGACACCAATCGCTTTCTTTAGGAATGATGGCTCTGATACCAACTGTGACGCCCAGCCCTGAGCCCCCGTTTCCTCGGATGCATTCTCGATGAGGAAGAGCGAGACTGGTCGAGTGGGCGTCATTTAGGGCTCACACCAACAATCAATACAGATAATAAAAAGAATTACCATAAAACTATATTTATTACCCTAGCAGTTCAAGCAGTTCATGGTAGCGGAAAAGTAAAGGTAAAGTCTAAGGACGGTCATAGACCAAATTATCCTCCCAAAACCATAATTGTACTTAGTCTAACTATTACAGAGTTCTTGTCTTTATTCACGCTCATTGGCTTTACCTCTATCATCTTTCAAGTCAAGCCCCTGTAAAATAATAAGATGGAAGGGGTGAGTTTCACTAAGCCCAGTGAGAGATCTCGGGTTTCCTTAGAAAAATTCCCACCCTAAATCTTTAAATAACAGGCCGAGTAAGCGAGTAAAGAGTTCATGCATATATCTATATAACAGTGGAATTGTAGGCATTCATGGCAAACAGGAAAACAAGTCAATCAGTCAAGCGCGTAAATTAAGTCAAGCAAGTTATGTAGTATAGGCAAGCATATAGCAAATACTAATATAGGCATGGCAGCACACATACAACTTTCATATGCAGCACATTTCAGCCACTAGACTCCTCGCGATTAGATAGCGCAGTCCAGCTTTGTCATAATAAAGCTAAGTCTGTATCTATTCACGTTTCACTCGCTCGCATTAATGGTTTGCAAAGTACATCACCCCACGGTAGCCGTATCGATAAAACTAGGTATGCTCAATAGCGAGGTTTTTGGATCCATGGCCTTTTTCTATTCGGGTCAAAAGGGTTCCTCTCATATAGAAGGAGTGTCGACTATCTGTGACACGACTGTCATCGGCAAGCCCTACCTAGCGGATCTATTCAATCGGGAAGACTGGTAGCCCAAGTATTTTCACGTAGGTCCTCTGACCTATTTCATACTAAGGTGATCATAGCAAACCCTAGCATGCTTTATACATTTCTAGAGGCAATCATGCAAATCCTAAATGCTATAATCCTAAACGGGCCTAGTCCTATCTTGGCAGATGCATGATTTTGTATGTGTTCACGGACATATATCTCTAGAGGCAAATATGCAATCCTAGATGACATGTAATCAATCCTGAGAAGGCACCATCCTTCATGGCTACTATGTCATAGTTTCATATATAGGCGCATACATTTATAGACATTCAATTGATCATGGCAAGTCATGTACACTCAAGTCAAGTTAAGTCAAGCATGGCATAACATAATCCACCATAGCATCATCATGTTAAGCAACACGTATACACACTTAGCAATAAGTTGTATTTAAAATAGGCAAGTGCTGAAGTGTGGGAGACCTCTTTAGAAAATCAGGCAATCAAGTAGGTATTGTTACACACAATTACTAATTAGATAGTCCAGTTAAGTCTTATGAAAATATTGAGTAATCCCTCACCTTTTGTAGGTATATATGAGCGCGACGATGGTTGACTAAATTGATTTGCACTCGACGGTAAACTCCTACAAAGTGAGCGTTCTAGGGTGAGTTACTAAAGTTTGACTTTAACTTTAGGTTAACTAAGTTTGACTTTGATTTTAGGTCAACTAGGTTTGTCTTTGACTTTATGTCAACTAGGTTTGGCTTTGACTTTAGGTCAACTAGGTCAAAGGTCAAGGTCAATAGGTCAAGTTGGGAAATAAGGTCAAGTTTTTATTAAGGTCAATTGCACAATTAAGGTCTGGTTTAAAAATAAGGTTAAGTGTCAAGTAATGATCTTTCTCAATTCCTTTTGGTTGAAACTTGCACTTTCAGTCCCCTAACTAGCAACTGGAAGTGCTTTAAAGCTAGGAAAAAATAACCTTATAATTAAGTACACTTTTTTTATTTTCCCTACATAGATCCCTAAAAGAAAATTTGCCCAAAAATTGTACAGTCCTTGAAACAAAAACTGTTGACTGACCCACGGCGCACACTACAGATAAACCTTTCATCCTCCATGACAAACAGTCAGCCGACCTCAAAACGGTGAGGCCGAACCACATTCATGTCAGAGATAATGATTGGGACAAAAACCGCTAGCAATTGGCGTCGGTTCCCTCACCCGCCGTCACGGCCCCGCCAGGGTCAAAAGTGAAAACCCTAGGTTCAAACTCCCAGAAGGATGGGACGTTGAAGAAAAACCTCGTTCTAACTGTGCTTGTGTCGACAAGGTTCAACATTTTTGAAGTTTTTTCACATTTACCTAGATTTGTTATTTTCATTTTTTATAATTTGTTTTGTGAATCTTTCCATGGAACTAGACAAAAGTTATTACGTTATATGTTATATGATTCCACAGGCTTACATGGGCCCTAGCCAGTTACCCATAGTTCTTGATTTTTTGTGGAATTCTTTGAAACTTTTATTATTTGTTTGGTAGTCCAATGTACATGCCCCAACCATGCACGCAATGCATCATACGTGTGATGCCCCCACTATTCATGCAATTTTATTTTTATTTTGTTTCCATTACAATCATCACTTGTTGGCATAAACATCCAAACTTCAAGAATGAACAGTGTGAATTTTAGCCAACATGTATTGTATGTAAGTAAAATTTTCACGTTTTGTCAAAAGACAAGGTAGGCTGTCGGGCCAATAAAGTTATAGAATACATCCAACATTCTGCCCCTTAACATGGCTTCTACTTTCCTCACTTGTTTCACGGGTCCAATGATGAAAACCTTGTTAGGTAGCCCCTTCACTCCTCCCATGAATATTTTTGCATTGCATGACTCCATAATTGATAAAATTGTAGCCCTTTTTTCCCCAATATTTTCGGGAGGAACATCTAGTACTGATCCTTTGGGCATTATCCTCAGAAACTAAACCATATATCTAGAACTGAAGGAAGGGGCTACCAATCTGCACATTGATTGTCATCAATACAGAAACGTCGAACATAGAGTGCACCATGGACTGTGACACCCCACCCCAACCCCCCTTTAGGAGCCATTCCTAATGGTGGTCGACTAGGCATCATCAGGGCTCTCGCCCACGGTAACCGTACAACAAATGTTAGTCGATTTGACGATGTTCAATAAATAACTTAATCGAGGTAAATTGTCAGTAACGCCCCACTGGGAATCCATACACTATTGAGTTCACGCGAAAGTAAATAGTGGATAAGTTTTTGCGAAAATAAATAAAGTGTAGTTCCTAATTATTCCAATCGCAACTGCGGCCCCTACTCGTGAATGACGATGTACGAGACTCCTCTGCCCGGGACTCTCACTGCTTGAGTGTGATGATCCGCTTAGCCTAAACCACCTAGAAATTAATATTTCTGTTTTGTAAGCTAGAAAGCCCAGTGAGAATTCTCAAAGTGTTGCAAATCAGTTACGAAAAACTTTCATTTAAAACATCAATTTGTCAAACGTCATTAATTTGCAAAGCAAAGCGAACAGTAACTCAATGAAACAGTTCAATAAAAAGTTATAGTAGAAAGAATACAGGTGAGACTGCCCGAGGTGTCCTTTATGGCCATAAGGACATGGTTCCCGACAGTTACTCTCAGTCGTCAAATCCATATCTCCAACTGTATATCAGTAAGCCGGCACAGTAGTGGTATATCTCGAGATAACCTGCAGTACCCACGGAGTCTAGCCAACGCCAACCTTGCCGGTTTGAAACACCAGGGTTTGGGATCCCAATGTCACCGGAGCGATAAAGTACACCTCCAGCGACCAGTAATAGCATACAGCATGCACAGTAAATACAGTAACACAGTAATTTCGGCAAAAATGACCGGGCGATAAAGGACGGCCCCGATCACGCAAACAATCAAAAAACCAAAGCACAAACAAACAGTAGATAGTAAATATGCATGAGAAATTTTGAGAACACAGTAAACGAAAATCTTTAACTTTCAAAATCTCAGTAAAAGGGAAATCTTTAGATTTAAAAATCGCAGTGAAGGAAAATATTTTAATTTTGAAACCTCAGTGACCGGGTCAATCCCGATCTATATATATTTATATACTATATATAATTAAAAGCAGTGAAAGTAGCGAGAAATTCTCACCTCTGAGAATTAGCGTGCTTCCCTTTCTCCAGTAAAGCCTGCAAATTAATTTTTTTCCAAATATTAGAATCCCTCATAAGTGCTACATGCGTACTCACTTTTCTAATTACATCAGTGTGTGCGCACGCGAGTTCCACCCTTCTCACTGAACCGCATTAATTGAAACAACCCTGTGCAATAGCTCTCTAGCAAATAAGATCAGTACTATTGTGTTTAGAACCAATTGCGACCAAATGTCTTAAATATGATCAACGCTTAGCTTCACATGCTGCTCCTATCTAAATAGGTAGATGTGTGATGCGAATTCGAGTAGTACATCCATATACATATATATATAGTTATATAGATACATAGGTCCAGTTTTTCTACTAATATATGTATATATTAATAATCTAATCACTTGCTCCAGCTTCCTCGCGGTGCTACATGCTAAATTCCTAAAAGCTTCCAAGACACTCTAGGACTTATCAGGACATTCGAACAGAACTCTTCTTTTCCTTATCTCTTATGTTTTCCTCTTCTTTTTTTTTCTTTTTTTCTGTTCTTTCCGATACCACCACCCTTTCCTCCCAAATTCACAACCTAGAAAAAGAAAGGGACAGAACAATAAAATTCACACATGGGTTGTACCTGTGTTTTCTGCGGTACATTAATAACCAGTACATTTTATATCAGTATCTCCCAATCTTTAACAGTCATATTAAATGGATTCAATTGCCTTATGTATATTTAACCCTACATGCATATAAAACGGTGTATACTACAAGGAAGTTATTTGCCCTTTGTCTCCTGTGTACAGTACAGTACATGCATGCACGTATATTTCCATTCTCTATATTAATCATACATTTCCCTGGATACCAACCTTAATTCCATATACCTAGATATATACTCCTAGCATGCCACACATACCTATATATGTACCTATGTATACCTGTACTCATGGATTCCCATGCAACTATACATACAGGTCTACATCTTTATATATGCATCAGACCTCACAGTAAAAAAAAAGGCCACTTCTAAATCTCAATTTTTGGTAACCACGTTACACATGCCCAGTTCTGAGGCAATTGTTAACTATTTTCGCAATGCGAACGGCCTCTCCAAGCTTCTCGCTTCCTAGGCTTAAAGCGCTTGCGTTCCCTTCGTTTACGTCGCACGTTCCGACTATGATTGGCTGTAGTAAAATAACCCATGGAACATAAACTCTAATCGATTAGTTAATCAGCTCAATGAATTCTCTTAATGGTTGTATCACCTTAAACTAAACGATCAAGATTACAGTGTTACCTTCTCTTATGATAACGGTGCGATGGATCTGTCCTTCTCCCGGTGAGGTTTCCTTCTTTCTGTGCATGGTTGCCAGGAAAATAACCCTCAACTGCAGTAGTCGAATGAACAAGCGAGAGAGACCTAGATGCATGATTGCCAGGAAGATATAGAGACGATGTGGGCTTGGTTCGTAATCGATCACGAAGATCTCGTTGATCAGGTAAGAGTCATAGATTATCCCTATTCCCTTTTCAATTATTTTTTTTGAAAGCACTCCGCTGCTGTAGTGACCTATATCCTATTAGAATTTGAATCCTACCACTAGCCCGCTTCTTTGTTCCAGTACCCTCCACGGAACGGGAATACTTATGTTTTTGATAAATATATACATGTATATATAAACCTAGTTGTTATACGTATTTCTTATTCCTTTTTATTTAATAATTGAGTATTTTCCTACAATTAGAATTCCTTCATTGCAGATTAACCCCATAATTTAATAAAGTCTCAATTTGAACCCCAAATTAAACTCCATTTGTCAACAGTACCCATTACAAGTGCCTTATTATTTTTTGGGGCCTCACATTCGCCCCTCCTTAAGGGAGTTTCGTCCCGAAATTCACATTCTACTCACTAAACAGTTGAGGGTACTTCTTTCTCATGTCTTGCTCCACTTCCCATGTTGCTTCAGAAATCCTATGGTTATTCCATAGTACTTTAACCAAAAGAACCTCCTGGTTCCGCAACTTCTTTAATTGCCGATCGATAATTCTCTTCGGAACTTCGTCATATCCCAGGTTCTCATCAATTTGCAAGTTCTCCAGGTTCACAACATGATCCACATCAGGGTGATACTTCCTCAGTATCGACACATGAAACACCGAATGTACTCTTCCCATGGCTGCTGGTAAGTCTAGTCGATACGCTACCTCGCCCACACGATGTGCAACCAGAAAGGGTCCCACGAAGCGCGGGCTGAGTTTTCCCTGTCTTTTGTACTTTATGATCCGTGTAAACGGTGTCACTTTAAGGAACACCTTATCTCTCATAGCGAACTCCAAATTTTTCCTCCGTCTGTCTGCATAGCTCTTTGACCGACTCTGAGCCATAAGCAGTTGTTGCCTAATCAGCTTGACATCATTATAAGCTTTCTCCACTAAGGGAACAAGATGGGTAGGCATAGCTCTCCGTTCCCCTACTTCGTCCCAATACAGTGGGGATCTGCATTGACGCCCGTAAAGTGCTTCATAAGGCGCCATTTGAATCAAAGACTGGTAGCTATTGTTATAAGTGAATTCAACGAGTAGCAAGTGAACATCCCAATTGCCCCCAAAGTACATTGTACAAGCCCTTAGCATATCTTCCAAAGTTTGGATTGTCCTTTCTGACTGACTATCCGTCTGCGGGTGAGCTGCGGTGCTAAAGCTTAATTGTGTCCCAAGTGCTTGTTGTAGCTTTTGCCAAAAAGCATGCCATAAAACGAGTGTCCCGATTAGAGACGATGGTGGCTGGTATCCCGTGTAAACGCACGATTTCCTTGATGTACAATTGGGCAAGCCTCTCTAATTAGTACCTCACGTTGATAGGTAGAAAGTGTGTCGTCTTTGTCAACCTATCCACTACCACCCAAATCGGGTCATGGTTACACTGCGTTCTAGGTTGTCCCATCACAAAGTCCATGGTGATATGTTCCCACTTCCACTATGGGATATCCAGAGGTTGTAACAAGCCAGAAGGTCGTTGATGCTCAGCCTTCACTTGCTGATATGTAAGGCACGATGCCACAAATTTTGCAATATCCCGCTTCATGTTATCCCAACAGTAACGAGTCTGCAAGTCCTTGTGCATTTTGGTACTGCCCAGATGCACGGTGTAACGAGTCCGGTGTGCCTTTTCCATAATTTCCCTTTTTAACACATCATACTATAGTACAAACAGACGACCCCGATAGCGCATGATCCCGTCCGCGCCAAACTCATAGTTATGGTGGTGCCCTTGTCGTGCCAATTCCATTCGGTGTTGTAACGACTAGTCTACTAACTAAGCCTCTTTGATCTGCTCCGGTAGTATCGAGTGAACTTGAATACTTGCGCATATCACTCTATCTCCCATGGCATGCATACCTCATGCAGTCATCTCCTCCAACATATCTGTCTCTGACGCCCCAATCTTCACAAGTTGTGCTTTCCTACTCAACGCATCCGCTACCACATTGGCCTTACCTGGATGGTAGTTAATCGTACAGTCGTAATTTGTAGAAACTCCATCCATCTTCGTTGATGTAGGTTAAGATCCTTTTGCAAGAACAGGTACTTTAGGTTCTTGTGGTCGATATACACCTCGAATGTTACTCTGTAGAGATAATGCCTCCACTTCTTCAGTACAAAAATAACCGCTGCCAACTCCAAGTCGTGAGTCTGGTAGTTTTGCTCATAGGGCTTCATTTTTCGTGAGGCATACGCAATCACCTTTCCCTTCTGCATTAGTATGCATCCCACACCTTCCTTAAACGCGGCAGTGAACACAACAAAATTCTCTCGCCCCTCAGGCAATGTCAATACCGGTGCCGTGGTCAAACATGTCTTTAGCTCTTGAAAACTCACCTCAGCTTTCATGACCCATGCGAACTTGGTCTATTTTTGAGTTAGCTGGATTAGGGGTTTGGCTACCCTCGAGAAGTCGTGTATGAATCGTCTGTAGTATCCTGCCAATCCCAGGAAACTACGAACTTCGGTTGGATTTTCATGCCTCTTCCAAGTCATTATCGTTTCAACTTTTCCTGGGTCAATGGTGATACCCTCCCTAGATATAATGTGCCCTAGGAATGCCACTTTATCTAGCCAGAATTCACACTTGCTAAACTTCGCATACAACTGATGCTCCTTCAATCTCTGCAGCACCCGCTTAAGATGTTCTTCGTGCTCTCCTGCTGTCTTCGAGTACACAGAATGTCATCGATAAAAATCAGAACAAATTGGTCTAGGTACAGTTTAAATACCCAATGCATTGGATCCATGAATGCTGCTGGTGCATTCGTCAGTCCAAACGGTATCACCACAAAGTCGTAGTGACCATAACGAGTGTTGAAGGCTATTTTTGGTATATCCTGACGCGCAACTGATAGCAACCTTACTATAAATCAAGCTTTGAAAACACTGTAGCTCCTTGCAACTGGTCAAAGAGCTCATCGATTAGTGGTGATGGATATCGATTCTTTATGGTGAGGTTGTTCAAACCCCGATAGTCAATACATAATCTTATTGTTCCATCCTTCTTTTTCACAAACAAAACTGGAGCACCCCACGGAGAAGTGCTTGGTTGTATGTACCCTTGTGACAATAGATCCTGTAATTGAAGTTTTAGCTCCTTTAGTTCAACCGGAGCCATCCTGTACGGAGTACGGGAGTATGGTTCAGCTTCCGGTACTAAATCTATAGTAAACCCTACCTCCCATTTAGGTGGTAAAGTTGACAGCTCCTCAGGAAACACGTCAACAAAATCCCTGTCTACTAGCATATCTTCTAGAGTCTGCCTATTAGTTGGTCTATTTATCAAGAATGCTAAGTACCCCTGAGCCCCTTTGCGTAACAGTTAGCGAGCTTTGAGTCCAGTGACCAGTGCAGTAGAGGCAAATCTGCCCTTCAGTTTAACTTCTATCTCTGGTTTCCCAAGCACTCGCAATACCACTATCTTATCCCTACAGTTCAGTTGAGCATGATACCTGGACAACAAGTTCATACCCAAGATAGCATCATAACCCTAGAGAGACAGGGTAATGAAATCCGCAGGGTAATTCTCCCCTTGGATATCCACTACACAGTTCCGATAGATCGTGTCAGTATGAAGCACCATATTGGTAGTGGGTGTGCTGACTTCTAGCATATACGGTAGTTTCTCAGATCTCACCATTCCCTCATGCACAAAATGTGATGCAATGTATGAATGTGTTGACTCTGGGTCCAATAGAACTTTTGCAAGTCGATCTAGGATCGGGAATGTACCTTCTATCACTTCTGTCAGGGGCTCTCCTTCCCTTTGCTCAATAGCAAACACGCGGGCTGGTACCTTTGGCTTGTTCCCTTCATTTGCTGGCCTGAGGTAGACCCTGTTATAGGCTTGTCCTTGGGAAGTGGGCAATTTTGAATCTGGTGCGCACCACTTCCACATCGCAAGCATTTGTTAAGCTTATACCAACATTCAACATCCTTGTGATTCGGTTTCTTACAAAAGTTGCAGAAGATTGGGTTGTTCCCCCCTTAAAGTTCCCTTTCTTTCCAAAGTTAAAATCCCTCTTGCTTATCCCACATGTCGGTTGTAGCTTAGAGTTGTTACTGTCCTTCCTATGATTTTGGAAATTCATAAGCTCCGCCTGTGATTCCTAAACTTTCATGGCTTTCTCAACGGCAGCTGCGTAACTGGTCATATCTGAAAATGCGAGTGCATTCTTAATCTCCACCTTCAACCTTTGAATGAAGCGATCTCTTCTTTTTTCATCCATGGTAACCATTTATGCCGCGTACTTTGACAAATTGGAGAACTTTGCCTCGTAATCTGTGACCATCTTATCAGCTTGCTTGAGATTGATAAATTATGCCTCCTTGCGAGCTACAACCATAGGAGGAGCATATTTTTCCTTGAATGCTGCCACAAAATTTTCCCAGGTGGTGGCAGTACGCTCCGTAGTCCATTTTTGAAGAATCACCTTCCACCAATCCTTTGCCGCCAGTTCCAATCGAAACGCTGCAAATGCCACCTTGCGTTCATTCCCATACCTGAGCACCTCAAAGATTTCACTGATGGCCTCCAACCAAGCTTCGGCTTTCTCATCGTCAGGCTTGCCATTAAATTTTGGCGGTCCAAATTTTAGGAACCGTTCCAAGGCCACGTCCTCACTCTTTATCCCTGTTGCATTTTGACCTTGGCCTTGGCCCATTCGTTGGTGACGTTAGTCCATGCGCTCCATTGTAGCGGCCATGCGCTCCATTGTGGTGGCCACCTGAGCTCCCAAGTCCTGGGCCTCTAGCCCCGGTTGAGCACTCGTAGAGAAGGTAGCACCCCTAGTGCCAGTGTTTCTGCTGCCTCCCGCCATCTACACCAGTAGTTACGTGACCATTAATGTCTTGTTCGCCGTTATAGTAGGTAATGGAACAAGTTAGTCATACTGACAGTGCAATTTAAACAATTTAGTGCTTAAATAATTCAAAGGGAAGAATTCACAAATTAAGTCGCTCAAAAACTCATTCATACCAGCCACGTGGCTAATGGAAATAAACAAAAGGCAGTTTAAAACAATACTCGAGAAATAAATAGTACCCCAAATTAAACTCAACTAACAACTGGTTTGTTATCAATTCTGCTATTACTACTTCCTCACAGTACTCTACGCGTTTCCTTCTATTCCATCGTCGGACGACGTAGGTTCCTTTTCTCCCAGGTCCCTGTTCACTCCATGGCTACTAAGGGAGATCTCATTGTCAGATGACTCGAGTTCCACCGTGTTTGCCTTCACCCTTACTTTTTCTAATAAGGCGTGGGTCCCCCTCTCTAGCTCTTTGATCCAAGCAAGGCGTTCATTCTCGCGCTTCCTCAGCTTCTGATTCATCTTGTGGTATTTTGGTATTTTTTGGAGCATTTCATTGAACTCCCTTTCATAAAACTCAATGTCCCGCTTTCGGGAGAACTCGTTTAACTTCAACAGCTCTTCAATCCTCGTGAGGGCGGAGATTTTCTCTTGCGCAGCCTTTAGTTCCCTATCTTTCATCTTCCCAATTTCAAGGATTTCCTTTAACTCGCGCTCCATGCTTCACGACACCCTCGCTCCACGAGCAACTCCTGAAACGTTAAATCGCAATCTTGTGCAGCTAGGCCAGATGGAACATCCACTATTTGCTCCGCCATTGTGTGTGGTTCCTACACCGCAATTCTCTCAATTAGTCACAGTTAGTGCGTAACGAACTACTAGTGGAATACGGCTAGTTATGCCTATTCATTACATGAACGTTGGCTTTGATACCACTTGTGACACCCTACCCCTACCCCCCTTTAGGAGCCATTCCTAATGGTGGTCGACTAGGCATCATCAGGGCTCTCGCCCACGGTAACAGTAGAACAAATGTTAGTCTATTTGACGACGTTCAATAAATAACTTAATAGAGGCAAATTGTCAGTAACGCCCCACTGGGAATCCATACATTATTGAGTTCACGCGAAAGTAAATAGTGGATAAGTTTTTCCGAAAATAAATAAAGTGTAGTTCCTAATTATTCCAATCGCCACTGTGGCCCCTACTCGTGAATGACGACGTACGAGACTTCTCTGCCCGGGACTCTCACTGCTCGGGTGTGATGATCCACTTCGCCTAAACCACCTAGAAAATAATATTTTTGTTTTGTGAGCTAGAAAGCCCAGTGAGAATTCTCAAAGTGTTGCAAATCAGTTACGAAAAACTTTCATTTAAAACATCAATTTGTCAAACGTCATTAATTTGCAAAGCAAAGCGAACAGTAACTCAATGAAACAGTTCAATAAAAAGTTATAGTAGAAAGAATACAGGTGAGGCTGCCCGAGGTGTCCTTTATGGCTATAAGGACATGGTTCCCGACAGTTACTCTCAGTCGTCAAATCCATATCTCCAACTGTATATCAGTAAGCCGGCACAGTAGGGGTATATCTCGAGATAACCTGCAGTACCCACGGAGTCTAGCCAACGCCGACCTCGCCGGTTTGAACCACCAGGGTTTGGGATCCCAATGTCACCGGAGCGATAAAGTACACCTCCGGCGACCAGTAATAGCATACAACATGCACAGTAAATACAGTAACACAGTAATTTCGGCAAAAATGACCGGGCGATAAAGAACGTCCCCGATCACGCAAACAATCAAAAAACCAAAGCACAAACAGAACAGTAGATAGTAAATATGCATGAGAAATTTTGAGAACACAGTAAACGAAAATCTTTAACTTTCAAAATCTCAGTAAAAGGGAAATCTTTAGATTTAAAAATCGCAGTGAAGGAAAATATTTTAATTTTGAAACCTCAGTGACCGGGTCAATCCCGATCTATATATATTTATGTACTATATATAATTAAAAGCAGTGAAAGTAGCGAGAAATTCTCACCTCTGAGAATTAGCGTGCTTCCCTTTCTCCAGTAAAGCCTGCAAATTAATTTTTTTCCAAATATTAGAATCCCTCATAAGTGCTACATGCGTACTCACTTATCTAATTACATCAATGTGTGCGCACGCGAGTTCCACCCTTCTCACTGAACCGCATTAATTGAAACAACCCTGTGCAATAGCTCTCTAGCAAATAAGATCAGTACTATTGTGTTTAGAACCAATTGCGACCAAATGTCTTAAATATGATCAACGCTTAGCTTCACATGCTGCTCCTATCTAAATAGGTAGATGTGTGATGCGAATTCGAGTAGTACATCCATATACATATATATATATAGTTATATAGATACATAGGTCCAGTTCTTCTACTAATATATGTATATATTAATAATCTAATCACTTGCTCCAGCTTCCTCGCGGTGCTACATGCTAAATTCCTAAAAGCTTCCAAGACACTCTAGGACTTATCAGGACATTCGAACAGAACTCTTCTTTTCCTTATCTCTTATGTTTTCCTCTTCTTTTTTTTTCTTTTTTTCTGTTCTTTCCGATACCACCACCCTTTCCTCCCAAATTCACAAAGTGCATAATGCGGGCATGGTAGGAGCGTCACATGTGCCGGTGAATACAAAAGGTTGTTCAGAGAAAACCTTAAACCCTTCTTTAAACATTCAACACCATCACATTGTTATAAACAATAGGCTTTTTGACATCACTGAACTAGAATAAAAGGCAAATATACAAGACCAACATTTTAATTTCATTCTCAGTGAACCTGATGATCCTTTATGGATTGCACTTTTTGTTTTCTTATTTCCTAGGGATAGCATTTACTGATGTTGATTAAGTCATAAGGTTTGTTCCCTTATTTAAATATTTGTTTAAATTTTAAAATTTTAAAAAAAAGATGTATCTAACTTTCTGGTTGGCCTCCACGCAAAAGTAATCAATCTGGACAGGAGAAATTACCTAAGGCACAACGATCTGCCCCTATTCCAAAACTACCCCCTGAAGAAGGCACACACACCTATTGCTGTGCACAGGTTTCCTACGGATCACTGCCTAACTCGCTAAAGAACCCTATGGATAGCCATAAGCAAATTGCACGAGCAGCCCCCAACCAGGACTAGGAGGATGAATCTGGGTACTGGGAAACGGACAATGGAGATGAATTCGAGGAGTCGAATGACGAAGAGAGATACATTCTTGGCCTAATGAGGGAGGATCTCCCGGAGCGCTTCTATTTTGATCACCAACGTAGACAATAAAAAAAAGTAGATTATCCAAAGTATGCTTAGATTGTAAACCATTTTGGCTCGATTCATTTATTTTTATGCATTTAGTTAACAATATGGGTCCTGATCAGCTCTTGCGTAAAAAAAATAAAAATAAAAATAAAAGTAATCAATCTCCATGTGCGACACCATTTCTAGTGATGCTCCTCCACTACCCCAACCATTTGCCTATCTTGAAATTAAAATTAGTTTCTAATTATTGGGATTGTAATGAAATCAAGATTGGATCTAAATTCCTAGGTTCAGTGCGCCCTCAAAAGCAAAATAGAGGAATTGGCATGGAGTTGCCACTAGCTAGCCACCCTTTCATCTCTGTCCTTCTCAACTTGATCAAGTAGTGTCCAAAAGAAAAGAGAGGGAAATTGCTCCAATCCCAAGGCATTCATTGTTAACAGGTATTCAAGTTTCAACATTAGTTCTAGATGTAGGGTATACTCGATCCAATCAAGAAGTCCAGAGGTACAACTGTTTATGATTGTAAATACAACACCAAACACGACTCTTCAATTAGGACAAACTGAAGGAATATGACAATTCTTTCTTACAAGTTAATTTTAACTTCTATCCAAATGATCCCAAAATAGGTTGCCATGCAATCATTAATGAATGCTCAAAGATTCTGAGAAAACTTCCTCTCCAAGCTTAAACTTTCCATAAGACTCATCTACAATATTCAATGGATGCTCATAACATCCTCCTTCTGGATTCTTTTCAATATCTTCGCTATCTTCACCAATGGATTCTTCCAGGATCGAAGTCCACATGTTTTGAATACTTAACCACTGTACGTAACTTAGAAACGTGTTAGGAAAAACATGCTTTAGAATCTTTGAACCACTTATTGGAAGAAATATTCCAACAAGAACACTGCAGTGAAATTGAAAACAGAAAAGAATACACATCAATTTAACGTGGTTTAATCCAAGGGAATACGTACTATTCCAATCAAACAAAGAATTACATAATAGAATAGTTAACTTCTTTGCCCTTAATTCTATTCTACCCTTCCCCTCTACAGTTCTCTCTAGCACCCTCTCTATCTAGAATGAGATCTGTATACCACTTTCTCTGCTCTACTACTGCAACTAGTCTATTACAAACAACGTATATTTATAATAAAACTAGAGAAACCCTATTGGGCTTAGTTTCCTAATATATTCACAATTAGAAAGCCTGACCCAATACGAATTGTATTTGAAATTTGAGGAGATAGTACAACAAATCCTCTCTCGACTCAAAGTCCTATGTACAATAACATCATTAGAAAATGAGACTTGTTTCTTCTTCTTCTTCGGCTTCAACTCCTCCTTTTGAATGCCAAACTCACCACAAGGCCCATTCTTTGAATCACCAACATAAAATATCTGATGATTACTACTCATCCCTTGCAGAATCGACTCATCTCCCTTGAACACTTTGGCAGAAGTCTCCACACCTGTGAATTTGTACCCACGAGAACATAATCTATCCAACAAAATTATGTTATCAGCACAAGTAGGCACATATTTCACCTTAGTTAATTTTCTCACGGCACCATTGTGAGTCTTGAGAAGTGTGGTACCAACACCTTAATCTTCATCTTCTGTCCATTCCCCACAGTGATGTGTCCAAAATCTCCATCAGTCTGCAAAGTGTCAAAATAAGACCTCTCTCTACATATGTGTGCAGACACTGCACTATCCATTACCCAACCGGAACTGCTGGGCTCAGTATCCTTCATCATAACCAACTTATCATTACACACAACATTTGCGTTAGCAGAGTCGTCAATCTTCTCTTTGCCCTTCCTCTTCATCTCGTTCAAACTCTTCAAGTCCTTATTAATAATTGGGCAAGTGTATTGGATGTGACCCTTCTTCCCACAGTAATAACACTTCACATTATTGTAGTCTCCCGGCCGAGATCTTCTACGAATGTCACTCCTACCTCACGAAAGACTCGTCCCTCGATTCGAACACTCTGCAAAAGCTAGTGCTTCATTAACCCAGGTGTAGTATTACTTCCCATAATCTTCTCATTCTCCTTCAGCTGTCTAACCACACCATCAAGTGTCAAACTTGTTCTCCCAACAAGCATTGTTTGCATAACCAGTTTATAGGATAATGGCAAAGAAAATAGCAACAGCAAAGCCTGCTCTTCATCTTCAACTTCCTCTCCCGTGTTTTGAAGTTGGCATGCTAGCTGATTAAACACATTCACATGATCATGAAATTTCCCTCCTTCATTAATCTTCATGCACAACCTGTTCGTTAGTGACTTCGACGCATATATGCTCTCCAACTTGTCCCAGATCCCCTTCGGTGTCTTCTCATTCATAACACTATATTTAATCTCTGGAGCAAGTGCAAGTCAGATCGTACTAACTACCTACTTTTTCTTTGTATCCCAATTTTGATCAGTCATCCCTTCAGGCTTCTTATCTACAAGGCCAAGTCAAGATTATCCCGCACTAGTAAATCTTGAATCATGCACTGCCATATAGTAAAATATGCCTTCCCAACAAAAAGTGAAGTTTCAAACTTCTTCTCAGACACTAAAAACAAACAGCGGCTCGAGTCTTCAACTTGGCCAACTGATGGCTCACAAAAAAATGAAACCTTGATTTATAACTTATTTATGATGCACCTGATCAAACGCAAATAAATTAATCACTTTCACTTTGTTTTCTAAAGCTACATACCCCACCACCAATTCTCAGCGCCCAGAAATCAAAACTTCTCTATTTTGATCAAATTGAGCAACACACAATTTAGAAACCACTAATCCGTAACCACACGGCATAAGCATCCACAAACCGACCTAATCTTGGTGGCAAAACCTTCCCCCTTTTCCTTTTTCTTCTTCTAAAATCCGGACTCCATGATCAAATTAAAACTTCTTCCTTATTTAATTTGATTCTCACACTGCAACAACATCAAGGACAATTGGAATTATAGTGACACAAATTGACGGACGGATGTTCGCACCTTCCTCTTTCTACTTCTGGGTTTCCTTTCTGTTCCTGACTTTGATATTCCTCTTCTGGTTACTGTCTATGATATCACTTGTTAGGAAAAATACCCTTCAGGATCTTTGAATCACTTATTGGAAGAAATATTCCAACAAGAATACTGCAGCAGAATTTAAAACATAAAAGAAAACACAGCAATTTAAGGTGGTTTAATCTATGGGAATACACACTATTTCAATCAAACAGAGAATTACATAATAGAAGAGTTAACCTCTTTGCCCTCAATTCTATTCTATCCTTCCCCTATAATGAGATCTATATACTACTTTCTCTGCTCTGCTATTGCAACTAGTCTTTTACAAATTAAACAATGCCTATTTATAATAGACTTGCACACAAGAAAATATCAGCAAAGAAGATGAATATTCCAAAGCATACTCGTCAGCAAGAAAATGAGAAAGCTCTATTGATTCCAAATTTGGTGCACATATCTCAACTGAATCTCCGTAACTTTTGAACCCATTAAAGAATGTAACTCAAAATGCTTGAGTTTTTGGGACACAATTTTCAAATTACGCAGAGAATCACCACTCACAAGAGACAAAATTTCTACATTAACACATAATGCCATCAACTGCTCAGTTTTTTTTATCTTCGCAAGGGAAATCATTCACATGTATTTCTCTAATGGAATCAAATTCATAGATGATGCATTCCTGGGGAAACTAAGGTCACAACCGCGCAGTTTCAAAACCTCAGTCGAGCTATTTTTAAGGTTGGACAAATGAAATTCATAACAGGCAAAAGAGCCTAAAACTTCATCATCTTTATCTTCGCTATCCTCCTCCACGTCTTCGCCATCATCATTCTGTCATTCTAAAATGGCTATGGATAGTTAAGTATATATAGAGTTCCACTGCCTTAGAATTAATGACCAACCGAACCCAGAAATTAACACAGGACCGTATGAAGTCATAATTTCTATAGTAGAACATTAATTTTTTTCATTCTTATATTGCACAGGGATAGTGAGTTTGTGAAAGAATTTTGTATCATTAATTCTTATATTGCACAGGGGTAGTTCTGCTTCAATCTATTGAAAAAAGTCATATGGCATCGCACATGTGACGTCCCCACCATGTACATTAATGAGCACAATAGGTGCAATAAATATTTAAAATAACTTTCTTTCATTTTTTTTTCCCATTTGGATGATGACAAGTGGATTTTCTAGGACAATGTCTTATGGTAGCTACGACTTTTGACCTATATAAGCATAAATGCATTGCCATCAAAAATCATCCGGTCATGGGCATCTTCAGAAGCTGTGGAGTCCTATCAGAGAATGATTTTCTCAGCTGAGTCGAGCATAGCATCGTCGTTCTCCTGCCAAACATTGTTTTCAAAAACAGATTTTTGAAAAGTTGGGCGAGGGGTAAATATGAAAATTTGGGGGATGAGAGTGAAGAGATCTTTTATTAGTAGTATTAAGATAAGGGTAAAATTTTGGGGAAATTATTTTTCAAATTTTCTTTGCCAAACATTGTTTTCAAAAACAGATGTTTGAAAAAATGTTCTTTTGTATGTATTTCTGTTTCTTTTTTTATGGAAAACTGTTGTATGTTTTTGAAAACATGGTAATTAACAGTTCCTTAGACTCCAGACCTAAGTCAACCATATACAAAGTTGTGAGCAACTATGGCTGAACTACAAAAATTTTACTCGAAAGAACCGATGAAGATTGATTTTTCCATATAGACATTTATTTTTTTTTTAAATGATGAATTAGAAAATTTTTCTTAAAAAAGACCTAATGTCAGCATTAAAATCATGTGCAAAATGTGTGCATGGTGGGGAAGTAAAATGTGCAACACCCTATTTAGAAACTTGTCATTTTGGTCCTTTAATTTTTAGAATGTCTTTCTTTTTCTCCTACATTCTTTTATCCTGAACTATTTAATTTCTTTTGAAAGACAATTATTGAAATGATATAATATTGCATCTATTGTGCTCATTAGAGTAACATTGTGTGCATAGTGTGGGCATCACATGTGCAATGGCCACTCCGTTCTAGTTGATTTTCAGTTCCTTGCCTTGTTAAAATATAATATTTTTCAACTCTTCTAGAGAGCGAAGGCAAGGTGCAAATAATGCAAGGTAACACATGTGTTTAAGGTACATCCACAAGTAGGAATAATAACGAACACGAATATTCACAAACAAGTTCGGGATCAGTACATTCAGTAATAAACGAACAAGAATATAATTTTAGACTCGACTGAGATGTGCGGAATATGAAAAAAGTGTCCCTAAAACTTAAGTATTGTTTGGCCATTTAGGATGCTGATGGCCAAAAATAGTTCGAATAACACCAAAATTTGAGTTTGTGACCATTTAAGAACTACTTTTGAAGTTTAGAAATGAAAATAGAACTTTTTTCAAGTTGAAAGACAAAATAACATACCAAGCTAAGGGATCAATAAACTATAATATTTGTTTTTGTGATTTTTTTGTGTCGTTTTTATTCTTCTCTCTTAGTTGTATTATTATACAATATAGTGTCTTGTATATTATCTATCATAGAATAATGTTGATTGCACATATTATGTGTGCACATAATAGAATCCTTTATATTATGTTTATTTAATTACATTTTAGTTTCCATAAGGTGTGTATGTTTACATGGTATACATAAATACCCATGGTGAATACAAAGACCGTTCCTATTTTAATTAATGGAGGGGTGCTTTTTTGATGATTTTGTTTTTAATTTTGATTTTAATTATTTGATTTATTCTTTTATTACTTTCTCCAAAATACCATATCCATTCATACCATATTTTTAGCAATGGATGATTGCTTTTTTATTCATTCTGTTCGTTCACTTCGTGTTTTATTTTTTGTTTTTTATTTTTACTGCTTCGATTTCTTTCTTGCATATTTTAATCAATGGAGAGTGCTTTTTTGATTGATTGTGTTGTTAATTTTGCTTTCAAATATTTAATTTATTGTTTTGATTTCTTTATCTGTAATAAAATATTTTGTGCTTGTTATATAATATCAAGTTTACTTATTTAAGTTTCAAAAAAAAAGTTTATTTATTTATAAAAAAATAAAATAAAACCCTTTATACTTCACTTCTCTTCCTTCTCCCTTTTGCATTTTAGAGTCCGTGAATCATTATATTAAAAGGGTAAGCCGTAAGTGTATTTGGATCATCGTGAATTAATACAACTTTTTCCTTCCTAAAAAGTCCCCTCTTCTCTTTGCTCCATAATAGTTCTTATCATAAGACTGGAAGAAGAATAATAAGATCTGCAAGGAAAACACCAACTAATTTATTGAAAATATCCATTGGATGTACTGAAATAATGAAAAATAATCTCTAACAATGCAGATGTTTGAATAAAGTGCATAATGCGTGCATGGAACCTTAAACCAGTCTTTAAACATTCAACACCATCAGATAGTTATAAACAATGGCCTTTTTGACATCACTGAGATAGAATAAAAAGCAAATATACAAGACCAACTTTTAATTTCATTCTCAGCGAACCTGACAATCGTTTATATGGATTACCCTTTTTCTTTTCTTATTCCCTAGAGTAGATAGCATTTTCTGATGTTGATTAAGTCGTAAGGTTTGTTCCCTTATTTAAATAATTGCTTAAAGTTTTTATCATTAAAAAAAAAAGTATCTAACTTGCTACTTGGTCTCTATGAAAAAGTAATCAATCTCCCGAACTAGGAGAAGTCACCTAAGGCACATTGATATGCCCCTATTCCAAAACTACCCGCTAAAGAAGGCACACACACACCCATTGTCATGCGTAGGCTTCCTATGGACTTGCAATTATTAGAAAAAATGCCCTCTAAACCACACATACTGCCAACTGGCTCACAGCCTAAGTCGCCAAAAAACCCTATGGATAGCATCAAGCAAAATGCACGAGTAGCCCCCAACTCCGACCAGGAAGATGAATATGAGGACTAGGAAACGGACAATGGAGATGACTTCGAGGAGTTGAATGATGAAGACATATAAAAGAAAGTAGGTTATGCAAAGTATATCTAGACTGTAAACAATTTTGGCTCAATATATTTATTTTTAAGCATTTAATAATATGGGTACCAAATCCTGCTCTTGCTTTAAAAAAAGAAAAAGAAAAAAGAAAAGTAATCAATCTCCATACGCGACACCATTTCTAGTGACGCTCCTCCTCCGCCCTTACACCATTTCTAGTGATGCTCCTCCACCGCCCCTGCTATTCGCCTATCTAGAAAGTAAAATTAGTTTCCAATTAGTGGTATTGTAATGACCCCAAGATCGGATCTAAATTCCTAGGTTCAGTGCGACCTCGAAAGTAAAATAGAGGAACTGGCATAGAGTTGCCACTAGCTAGCCACCCTTCAATCTCTGTCCTCCTCAACCTGATCAAGTAGTGTCCAAAATAAAAGAAAGTAAAATAGAGGAACTGGCATAGAGTTGCCACTAGCTAGCCACCCTTCAATCTCTGTCCTCCTCAACCTGATCAAGTAGTGTCCAAAATAAAAGAAAGTGAGATTGCTCTGATCCCAAGGCATTCATTGTTGACACGTATTCAAGTTTTGACATTAGTTCTAGATGTAGGGTATACTCGATCCAACGGAGAAGTTCAGCGGTACAATTGTTTATGGTCGTATATACAACTCCAAACATGACTCTTCAATCAGGACGGACGTAAGGAGTATAACAATTCTTTCTTACAAGTTATTTTTAACTTCTATCCAAATGATTATACTCCAAAATAGGTTGCCTTGCAATAATTGTTGAAGATACAGCAGCTGTGATATACATCAATTAAGCTATAATTATGCTATTTAAATTAGGTAAAACATGTCCTACAATGATGCTTTCTGTATAAGGTAAATCATTAGAGTATCTCCTAAAATTAGGCTAGCCATTACTGAATTCCCTCATAGATTATAAGCTTCCTTCACTTATTTATTTGTACAATTCTTTGTAACTTTGGCATATATGTGATCAGTAACTATCATTCTTCGTTCTTGATTTTATCAATCATTAATTTCATAATTTGCTTATGAAGTTAATTCCCCGTTTGGAAGTAACTTTCCCTTCCTTCTTGTAATAATTGGAACAAACTCCATACTCCATAATGAATCCTCCATGTTTCGATGAAGTTGACCACTGACAGGTTGAACAATGAAGATATATGCATCATTGGCACTTTCTGCAATGGTGTGACTAAAGTCCAAAGAGAATCTACTTTAATGTACGAAGGAAGCTATGACTAAGATTAATGTACAGTTAATTAATTACAGATTGAATGGGAAAATGAAAATAGTGGAAAAAGGAAAGCATTATCTTACTAAGTCGGGCAAGTAGGATTCAAAGTCGACGAATATGCAAGTTTTTTTTTTTTTTAAATATCGAATATGCAAGTTTGATCGAATGTACTCCATAAATTTTTTCATTCAAAATTTTGTAGATTTTTTGGTCCAACTTTTAAATGACAGAATTTCCTTGAAAGTTTATAGTGAAACAAGGTAATTTTAACACTAAAATAATCTAAACAAAGAGAGTCAAAACTACCTACATACTATCTCTCTCTCTATATATTAATGTATGTATATATATATAGGAATATATATAGCTATAAATGTGAATAACTTTTTGGATGAAATGTGATATAGATATTGAATATAAAGAGTAGTTTGATCGAATGTACTCCATAAATTTTTTCATTCAAAATTTTGTAGATTTTTTGGTCCAACTTTTAAATGACAGAATTTCCTTGAAAGTTTATAGTGAAACAAGGTAATTTTAACACTAAAATAATCTAAACAAAGAGAGTCAAAACTACCTATATACTATCTCTGTCTCTATATATAAATGTATGTATATATATATAGGAATATATATAGCTATAAATGTGAATAACTTTTTGGATGAAATGTGATATAGATATTGAATATAAAGAGTAGTTGGATATTTAACTAAGAAAATAGAGACAACATATATAGTATGCAGTAGATCGCAAGTCTTTATTAAATTAAGTAAATACCAGTACAACTTTACTTCTGTAACTGTTTCCTTAGATTTGAGTGGTATTATTATTAGTATTACAGTAATTAATTAGTAACAATAACAGCTAAGAAGCAAGGCTGTTTCTTTGCAGCTTTTGCGTTTATAGTTAAGACACTATAGCTGAAACAGGATGCATTTAGGAGCTGAAGGGTTCGCGACTGGGTTTTGTGTATACTGTTGTTGAGTTGCTGCTAGCTTGTGTTACTCATGTGCTTCTTATTGTGCAAAATAGGAATTTTGTTGAAAAACAAAAAGGTATAAGTTCTATATGGGTAGAGCTTTTATTTTGATTTTGATTTCAATTTGTTTTGAAAATTGCTTTCTTTTGAAATAAAGTTATTTTAAAGATTCATTGCACGTATTGTGCTCATTATAATAACATTGTGTGCATGGTGGGTGCATCACACGTGCGATGCACTTCAAATACAACAAGATTTTTAGTCTCTTACATTTTAAAATATAGGAGTAAATTTTTTAGGCTCCAGACATACTTCAACCATATATAATTAAACTAGCGCATGTGATGCCCACACTATGCACGCAAAATTATTCTATTTAGCACAATATATGTGTGCAAAAAATATTTAAAATAACTTTATTTCAAAAGAAAGTAATTTTTAAAACAAACTAGAAATCAAAATAAACAACTGAAACTGCACATGTGATGCCCACATTATGCACGCAGTTACGGATCTAGAAAATTATTTGTCTGAGTGACGAGGACATTAATGGGTAAATTTTGGCTGAGAACTGGCTAAACTTAACAATTTGTAGTGAAGCAGAGTCATCGTCTCGTTGGAGCCACTCACCGGGAGAAAGCTAAATTGATTGTTGAAACATGTGACAAAGTTTTCAAATCTGCACTGTGTAAACAGCTTGTATCATTCTTATATTGCACAAGAGTGGTGAGTTTGTGAAATGAATTTTGGTAAGTTATTTCCAGCAACTCTTAAGAATGCTTATTTGTAAGAAAGAAATGTTTCAAAACCTTAAAGATGAAATACTAGGCAAGAATCCTCCTCCATTGAAACCCCGTGCATCGCTCTACAAAACGCTTACTTTGCGTGTGCGAACAAGGATTTAAGAATTGGGACAGAAGTTTACTGTAGTTTTATTTGACCGGCGATTGTAGGTAATGGTGTGGAGTTATAATTATGTACGTGGCAGAATTTTATTAGATGAAACAGGAAGTGGAATATATGGGTGGAATAGGAGACCCGCCTTAACATGCAAGCTATGCCCCCACCATCAAAAAAGAAAATTAGATGATTCAAAACAGACTGAAGTGTGCTTTAAGGAAAAATGGCAAAGAAAGCATTAAATGCAATTCCCACTTCCATAGTTTTTAACTAATTTCATTCAGTGATTACTCTAAAGTAGAAATTTTTTGTTGTTTGAAGAGTGATTACAAAACAAAATGGCAAAAAGGAAAATAACTTATTACAATTGGCAACAAATGCAAGCAACTACTTTTCGAGGTGCGCTAAAAGAGAAATACTTCATAGTGCAAGTGATTTCATCTTCTTATAAATTCTAATTCTCTCTAGCCTTTCCATTTCCTGTGCTCTCTTGCACATTTCCCATAACATAAGGAAAGTATCGAAAATTCATCTTCATTACTTTAAGAAAATTTTCTAAAGATTCAAATAGATAGAAGTCATCCATTTTTATCTGAAAAGAATTCTATTATAAAACGTAAGGAACTAAGAATCACTTAGTCTTTGGATAGTGTGATGCCCCCACCATGCATGCAATGTAATATATTTGGCACAATGTGTGCAATAAAATTTTCCCTCAAACACTTGATATTAAATCCTCTTTAAATCAAATATTAATTGATTTTTAATTTATTCAGCTTTAATCGTGCATCTTTATCGTATTTACCTAGCGATTCTGAAACCAAAACCAAAACTGACAATGAGATGCCTTAAACAATCAATGGCACGTCAATAAAAAAGAATTGGCAAGAGAAAGGCTGATGATCATAAGTAGGTAGAAATACAAAATCAATGTTGATTAATTTGGTTGTGCACGTACTTACTTTAATTTCAATAAGGAATATTGATTAATTATAGCTAGCTAGTGTTGTTTTAATTTGAACATTAATTAAAGTTCGTAGGATCTTGATTATGTTCATGTTCATTAGCCCTTGGACTTGGCCAACAATAGCGTTGTATCCCAATCGAAAGACAAGGTGGCCGACGTCGAAAGATCAAAGAGAAGAAGAAAGACGTTGATGATCATCTGATGACGGAAAAGAGAGTGATCCTTGAGGATCTCAACCTTCCTACACTTGTTGTGACGAGAAGTCCTCCACCAATTTGGTTCCATTTTGTTGCTCTAAGATCAAGTGAGATATAATTTATATGTTAACTTTCAGATTGAAGCTATATATACAATTCGTGAACATTTCATTCATGGTGTTAGAATTTACTTATATATATAACTTCCTGACTCTTCAAGGAAAATAGTAGCACTTTAAATTCAACCGCCTCTATTCTTCTTAAGGATCATCTCTAAGAATGTAATATTTGTTCTAGTACGTGTCTGTCCCAAGAATAAATTTTCTTGTACATCTTGATTAATCATAATGATCTTCGTTGGTTGTTTAATTGTTACCACCTGTCCGAAGTGCACTTTTTTCATCATGATGATCTTTGTACATATGATGCCCCTACCATGCATGCAAAATTATTCTATTTAGTACAATGTATGCGTGCAATAAATATTTAAAAGAACTTTCTTTCAAAAGAAATTATTTTTTTTTTAAAAAAATTGAAATCAAACATGTGATGCCCCATCATGCACGCAATGGCGGATCTAGAAAATTATTTTTTAGTAGGTTAGAGTAAATTACAATAAATATATATATATATACACACACATATGTGTGTGTGAAATTAAATGATTACATCTAACAACAAAAATTATAATCAAAATGCATACATATACACAATTACTCTCTTCGAACTTGATCTCAAATGATAACATGAAACTCCACAATTGTCTTCTGCAATCCCAAATCACTAACAATATCATTGAAGTTTAATTCCACACAATATTGATTTTTCACTTGTTCACTAACATTAAATATGTGCATCGTAAGAGATATCACTTTGAATATTGTGGAATCTGAATCAACGCTCTGCATCTGAGTCGATGTTTAATTTGCCTGAGTGATGAGAACATTAATGAGTAAATTTTGGCTTGATAAGCTTGCTAAACTTAACAGTTTGAAGAGAAGCAAAGTCATAGTCTCGTTGGTGTCACTCACCGGGAGAAAACTAAATTGATTGTCGAAACATGGGACAAAGTTTTCAAATCTGCACTGCGTGAACATCTTGTATTATTCTTATATTGCATAGAGGTAGTGAGTTTGTGAATGAATTTTGTATCATTATTGTGTTGCATAGGGGTAGTTTTACTTCAAGCTATTGAAAAAAGTTACATGGCATTGCACATGTGATGCCTTCACCATGCACGCAATGTTATTCTAATGAACACAAATAGATGCAATAAATATTTAAAATAACTTTCTTTCATTTTTTCCCTTTTGGATGATGGCAGGTGCATGGATTTGCTGGGACAATGTCTTATGTAGCTACAACTTTTGACCTATATTAGCATATATTCAATGCCATCGAAGATCATCCGGTCATGGGCATCTTCAAAAGCTGTGGAGTCCTATCGGAGGACGTTTTCTCAGCTGAGTCGAGCATGTGTCGTCGTTCTCCAACGGGTTACATGAATGAGGGGTAAATATGAAAAATTGAGGGATGAGAGTGAAGGGATCTTTTATTAGTAGTATTAAGAAAATGGTCAAATTTTGGGGAAGTTGTTTTTCAAAATTTCTTTGCCAAACATTGTTTTCGAAAACAGAATTTTGAAACCATGTTCTTTTGTATGTTTTTTTTTTTTTTTTTGTGGAAAAATTTTGTGTGTTTTTGAAAACATAGTAACGAACAGTTCTTTAGGCTCCAGACCAGCTACTTCGACCATATTCAAAGTTGTTAGCAACCACAGCTAAACTACAAAAATTTTACTCAAAAGAATCGATGAAGATTGATTTTTCCATATAGACCTTCTCTTTTTTTTAAATGATGAATCATAAAAAATTTCTTAAAAAAGACCTAATGTCAGCATTGAAATCATGCGCAAAATGTGTGCATGGTGGGGATATAAAATGTGCGGTACCCTTTTTAGAAACTCGTCATTTTTGTCCTTTAATTTTAATAATGTCTTTATTTGTCTCCTACTTTCTTTTATCATGAACTTTTTGATTTCTTTTGAAAAAAAGTTATTTATAGTATGTAATATTGAACGTATTGTGCTCATTAGAGTAACATTGCGTGCATAGTGTGGGCATCACATGTGCAATGCCCTGTCCGCTCTAGTTGATTTTCAGTTCCTTGCCATTTTAAAATATAATATTTTTCAACTCTTCTCGAGGGCGAAGGCAAGGTGCGAATAATGCAAGGTAACACATGTGTTTAAGGCACATCCACAAGTAGGGATGAGAATTAACAATATTCACAAACAAGTTTGGGATCAGTAGATTAAGTAATAAACGAAATAGAATATGATTTTAGACTCGACTGAGATTTTTGGAATATGAAAAAAGTGTCCCTAAAACTCAAGTAGTGTTTGGCTATTTCGGATGCTGATGGCCAAAAACAGTTTGAATAATACCAAAATTTGAGTTTGTGACCATTTAAGAACTACTTTTGAAGTTTAGAAATGAAAATAGAACTTTTTCAAGTCGAGAGACAAAACAACATACCAAGCTAAGGGATCAATAAACTACGATATTTATTTTTTTTTATTTTCTTTTGTCGTTTTTACTCTTTTTCTCTCTTAGTTGTATTATTATACAATAGAGTGTTATTATATAGTATTTATCATAATACAAATACGCAGTCTAGAAAGCCTCTTAATTTCTCTCCCTCAAATTAAGAATTATCTATCAAGATTTGGTATCAATTAATTGCATGAAACATTCTCGCTGAAGTATTTGCAAATTTGCATTGCAACAAAATCTTCCACTTAACTTACGTACTCAACGATTCGAGAATTACAAGCAAAACATATAGTGAGATGAACTAATTTAGCTATAACTGAACAAAAATAAATGAATTGAAACTAGCACAAATTAGTTGAAGCAAGAAACCTAATTTACCCTATAGTTTCGCTTATGTTATCTTAAGATGAAACATGTAAGTTACATAAGTGCAAAATAAGAACTCTTAAACTAAGGATTAATCTTACAAGATATAACAATCTAAATTAGATGTCTTATAATTTCGGCTAGCTCTTCTTTAAATAGAAAAAGTTGTGTGCCTTTTACAAGTAAAAAGAAAAGGAAATTGTAAAACAAAAGAAAGTGGAATCCAACTAGAGTTGGTATTCCTACAAGAAAACAATTTTCCAAAACGAGCATGAAAACTTATGGTAGAAATTCGGTCACCTCAAAGAAAGGGGAAAACAAAAAAAATCCCTCTTGAAACAAATAACAATCCTAATGCAAAAAGGATTCAATAAGTGAAACCCTTTTGAAAACGAAGAAATAAGGAAATAGTATAGTTGTAACAAACTTGTAACAACATTCCTAATCCTTAACAAACTGGGAGAAGAATTAAGAAACATGCACAAATCTTAATTCAACTCAAAAACCTAAAAACCTAACCCTAATAAGAATGAGGGTTTCAGCAATGGCGTGAATGGTGATGGCCGAATTGGTGATGCGGGTTGCTGAATGGATTCGACCCGTGGATTTGCGTAGCATTGTGGTCGAGAATAATATAGTAAAAATCCCTCGGAAATGCCAAAAATCAAGAAATCAAGATTCGTCCATTTTTTCAAGAATTTTCAAGAACCATTTCAAGAAACCTTTCAAGAACTTCCCTAACTTCAAGTCGCCTCTTGGGTTAGTTCGGTGAGGGTCACGGAACTTTTCTTCATGATTTGCGATCTAGGGACGGGGCGCTATGTTGAGCAGGGAATCGATCTTCCAGGGTGGATAAATCCAAGGATGACCGCATCAAAGCATTAAATGCAATTCCCACTTCCATAGTTTCAAGTAATTTCATTCACTGATTACTCTAAAGTAGAAATTATTTGTTGTTTGAAGAGTGATTACAAAACAAAATGACAAAAGGGCAAATAACTTATTACAATTGGCAAAAAATGCAAGCAACTACTTTTCAGGGTGTGTTAAAAGAGAAATTCTTCATAATGGAAGTGATTTCATCTTCTTATAAATTCTAATTCTCTGTAGCCTTCCCATTTCCTATGCTTTCTTGCACGTTTCCCATAACATAATGAAAGTTCCAAAAATCCATCTTCATTATTTTAAGAAAATTTTCTAAAGATTCAAATAGATAGAAGTCATCCATATATATTTTTTTCAAAAAGAATTCTTTTATAAAACATAAGGAATTAAGAATCACTTAGTCTTTGGATAGCCATGCACGCAATGTTATTATAATTAGCACAATGTGTGCAATAAAATTTTCCCTCAAACTCTTGATGTTCAAATCCTCTTTCAATCAAATAGTACTAGCTTTTTAATTTATTCAGTGATCCTAATTGTGTTCATGTTCATAAGCCCTTGGACTAGACCAATGGCAAGGCGGCCGACGTCAAAAGATCAAAGAGGAGAAGAAAGATGTCGACGATCATCCGATGAAAGAAAGGAGAGTGATCCTGGAAGATCTCAACCTTCCTACACTTGTTTGTGATTGATCCTGCAATGGTGAAGAGAAGTCCTTTGCCAATTTGGTTCCATTTTGTTGCTTCTAAGATCAAGTGAGATATAATTTATATGTTAAACTTTTAGATTGAAGCTATATATATATATATATATATATATAATTCATTAACATTTCATTCATGGAGTCAGAATTTACTTATATATATATATATATATATATATAACGTTCTGACTCTTCAGAATAAATGGTAGCACTTTACCTTCAACCGCCTCTTTTCTTCTTGAGGGTCAAGTAAGTCACTTAATTTATCATCTCTAAAAAAAACTTAATTTTTTGTCTTAGTATGTGTATGTCGAGTCAGGATCACCTGTCCAAAGAATAAATTTTCTTTTTTAGTGTGATTAATCATGATAATCTTTGTTAGTTGTTTAATTGTTACCACCTATCCAAAGTGCACTTTTTAATCATGATAATCTTCGCACGTGTGATGCCCCCACCATGCACACAAAATTATTCTATTTAGCAAAATGTGTGCATGCAATAAATATTTGAAAGAACTTTCTTTCAAAAGCAATTAATTTTTAAAGCAAGATTGAAATCAAAATCAAAATTGAAATTGCATATGTGATGCCCCCATCATACACGCAATGGCGGATCTAGAAAATTATTTTTGAATGGGTTAGAGTAAATTACAATAAAATGTATATTTGTGTGTGTGTGTGTGTGTGTGTGTGTGTGTGTGTGTGTGTGATGAACATGATTCGCCCAAGGAAAGATATTCTGGCCCAACTAGAGAATACCGGGACTTTGAGACCCGGTATCGGACTTTCTTGACCCGGTAACCTTAACAGTTGACGTGAGATAAAGAAGCAAGACACAAGCTGGGCTATCCCCCCTATTCCACTCCGACGCCCAAGTCATTAAGATGATAAGGATGAAGTATAATTCACAAGTGCATAAGCTAGTAAGAAAAGTCGTACCTTGATAAGAAATAACTACAAACTTTATATAGATCTAGACCTGCTTTGAGATTTTTGTGTTGGACTGTCTTTGTAACCGATGTCATAGGAGTAATTGCTTTGTAATCGCCATTGGGTTTAAGGCGGATGTAATGGCTGTTAGGATTTAATACCGCTGTAACGGACATCGGCTTAAATGCTCTTGTAATGGACACCGGCTTAAATATTCCTGTAACGGTCATCGGCTTAAATGCTCTTGTAACAGACAAGGAGCTTTTCCACCGTTTTTCTTTACTCCACTATGTTAACCGCTAGGTTTTTACTGTATTTTATACTTTCCCCAATTTCAGCCACTCATTTATTTTTCATCTCATCTTTCACTTCTTATAAGCGTCCCGAATACCTTATGAGCTATTTGACTGCTTTCTGTGAGGCCCGACAAAGCTATGGATTTGGCATTTGTTATCCTGTTATCACTTAATAGGCCTTTCTTTACTATTGGTCCAAACCTAATAACTTACTCATTTTTGGACACACCAATATGTGTGTGTCGAATTAGTGATTACATCTAACAACTAAAATTATAAAACAATAAAAATGTCCTGAACCGCTTGTATCATTCTTATATTGAACACGGGTAGTGAGTTTATGAATGAATTTTGTATCATTCTTATATTGCACAGAGGTAGTTTTGCTTCAAGCTGTTGAAAAAGTTACATGGCATTGTAGATGTGATGCCCTCACCATCCCGGTAACAGCGCCAATTAGATAGGGCTTTGTCGTACCTCACCAAACACAGTAAAAACACTGCTTTTTAACCTGCAATAATATACTAAATAAACATAGCACAATAGAAGACAGGATCAATCCACAGGGAGTCACTTTTTAGTTTTGACTAGCAGTCACCTTTGTGCCTCTTAAGAGACCTTTGGATTGAAGGTTAACTTATAGAACTAAAACAAGTAATTTAACTACTAACGTGTATCAAATAGAGAGAAAGTATTCTGGTATTATGTAATCTACCTTCATCACATGCATATAATCATAAACACCTTAAGTTTTCTAATAATCTTATATCGGTTAGTTATAGGTTACCGTGGGTCCCCTGCAGACATAACTCAATTCCCCCTTAACTTCTCAGTAATCCCCGTGAGTCCCCTGTAGACAGGATTACTTCTCTAACCAATTCAATTAACAGGCCGCTAGTCCCCGACAAACACCTTATTAATCAATTAGCAGCATTAAGAATTAGAGAAACCCAACACTAATAATATCCTATCATCGTAAATCAAGGAATCACTACCCAATTAACCAGTAACACACGGCCAGAGGTTTTGCCACTTACTGACGCTACTGAATCTTACCAAGTTGGCCACCCTCAATAAAATCCTAGTACTTAGACTTATAAATACCGGTTAATTTAGGAACATAGTAATTAGACTGATTTTATGCCCATGTTTCATATATGCATTGATTACGGTTTCTTACATAATACCAGAATCAAGAATTTATCTACTAATGACTTTAAAGATAAAACAGAAAATAATAAAGAAAGCCGTAGAACAAAATGATAAAGGGAAAAGAAATACCACTTTTATAAGCTGTCGCAGGTAAGACCTACCTCCCGCTTGGCCAAACAGCAGCCTTTGTAGTTGGGAAATCCAAACCAGCGAACCAGAAATGAATTAAAATTAAAACTGTATTAAAACTAAAACAAAAACTACTGAATCATAAAAGTAATCGTATCTAAGGTTGTGTGCTTTTCGCATAGCTAATGCCTTATTTATAGAACAAGGAAATCAGATATGGAATCAAAACAATCTCCTAATCAATTAAGGAGTATATCTCAATCAAATCTTCTAATTGGAAAGAGAATCAATTAGCTTTCTTCCTTACACGTGAAGTCTTCTCTTTTGGTAATTCCTCCACCTCCTCTTTTAACCCTTCTTTGAATTGGAAACTCACTCTTTCTTTTCCTTCTCCTGCATGAAATTAATTTCCGTTTCTTGATTTATCCAAATCGGACAACAAGCTTCACTGGATTTCTTCCCTCTTGGCCCATAATGCGCGTGGGCTCTTGGATGATGATTTATCAGCTCCAAATCCATTGTTTTTGCACTTTTACTCGTTAATTGGGATGTTCTCGATAGCTACATAAAAACACTCAAAACTTAGGCAAAATCCGGTGAGAACTGCCAACAAGACTCTAAAATACTTAGGATAATAATGGTTGATCACCCTCACCATGCACGCAATGCTATTCTAATGAGCACAAATTGGTGCAATAAATATTTAAAATAACTTTCTTTCATTTTTTTCCCATTTGGATGATGGCAGGTGGATTTGCTGGGACAAAGTCTTATTGTAGATGCATCAATTTTTTTACCTATATTAGCATATATGCAATGCCATCGAAGATCATCCGGTCATGGGCATCTTCGGAAGCTGTGGAGTCCTGTCAGAGGACGATTTTCTCAGCTGAGTCGAGCACGGCGTTGTCCTTCTCCGGCGGGTTCCATGGACGAGGGGTAAAGATGAAAAGGTGGGGGATGAGAGTGAAGAGATCTTTTATTAGTAGTATTAAGAAAAGGGTCAAATTTTGGGGAAATTGTTTTTCAAAATTTCTTTGCCAAACATTGTTTTCGAAAATAGATTTTTCAAACCATGTTCTTTTGTATGTTTTAGAAAACATGGTAACGAACAGTTACTTAGGCTCCAGACCTACTTTGACCAAAGTTGTTAGCAACCACAACTGAACTACAAAAATTTTACTCAAAAGAATCGATGAAGATCAATTTTTCCATATAGACTTTTATTTTATTTTTTTTAATGATGAATCAAAAAAACAAAAGTTCTTAAAAAAGTCCTAATGTCAGCATTGAAATCATTCGCAAGATGTGTGCATGGTGGGGACATAAAATGTGCGACACCCTACTTAGGAACTTGTCATATTGGTTCTTTAATTTTTAGAATGTCTTTCTTTGTCCCCTACTTTCTTTTATCGTGAGCTATTTGATTTCTTTTGAAAGCAAGTTATTTAAAGGATGTAATATTGCATGTATTGCGCTCATTAGAGTAACATTGCGTGAATGGTGTGGGCATCACATGTGCCAAAACATCTACATTACATGCGATACATTATAGGTTATACGTGATAAGCCAGATTCATGTTCTCAGCTATTTATTATCTTGAAAAATCCTAAACACATACATTAGGGGTTGGTTGTAATTATTAGAAAACTCAAAAGAGTATTTATAAATTTACCAAAATTCGAAAGAATATTTATAAGTTCACCAAAATTCGATTCAAGTAAAGTAAATGTGGTTAGGCTTTTTACAAAAACATTGGCTTTGCATGTCATGTTAATATTTTTGGCCCAACATTTAATAGAATATTATTTTGTTTTTTCATAAAAGGAAAACCCATGAACAAAAGGCCCAAATGGACATGGCCATTTAATTTGAGTGGTTATTAATGATTTAGGAGGCATCGGTAGGAAGTGAAGCAAGGGCCACATTGATACGATGTGGGCAGCCCTGGATATAATTTATGGCCAAGTTTTAGCAGTTGTAACCAATGATATTTGATCAGCTCAGGATCCCCTGTTACACTTTTCTGTTACACTATGTGTTACACATCTTAATAACTCAATGTTAATATTTTTTTTAAATTAATTTTTTTACCAATGCTATTCATTGGCATTCTACGTAATTTTAATATAATTATTTTATTTTTTTACATTAATCTTGTATTTTATATAATTTTATATTTTTTTATTTTTTAATCTCAATAAATTAAAATAAATATACCCTAAATCAAAATGGGTGAACCCTTAGTCTAAAAATTTATTATAATGCTAATTAATAGCATTGGTAAAAAAATTAATTTAAAAAAGAATATTAACGTTAAGTTATTAAGATGTGTAACACATAGTGTAATAGGAAAATGTAACAGGAGATCCTGAGCCATAATTAGGCACTTGTAAGTTCTAATTAATTAATTAATTCATACGCATTGATGAAAATAGAAAAAGTAACTATTCATTGTAACAGATTAATAAAGGGTATACTTTCAAGGAATTTATAATAAAAAAATTGACCATGTACGTACTGGAAGTGTTATTGGGAATTAACTTGGTCTCTGTGTAAACAAATACTTTAAAAAAGTTTTTAGTATTTTTAGAGTAAAAAATAAAACTTAAATTATGTGTTTGGGTAAAATATTGTAAAATACAACAACTACACCTTTGTTCCCACCATATGGGGTTGGATATATGGATCATATCTCGCCATGGTGTATAGTCATAGTACATCGATTCATTTATATTCAAATATGACATGTCATATTTTAAAATTGTTTTTCAATTCTTAATTTTTAGGTTTTCCTCTATCCCTTTTAATATTAATTGCTTCTCTATTTTTTACTATGTACATGTCCAAACCATGCATCTTAGGCGTGTTTCTATCATTTTTTCATCTGTTGGAACTACTCATACTTTATTTCTAATACTTGCATTACTTATTTTATCTAACCTGTATGCCCGCACATCATCTCAATATTCTCATTTTTTTTACCCTCATTTCTGTTCATGTTCATATTTAGTAGCCCAACACTCCTAACCGTAAAGCATCACCAGTCTTACAACCGTTCTATAAAATTTGTCTGTTACCTTTTGTGGTACTTTATGGTCACAAAGTATAGATGATGCGATTTTCCATTTATTCCACCCTGCTTAAATCCTATATGTTACATATTTATTAATTCCTCTGCTTTCTTCTATTACAGACCCTACGCATTTAAAAATTTTATTTTCA
This sequence comes from Leptodermis oblonga, assembly GCA_016801395.1. NCBI lineage: Eukaryota > Viridiplantae > Streptophyta > Magnoliopsida > Gentianales > Rubiaceae > Leptodermis > Leptodermis oblonga. Next base: position 18,228,936 of record CM028755.1, on the reverse strand, counting down.
TTTAATTTTTGTTCACAAATTTTAACTTTTATAGTATTGTTATGGTGTGTGACACCCCAGATCCACCACTCCGCATACAAGGAGTTGGCTTACCGAATGCCTGCTTGGCTCTCACCAGGACTCAGAACTAGCAGAACATGATAATATTTTTTTCATTTATTATAATAAAATAAAACTTACACAGCCCTATAGTACATGAGTTATCAGAGTATGAACCCATCTAAACAATCCCGCTTCTAGCCGTATCTAAAGTTTCCAAAACAACAGTGATCCTAGTGAGCATAATCATCTTCGTACAAAAAATCTGTAATAAAATTTTGAAAATAGAAAACAGGAAAATAGGAAAATGGAATGAACCCTTGCCCAGTGAAAGTCCACAGTTTTCGCAAACATTTAATGAGTTGCAAATATTACCCGTGCATACAATTCTGGCATATCCTAACATATAGCAATCATGACTCATGCAGGATTCATAGAACATATAATGAGAATGAAGGGCAGTTGCTTAAAGTTTTGTATGAACAATAAACGAACTAGCCAGTTTATCTCGAGAATAAGAGGGGTCCGCTAGCGTGTACATGTACGCTCAATGATGGCCAACTTATCTCGGCATACATAAAGAGGATGAGGGGCGTTGCTAACGTGTACATGTACGATGAATGAAAGGCCAGCTCACCTCGGCATAATCATAAACGTGCATATATGTACCATATTCTCTATACCGCCAATACTTAAGTTAGCTGATAATAATAATCTCGAGATTATGAACGCAAATGATCGAACGACCAAGCCTTATGCCGGCTCGCGGGATCAAATCGTATCAACACAATGGATCCAACACAACTCATGTTTATATAACAGATTCAGTGCACAAAGAAAGTACAACTGAAACATAACAAGTACGTATGTGTTCCAGCCGGTAAGTAAACACAACTGGCAATTTTAAAATCAAAAAGCATTTCAAACATTTTTCGATAGCATTTAAAAAATGTCACACAATATAGGTCAATGCACATTCAATTATTAATTGCATTAAAACGGTATTAATTTTCAGTGATAAACTCACCTCAGCCCAAAGATCTAAGCTCACGTACTAGCTATCTATTAGATCTGCATATATTTCAAGTTTCGGCAATTTAGTACTATTTCTAATTAATAGAATTCTAATTTCTAACTTATTCCGGATTTTTCTAAATAATGGCATAATGGTAATTTACCTATTTTTCCTTAAAAGACACATATAGAGAAAATAAGTATTGTAGAATTATCTCATATGAAAATAACTATGAAAACATAATAATTATAACTTTTAAATAAATATAAGTTTGGTGCCGTAAAACTTAAATTTACTTACTTTTTTAGCTAGAAAGAATTTATAACTTTTAAACATTATTTCTAATTCATTTCACAAATAGTCCAAAACTTATAAAATTAATACTTAAGAAAATAAAGGTGTAAAATCCTTAAAATACTCATTAAAATAACTTTAACAAAATTTTATAAAAAGATTTATAACAAAATAACTAAAAGAAATCAAAATTGCTGAAAATCAATTTCCTTATTTCGGATCGGTTTTACCGGAGGGTAAATCGGTCAAAACCGATCCAAAATTTTCAAAAAACATTGGATCGGTTTTGCCCGATTTATAATTGCCTAAAATTGGTCCATTATTTACAAAATAGTCCTTACTGATTTCACAATCTCAAAAATCGGCAAAACTCATTTTCAATTGGTTTTTCACAATTGAAAATAGTCCAAAACCGATTGGAATCGGTTTTTCCCGATTCCTTTTGGGCATGAATCATTTTCCCCGATTCCGAATCAGTTAAAACCGATTCGTGCCAAGAAAACTTGATTTCCAAATTTTGTTTCGGCTTTGCAGAAAAATTCTCTAAAATTCCATTTCTTCCGTTTTCTTTTGCCTAAAATCCATTCTACAACATTCATGCATCATCCCTAATACTTCATAATAGATTTTCCATAATAACTACAAGATATAAACCTCAAAATTCGTTGAAATTCCTAAAACTTCAAAACTTCAAAAATATGCATTATTTCCTAAATAGTAACCGAATAATAAGTTGAATTCCTTACCGATACGTTCTGAACTCCTCCTAACAATGAATCCACGGCTCCAGAATCAATTCCTAGCTTCGAGCTTCGTTCCAAGTTTTTCCTTCCTTTCCTTTCTCGTTTCTTCCTCTTCTACTTGCTCCTAGTTTTTTTTAGTTTGGTTTTGATTTTGGCAAATTTTGGGCATGGTGTGGGTGGAATGAAATGGTGAAGGGAGGGGTATATATAGGCAAAGTTGCCTACTATGCCAAAAGGCTCATAATTATCTTTTTTTTTCATTTCTAACACAATTGGTTTTTCCTGATTGCTCAATCGGTAAAACCGATCAGAATTGGTTTTTCCCGATCTATAATCAGTTAAAACCGATTCATGAGGCGGTACCAATTGATTTTCCCGATTGTGAGTGGTTAAAACCGATTCATTAAGCGGTGATAATTTTTTATTATTTTTCCAATCGGTATTACCGATTGGTGAATCGGTTAAAACCGATTCATCCCAAATTCTATCCATAGGGAATCAGTTTTACCTAATTAGGAATCGGTTAAAACCAATTCCATGAATTCTTATCCGATGGCCAATTGGTTTTTCCTAATTTGAGGGTGGGAAAAACCGATTTCCCTATGTCTCTATTATTTTTCATTCATTTTCTAATTTTCTTATCTTCTAATTCCTATATCCAAAAATTCCGTAAATATTTAAATCATAACCTTCTTAGACACATCATATATCATGAAATTGTGAATTAAAGTTATCAAATTAATTCACACATATAAATATTTGAAATCGAAATAACAAAATTCTATAAAATATTTTATAAAATTTACTAAAGAAAATAATTTTTAGACTAAAATTCTTTTTAAAATAGATTCCTATATTTTAATAAATGTTCATAAAATATTTTTAAATACCTCAATATGTTTTTGAGGTGGATTTAAGTATTGAAATTTTACGGGATCTACGGTGCACTTTATTAATCATGTAAACAACAATACTATAAATGAAATAGAAATAAAATATGTTTAGGCCTGTTCAAATTGACCCTGGCCCGACCCGAACCGTCCCTAATTTCATTTCGGTCCGCGGCGGGACGGGTCAAAATGGGCCAATTCGGGGGTTTAGGGTGGGGCGGTTTGGTTCGGGGCGGGCCAAGGGTCGTCCCTAACTGACCCTTTATTTATTTATTTATTTATTTTTGGTTGTTTCATTCAATTTTTTTAAATCAAAATTTTTTCTTTTATTCAAATATTTTTTTAAAGACCAGATTTTTTAATTTACTAAAAAATAATTAACCCATAATTTTGATGTTGGAAAAAGATATTTAAAACAAAAAATTACAAAAGCTCTACAAGGACTTTTAGAGCATTTTAGAGAGAGAGAGAGAGAGAGAGAGAGAGAGAGAGAGAGAAACTACTGAAATAGTATAAAATAGTAGATCTGAGGAGAAGAAGGGCCTTTTTCCTTCTGTAAACCCTTCTTAGGATCAAAGAATGAGTCTTTTGCCTTCTCCATTTGTGATTTTTAAAGGATCAATCACTGTTCTGGAAAATCAACCCACATGTTCTTCATCATCTGGGTCTCTTAGTCCGTGCCTCCCCAACCCTTGTTTCTTATCTGCAATCGTCTTCGAGGTGCCATCTTCGAGCATCTCCAGTTTATCTGTCATCTACATCAGCTATGGCCTCCAAAATAACTTTAGCTTTCCTTTTTTCTCCAAAACAGGGAGTGGGGGGCTGGAGGATAGGGCTGAGAACGAACAAGAACATTCACAAACAAGCTCGAGCTTGGCTTGATAAAAACTTTTGCGAACATGATTTTTAGGCTCGATAATAAACGAACACAAACAAGGTGTTGAAAACTCGTTAACGTTCTTGAACAGACTCGATTAAAATATTAACTATATAATATAAATAAAATAAATATATACAACATTTAAATTTTAAATAATACAAATAATTGAATCTTTATATATATTCATATGTACATAGATATTAATATATGATTTTAATTGAATTTTGTTTTTTATGTAAGTTAATATAGTATATTAAATTAACTAAACATTACAATTTTCTGTTAGTTATGTGAGATAGAACGCACACGAATGTTCACAAACAAGCTTAGCTCAACTCGATTAATAAATAAATGAACACGAACAAGATTTTAGGGTCGATAAATAAATGAACACGTCAAAGTTCGGCTCGTTATCATCCCTACTAGAGGATACGGTAAGATGGGTTGGTTTGGGGGAGTGGAGGTTGGGTGAAGGATTTTTGTTTGGGTTGGGGTGGACTTTAGGGTTTTGATTTGTTTGTGGGTATTTTATAATTAAAATTTTTTTTTTTTGAACAGGTCGATTCGGGTCGAAATCCGGACAAAGCCTGTCCCTAACCCTAAATTTAGGGGGGCCGCCCCGAATTGACCCGAACCATTAGGGTCGGGGCGGGTAATACGCTTTGAATAAGCCTAATTATATGTTTTATAATGTTTTTGAAAAAAAAATTGAACACACACCCACACACATTTCTACACGCACAAGACACAAACACACCTTGACAACCCCAACACCCAAATTTCCATTAACCCATTTCACGCCCCTCCCCGTTCCCATCAGCCAATTCACCCCCACCCTCTGGTTTCTTTTTCTTTTTTCTTTTTGAAAATTTAAATCTACTTTTATTTGCTTCTTTTCATAAATAAAAATAAAATCGATTTAGTTGATTTTTTAAGATAAGATAAATCCTCATTCTATTCTTGGTTGGATATATCTTCCGTAAACAGCAATAATAACTAACAACATGAAACCAAAAGTATATTCTATAGTAAACACTAATCTATTACAAATGGTAACAAAAGGAAATTGCTTCTTCAAATCGTGTTAAGCACTTTCCTTTACGCTTTATTAGTTCCCTTTAGTGTGCAAAGAGTTTCGAAACTAATATCCTTGTGGGATAAGATGAAGATATCTGTTGTAAGCCTACACTAACTTAAACAGAACAGAAACAAGAGTGAAAAGTGCAAGAATATCTTGTACAATTGAGAATGATTTCGTCTCTGTAAATCACGTCCTAAGGAGCCTATTTATAAACCTCGAAAGGGTGCCATTCAATAGCCACAACTCTTATGAAGAGGGAGGAAGAAACGGAACTAAATTTGGATAAGAATTGAGTTCAGAATCACCATTTTTGTGAAGAGATGCAACTTTTCAGAAGAAGGAAATGCTTACTGGTACCCGTCCAAGATGTCGTCCACTAGAGCCCGTCCGAGACGTCATCCAATTCGGACGACGTCTCACAAGTGGTACTGGAGGTCGTCCGACTTGGTGCCCGATTTGGCATGCTTCAGTTCCAAAAGTTGAACACAACTCTCTTTGGAACTCTTCCGATTTTCTGTGTGATTCGCACTGATATTCGGACCTACTTGTTCATTCCTTTTCCTTTCTTCTTTCAGCTTAATTATTGGAAAATCTGCAACATTTTTATCAATAAAAATGTTTTTATAAAATATTTTGTTCAAACGCATATTTTTTCTGAAAAAAAAAAAATCCAAACCCTTTTGGTAATTTTTTAATTTTAAATAAACACTTTTATAAATCTCGGCCTTACACAGGTGGTGGAAATAGAGTCGACTCCCTTATTCTAGTCAACATGGTTCATAGGCGGTTCAGAATCTCATGGAATTTTGTTTTCCTTTTATGGCAAATATGGCCGATTCTAGCATCGGGTTCCTTTACCATCCGGCACATCTTCAGAAAGGTGAATTCAGCGATGAATGCTTTTGCATAGGCAGCAAGCGAGCTACACACGTCTGTCACTTATTCAAGCCCGGAGCTCGCAGGCCACATATCTGTGGACTAATCCGGTTAGATAGAATAGGAGTTCCTAATCTCAGACTAGTCAATGAGTCGGAGCCTATTCAAAATATAGTTTGTATCTGCATATGCATTATTTTGTACGTTGAGGTAACGCTTATTACGTCCCTCTCTCACTTTTTTTTTTTTTCCTGAATTTTCTAATAAAGCGTCACCATCAATTTAATTGGTTGTTCTAAAAAAAAAAAATTTATTAATAAATATAAAAGCATAGTCTAATTAAGTACTTGTCCAAGCGAAACCTTATTACTAAATCGAATTTAAATTCGACGACCAAAAAACGGATTCAAGTTAGTAACAGGCAAATCTTGACCTCAAACATATACATCAAACTCTCCATGGGAATTAAGCAATCAGGCAAACAAGATCTTCAACAAAAAGTAACGCAGCGATATTCATTGCTCAAACGATACTTTTCAGAAAAAAGAAAATTTTCCATTGTTCACGTAATATTTTATGCCAATCAATGCAAAAACTTGCAGCCATGGATATGCATAATTCACTACCACTAATTAATGGTTCCTGTTCTTAATTTTTTTGGGTGATGAAGTTTTAGCCATTCGTTAAGTTTGAAGGCGACATTCAAAATTATGAAAATAGTAGTGAAACAAAGAAGAAGCTTTTTGGTGGGGAATGGGATAATCCTAAGCGAACCGCAGTAGAAAGTTCGGACTTTCTACGGCTGCCGGATAGATGGCGGTTCAAAAATGCCGAAAACCACCGTTAAAAGCCCTAAAAAACCGCCATTAAAAGTCATTTTTGTAGTAGTGAACAACCAAAGGGCAAGGGTCACTTTGTTTTGTTTGTGATCGATCAATTGGGAATTTTTTGTTTGGGAAAAGAATTTTTTGTGGAGGGTACTATTTTCTGAGTAATCATGTAGGAGAGAGATTAAAAATATAATAATTATTATTTTATATTTTTAAATAATGTGGGTAAACTATATAGAGGAAATATTAAAATTAAAATTTTTTGAATTTAGTAGAGAATGAGGGTGTTTAGATATAAAAAAATTTTGACAAAAAAGTGATGATAATCATGGAAGGAAATCAAAGTGAACAGAGAAACTTGAATCTCTGTTTACTTCATTACCATTCCATAAAACATATTACTTTTTCCCCGTAAGAGAATCTCAAATCAAACACCTTTATTTTCCATTAAATTCAAATTTTAAAATTTAAACTTCTACTCACATCATTTCAAAAAATTAAAAGATCCTAATCATTATACTTTTTTTTTCTCTTTTCTACATAAATCTTGAAAAGAAATTCTCTCCATAAAAATATTGCTCTTCTAAAACAAAAATTTCTGGATTTGACCACAAAGTAAACAGACTCAATGTCCGTATGGAGAAAAGGAAAATTAACGAGTGTTTCAGTGTGTTGTGTGAAGCAACACTTGCGTGGTAAATTATTGTGATTCAAAACTAAATTCTTTTTGAAAACCAAAAAATAAATTCTATGTTTGACAAAACTTTTCCATCCTATGCGTTGTGTGCTGTGTTGCAACATCCAACATTAGACTTTATTGACGGTTGGTCCGGCTCATGATATCTTAATACATACGTTTTCTTTACTACATGCATATATATATGACAAATATGGAATACATCAATAACTAAAGTCAAATGTTATACACGATACATCAAAGACTATATGCAATACTTCAACCCATGTAATCAATAAAAAAATATTTCACTATAAAGGGTTTTTTTTTTCCTTTTTAAACAGGCAATACAACAACTAAATTTAATAAATCAGAGGTTATAGGCTATACATAAGATATCACTGGCTATACGCGATACTTGATACTTCATAATATACATATGATCCTTTATTTAAGGTTAAAATTAATACTCATATCTTTAAAAAATACTGCACATTTTTCTAGGAAAAAAATAGATTTGTTAAATAAAAAAAACGCGACGCACCGTCTAATAGGTCAAATACAAATTTCTACCTTAAAAAATAAATAAATAAATAAACACACACATAAAATCCGGCCAATCTTCAACTGATGTTTTAGCTTTTCCAATTTCTATATATTAACTAGTTAACTGGCTGAATTTAATCATAAAATATTTACTTAGTAGTTTACAAACCACAAATATTTATTCAGTAATTTGAAAGACAAATTTTGATAATTTAATCTATAGATCATAGAGACCAAGCCTCATGTACGATCGTCTGGCGATTAAATATTGATATTTCAAAGTTAAAACTGATACATGTGATTCTATCAATTCACTATATCTCATAGATAAATTTGATACACAGATTTTTTTCACTATAAATGATACTTCCACCTCGAAACTCGAAATGTATGTTTTCTTCACAACATGTGGTACTCATTGTTTTAATATAACTGCAATAAATCAGTAGTTACACGTGATACGATGAGATCGATATTAATATAAAATAAAAATTTCAAAAACATATTTTTAAAACATATTAACCAGCAAGCCTTTCCAGTGGTGGAACATAGTGGGTGCTAGGATAGGCCTAGCCCTCACAAGGAAAAAAAAATAATAATAAATAATAGATATATTTATGTTTTAGTTAAAGAAAAAAAAATTATATATATTTGGCCCCTTCAATTTATTAAGTCAAGTTCCGCCACCGAACCCTTCCTTAATTGATGGTAAAAGGGGCAAACTACCTGAAAAGAATCCTTCAGATCAAATAGGTTTAGGATCCCCTGTTACACTTTTCTGTTACACATCTTAATAACTTAACGTTAATATTCTTTTTTAAATTAATTTTTTTACCAATGCTATTAATTAGCATTATAATAAATTTAGACTAAGGGTTCACCCATTTTGATTTAGGGTATATTTATTTTAATTTATTGAGATTAAAAAATCAAAAAAATACTATAAAATTATATAAAATACAAGATTAATGTAAAAAAATAAAATAATTATATTAAAATTACGTAGAATGCCAATGAATAGCATTGGTAAAAAAATTAATTTAAAAAAGAATATTAACGTTGAGATATTAAGATGTGTAACACATAGTATAACAGGAAAATGTTAATATGTTTGAAATGAACTAGGTTTAGAATGAAGCAAAGGAAGACTCCACTGTCAATGATGTGAAAATTATGAAGCTTTTCATATGTGATATTGGAGTCATTGCACTCTGAGAATTTTTCGTTCTTTTTCAACAATATGAGAAAGAAAAATCATTAATAACTTTTAGTTATCTAAAATATTCATTGAACGTATTGAAATAATGCAAAAAATGCTACAATTGCAAACGTTCGAATAACGTGCACAATGTGTGCATGGTAAGAGCGGCATATGTGCATGTGACACGATACCAAGTCACGTTCCACTTCCCCCGCTATTCGCCTTAATTAAAGATAGTCTCCAATTACCGGGATTGTTTTGTATCCATCAGTTCGAATATTAATTCTTGGGTTCACTATGCCCTTAGTACCATAGTAAATAAATTAAGTAGCTCAGTTTGGACTTGCTCTTAAATAGCTCGTATAAAGTTTTGAGATTGAGTGGCTTTGATGTTTTGTTTCCTAGTATAAAATTGTCTATACAGTTTTATTTCAACTGGCCAAAGAAATGTACATTTAGGATATTTTTCTTGTACTATATATATATATATATATATATATTCCGAACTACGGGATCATATACCAATGCATCCACAACAATTGCCACAAAGGTTATTTGACAATCCAAAAGACCATTACAATCCCACGGTTGTGTCAGTTCCAAACTCTCCAGCACAGTCAGAAAATGAGCAATCAGGAAAGAAAGGTCCATTAAACATTATGTGTTTAGGTAGGTCATTTTCTGAATAAGCTCTCCCTGTAATAAAATGGACTAATATATTTTGCACGTGAGAATAAAGAGTGAAATTTGTGCATGGTTAGAGCATCACATGTGCAAAATATTTTGTGAAACAAGTTCATATAGAAATTGAAAATATAGAAAGAAACTTTATTAATAACTTAGTTACTCAAAATATCCAGTAGTGAAAAAATGCAAAAAGTTCTGGCATTACGAACATCTAAATTACATGCAAAATGCGTGCAGGGTATGAGCATTATATGTGCGGCACCTTTCAAGTAGCTTTTTGACTTTTGGTCATTTACTTAGGTATTACAATTTATTTTTATTTAAGAAATAGTCGATTAAGTGGCTGGTGGGAACGACGACCCATTATTAATCTATACGTACTGAATACTATGATTGAGATCTATATTTCTTTTTTTGGTATCACGGTGCAATTTATAGGAGTGTAAGAAAAGTGTAAGAGAACCGAATGAATCGATACGGTTCAGAACCTAATGGAAAATATAAGGTATATGTCACAACAACAACACCAACAAGCCAAAGGAGCATTGTATGACTGCCTTCTTCGCAAGGTTCCCTTCCATTAGTTTTCGCTTCGGTCTATTCCTTTCACTTTGGCATCGCGACAATAATCAGTCCCGCAACAGCACTTGAATGCTTCAATGGGATGGTTAATATCATCGAAGTCAATACCGCAATCCCATGTTAGTTCGTTCATACCATACACCCAATGTTATTCTGATGAGTACACACTACTACAAAATGGACTTTCTACGGCGGTACTTTAACGGCGGAAAGACCAAAACTGCCATTAAAAAGAAAGTACGGACTTTCTACGGCGGTTCTATATAAAACCGCCGTAGAAAGGGACTTTCTACGGCGGTTAGAAATAAACCGCCGTAGAATAAACCGCCGTAGAAAGGGACTTTCTACGGCGGTTAGAAATAAACCGCCGTAGAAAGTCCCTTTCTACGGCGGTTAGAAATAAAACCGCCGTAGAAAGTGCTTTCTACGGCGGTTTTCAAAAACCGCCGTCCCCTTTCTACGGCGGTTTTAGAAAACCGCCGTAGAAAGTCCATTTCTAGACGGTTGTATTTCTAACCGCCATATAATTAATAAATATGATGAATTTTTCTATAAAAATTGATAAATAGTAAAATACATATTTATTATTAAATTTAAAAAAATTTGGGGGTTAATTTACAAAAATTGAAAAATTAGAAATTAATAGGAATAGAGGAACGGCAGGAATTTACAATTACGAGTTTTTTACGGCGGATTTATTAAAACCGCCGTAGAAATGGACTTTCTACGGCGGATTTATTAAAACCGCCATAGAAAGTAACTTTCTATGGCGGTTTCTTCATAACCGCCATAGAAAGTAACTTTCTATGGCGGTTGTAATTACTTTCTATGGCGGTTTTAATTACAACCGCCATAGAAAGTTACTTTCTATGGCGGTTTTAATAAAAACCACCATAGAAACTTGATTTTGTTTGAATTTTAAGGGTTTCCCTTTGTTTCCATCTCCAACCAGCCGTGGCTTCCCCATCTTTCCATCTCCAGCAAATCGAAGCATTCTCTCGTTGCCGACGCCCATCCTCTTTCCGTTGGTTTTTTCTCTTGTCTTCCCCCGAAGTCGTTCTTCCGGTAGCGTTGATAACAAGATCCGCTGTCACCCAACTCCAGATATGGTTTCTTAATCGGCCATCACCCACCACTTGGAGTTAATCCCCCATCATAATTTCACTACAATCGGTCCTTGTTGTGGGCTTCAAATCATAAAAAAGGTAATATAGAATAGTTTCAACTTTATTTAAGCTTTACAAATTTTATTGTTACTTGATTATTGTGATTGGCCTAGGGTTTATTATTAGTGTTAAATTCGAGTTTGGTGAGATGATGAATGATTAAATTCGGGTTTGATTAGTTTTATATCGGTGATTATTGTATTGTTCTTACTGTTAACGATTAAATTAATTAGAATTTAATGGATGCACGCAAAAATTTTGTGAAGTTTGGTGGTTGTTCAGTTTATTAGCATGGAAGTTTTTGATATATATATTTTGAATAAAGTTGAAATATATATATATCCAAACCTTTCTAAGGCTGTTCCTGCTATTTTTGATATATATTTTTTGAATGTAGAGAAAAAAATGAAATATTAAATTTTTTTTTTTTACAAATTTGGTACTTTCTACGGCGGTTATCTTCAAAACCGCCGTAGAAAGTTAACTTTCTACGGTGGTTCGCTTAGGAACCGCCGTAGAAAGTTGGCTTTCTACGGCGGTTTTGAAGATAACTGCCGTAGTACTTTCTACGGCGGTTATCTTCAAAACCGCCGTAGAAAGCCAACTTTCTACGGCGGTTTTGAAAAAAACCGCCGTAGAAAGTCCGAACTTTCTATGGTGGTTCACAACCGCCGTAGAAAGTCCGTAAACTTTCTACGGCTGCCGGATAGATGGCGGTTCAAAAATGCCAAAAACCGCCATTAAAAGCCCTAAAAAACAGCCATTAAAAGTCCTTTTTGTAGTAGTGACATGCAATACTTAAAATAAATCTTTAAAATAAATAATAGAAGTTAGTTTAAAGATTTATTTCACGCATTGTACTCATTAGAATAATATTGCGTGTATGGTGGGGTCATCACACGTGCAATGCTCTCTCCAAAGAGTACATGATTTTTAGTCTCTTACATTTTAAAATAAGTTCTTTACTTTTTACGGGGCTATCAATCAAGAAAAAACATATAAAACAATGAATTCCTGAACAACTTCCCGAACTATCCATTGAAAGAAAGAAAACAGATAAATCTAGTCAGTCAAAATACGAAAACCAATCAAAAAATCAAGCAAGAAGAAAAAAAAAGAACCTTGCAGTGAAAAGAAAGACTTATGCCAAGAGGGTTTGCTGTTGACGTAGTAATCAACGCCGAGTGCTGAACTATTCAAAAGATAAGGATCTATAGGAAGAATAAACTACTAAAATTGCGAGGATTTTATAACTTGAAGTCAGATGGTGAAAGCTATAAGCTTCCACATTTGGAGAAGAGTATAATGGAAAGCTTATTAATTTAGGAAAGGAAATTCACTATTAATTATGGTGTAAAATATACTTTCTTTTTTTTCCTTTCAACAATATAATGCCCTAAGTGAAAGAAAGCTCCTATAAACCTTATGTTTAGGTCATTTCTGGAATAAGCTCTCCCTATAATAAAAAAAGGCACTAATATATTTTGCACGTGAGAATAAAGCTTGAACTTTGTGTTAGAGCATCACATGTGCAAAATCTTTTGTGAAAACAAGTTCATATCGAAAGTTGCAATCTAGAAAGAAAATTTATTAATAACTTAATTCTCAAAATATCCATTGAACGTGTCAAAAAAAATTCAAAAAGGTCTAGCATGACGAACATCTAATTACATGCAAAATGTGTGCATGATATGTGCAATACCCTTTCACGTAGCATACTGATTTTTTTGTCCTTTACTTGGATAATAGATTTTTAAATCTTATTTTTGGGAAAAGCCAAATAAGTGGCTGGTAGACATGAGTATAGAAGTGTATAGAGTTGAGTATGAATAATTGCCTGCATTTCCATTGAGTGTAATCTCCTATTTCTAGCTAACCTTTACACATATTATATGAACAAATTAACTACGGGAATAATTCTAAGGATACAACATTAATAAGAGGAGGATTATATGGAGAGAATGATGGGGAGGATTTTGGGGATAAGGGTTGACTACTATTTATGTACATAGAGTGTTGTATGGAGATGATAATGGGATAAGAGTTTGACTAACTCTTATCTCTAATATGGCCCCGTAAGTTGGTGCTCCTAGGGGAGTGACCAATCTTGATCAGCAAGTCTTAAAATTTGGACCGAGGTAGTGGTTTGGTGAGTGCATTAGCTAGTTGGTCCGCCGAGGAGACATGTGTGACCCGTAAAGTGCCATTTTGAACTTGTTCATGAATAAAGTGAAAGTCAAAGGCCACATGCTTCATGTGCGAATGGAAGACGGGATTGGAGTAGAGGTTTGTTGCCCCCACATTATCTCAATAGATGACCGGTTGTTTAGGGAGTGAGACTGCTAGTTCACCTAGGAGAGAGGTGATCCAGCTAACCTCGGCTGCCGTCAAGGCGTTGTTTCTTCGAGCTCCAAGATATCTAGTTTCTGCCGAGGTACACAATGTAAGCACTGGTGGAGGTAAAGTCATCTTTGTTACCCTCCCAATCAGTATTAGAGTATGCATGGAGGGCAAGAGGCGACTGGTGGTGGAGAAGGATGCCACGATCAGTAGTGCCACAGAGATAGCGAAAGAGTCGCTTGGCCGCATTCCAATGGTCAGTGGTGGGATGATGCATATATTGAGATAAGTTGTTGACCACGTGGGCAATGTCTAGTTGGGTAAGAGTCAGATATTGAAGACTCCCAACCACAGCTCGGAACTCAGTTGGGTCGGGGAGGCCCTGACCAGCGTGGAGTGTGAGAGTGGCTTATGTGATGAGGGGAGGGGCAACCGGACGAGCATTAGTCATCTTTGTTCAAGCCAGTAGGTCAGAAATATAGCGACGCTGGGAGAGGAGTAGCTCACGAGGTTGAGGAGTGACCTCAATCCCAAGGAAGTAGTCTAGGTGGCCGAGGTCTTTCAGAGAGAAGCGACGGGCAATAGTAGATATGAAGGCCTGAACTTTGGCTACATTGTTACCTGTAATGATGATGTCATCCACATAGATAAGTAGCATGAGGGTGGTACTATTTTCCTTGAAGATGAACAAAGAGGTGTCGACAACGAAGTTCGTGAAGCGGGATGCAAGGAGGAAGTGGCGAAGTTCATTGTACTATGCCCGAGGAGCTTGCCTATACCCGTATATCACCTTTCACAATATGCAGACATGGTGAGGGTTGTCAGCATCAACAAAACTGGGGGCTGAGCCATGTTGACTGTATCCATAAGGGTGCCTTGGAGAAAGGCATTGTTGACTTCAAGTTGGCGTAGGTCCCATCCCCAGCTGATGGCAAGTGATAGAACCAGGTGAATGGTGATTGGTTTGACCATTGGGCTGAACGTCTCATGATAGTCCACGCCTAGCTATTGATGGAAGCCTTTGGCTACAAAGCGAGCCTTGTACCTGTCAACAGAACCATCATATAACCTTTTGAGAAGAAAAATCCATTTGCACCCCATAATATTCTGGTCAGCTGAGGGAAGGACCAGCTCCCAAGTCCCATTCCGAACTAAGGCATCAAACTCCTCGGACATTGCTTGTTGCCAGCGGGTATATTTGAGAGCTTGGGTCACCCAAGTTGGCTCAAGATTGGGAACAAGTTAGGTCGAGAGGGTCAGTTTACGGTTTGGTTTGTGAATGTTATTTTAAGAGCGAGTGATTATCATAGAGGTGCGAACTGGAGGAGGTGGTAATGCCAGTGGGTGAGGGGGTGGTGGTGATGGGGTTGAGGGAGATGCCAATACCGAGGTAGAGGCTGAGTGGGAGGGCGAGGTTGAGGTCGAGGTTGAAGCCAGGGATGAGGTCGAGGCCGAGAGAGAGGTAGAGGGAGAGGGCGAGGCTGAGGTTGAGGTGGAGGTCGAGGGACAGAGTGAGATCGAGAGTGAGGGAGAGGCCGAGACTGAGGTTGAAGCCAAGGTTGCTGGGGCTCGAATATCCGGTGTGGTAGAGTCGACTGGTAAGGAGCCACTGGAACAACCTGCACATGATGTGTATGATGTCAGGGGATGGGTAAGGGATGGGAGCCAGGCGGCAGTAGTTGTTTTCGTAAGACGGACAAGGTGCTGATGGACTTTGGACATAGGAAACTTAGACTCAATGAAACAAACATGACGAGAGGAGAAGAGCCTCTGGGTGCTGGGGTCAAAGCACAGGTAAGCACTTTGAGTGAGGGAGTAGTCTAGAAATACACAAGGGGTGGAGTGAGATGAGAGTTTGTGAGCGGAGTAAGGGCGAAGCCAAGGGTAACATAGACAACCAAAGGCTCGAAGTTTGTGGTAGTTGGGTGGTGAACCGAAGAGTTTGTGGTAGGGAGAGGTCATGTTAAGGGTTGGCGTTGGAAGATGATTAATGAGGTACATAGCAGTGGCAAAGGCATAGGACTAGAATTGGAGGGGGATGGAGGCTTTGGAGAGAAGATAGAGACCAGTTTCAACAATATATCGGTGTCACCGTTTGAAGAACCCATTGTGTTCCGGGATGTGTGGTGGGTGGTGAGGTACGAGATGCCATTTGTGGATAAGTAGTGTGCAAGACCAATAGTCTTAGCGAGGCCCGTGTACTCCCCCCATTGTCTGAATATAGGCTGATTATTTTCGTGGAAAAGAAGTTTTCTACAAGAGCTTTGTAGCGAGGAAAAATGATGGCGACACCAGATTTGTGTTTGAGAGGGTACAGCCAGATGTAGTGAGTGAAGTGATCCACAAAGATGACATAGTATTTGTGGCCATCAATAGACTGGGTGGGGGAGGTCCAGACATCGGAATAAATAAGTTGGAGAGGAGAGATAGACACAAGTGATGAGACAGAAAAGGGTAATTTGTGACTTTTATTGCTCAAACAATCATGACAGTAAGTGGGGCTAGATTGAGACCTATCTAAAGGTAGACCAAATTTAGAAGTGATGTGTCTCTGAGTTGACTCGGATAGATGACCAAAGCGGTGATGCCATGTACTGGCCGATGATTTGCTGCTGGTGTAGGCAGAGGGAGACTAGGATGAGGTCGAAGACTGTGATTTAGAGTGGGCCGAGGCCGAAGTGAAGGTCGGCCATTCATACAAACCATCTTTAGTTTGTCCTTCCAGTAGAGGGGTTTCTGTCAGTAGATACTTCACACAAAAAGAAGATGGTAAGAATACAATGGAAGTATGGTTGGTTTTGCATAATTGAGATATAGAGATTAGATTTCGTTTCATGTTAGGAACAAACAGAACATAATGTAAGTGAAAAGTGTAAGAGGAGGTGGGAAGGGAAGATGAGCCAGTTCTGAAAATGTGGAGCCCAATACCATCACCAATCACGATGTCGTCAAACCCATCATACGGGAAGTGAAGAGAGAGGTTGCCGAGGTCCAATGTGACATGGTGGGATGCTCCACTGTCAAGAAGCCAGGTGGGAGTCCTGGCACCTGATGTCTGAGCGGCATATGCCTGTGGTTGCCTCTGGGGTCCAGGGGATGAGGAACGGGTTCCCCTTTGAGAGGTGACAGGGACTAGGTTGAAGAGGGGACAATGGGCAACTGTGTGGCCCTGTTGTTTGCAGCCTTGGCACTTGCCCATATATTTTGAGGGCCTGGTTGCAGGGTGAGAAGGCTGGGTTGAAGCCGAGTGGTGAGGGCTAAGGACTGAGGGCCGAGGTGGGAACTGCCAGGGTTGGTAGGGCTAAGGTGCGGGTGACCATGACTGGTGTCGAGGCGTTGAGTATGGTGAAGAGCCATTGTGACATGTCGACGTTGCGTTGGCTGTGGCAGGATGAGTGAATGAGGTAGCCAAAGACTGCCTCAGAACTAGTTCGCGAATGATAAGTTTCTCATGGAGTTCGTCGAACGAGATAGGGGTGTCCCGTTCGTCGACTATGTCAGCTATGTGGTGATAGCCCTCATCTTGACCCCCCAAGATTGTTTCTATAAAGTCCTCATGGTTTAGTGGTTTTCCGAGTGCTACGAGTTCATCGGATTTGCCTTTGATGAAGTGCATGAAATCCGAAATCGACTGTGAGCCTTTCTTCGCCTGCTTGATTTGGTCTTTGATCTGCTTGATGTAACCACGAGTTGGGCGAGCATTTGTGTTGGCAAGTGTCTGCCATGCCGCACAGGACGTGGTTGAATTCTGGATGAGAGAAATAAGGTTGGACGAGCTAAATCCAACAAAGGCGCCAAACAATAGTTTGTCTTGTCGGGTCCATGACAGAAAGGCCGGGTTGGGTGTTTCACCATCAGTTGTGCGGAGAGTGGGAGGTGGACATGGATGCGAGCTATCAATGTACTTGTAGAGGTCATAGCCGATGAGGATGGCCTCAACTTGGAGTTTCCATGCAATGTAATTGGTGGAGGTGAGTTTTGTGAAGTTGGTATGGGAAAGGTTTATGAGGTGAAGGCATTCTGTTGAACTGTTTGGGTTGGGAATTGTCACACCGTGATGATCAGTAGTTGAACTATTTGGGTTAGGGATGTTAACGATCTGTTAATCATTGGCCATAGTAGCGATGATGGCTAAAGAATGAGAGGTATGCTGGAAGAGGTTTAGGATTGATGAGGCTCTGATACCATATAGAAGTGTATAGAGTTGAGTATGAATAATTGGCTGCATTTTCATTGAGTGTAATCTCTTATTTATAGCTAACCTTTACACATATGATATGAACAAATTAACTACGGGAATATCTAGGGATACAACATTAATACGAGGAGGATTGTATGGAGAGGATAATAGGGAGAATTTTGGGGATAAGGGTTAACTACTATTTATGTACATGGAGTGTTGTATGGAGATGATAATGAGATAAGAGTTTGACTAACTCTTATCTCTAATAATGAGGACCCTTAGTGAATTTTTGAAAAATGAGATAAATTTGACCGAGTGTGACCTAATGAGTCGTACCTCAATCTACAAAGATGCTTGTTCAAATGATTTGAAACTATGAATTACAAGAAAATTTGAAAAGAATTAGATACTCGTGCAACATTCATAATTCTAATGCTAGGAAACAATCTCCTATTTAACTGCAGTAAGCCTCTTACATTGCTTACATTGTAGGTTGAAGAGTTCCGAGATAAGCTTGCATTGTGAGCTAGTGCATCCGCTACTGAATATGCTTCCCTATAGAGGTAATTTATTTTGAAGCGACCTTGCCCCAAGATATTCAAATTTGTCTGTAGAATCAATATCATCCGAACAATATTCACAGCTGTCAACGAATCCGATTCAACTTCCACCCTTAAAAGCTTCATTTGTTGACACTATTGCATCCCTGGAAGCATGTATTCTACAAACATCTACATCTACATGGACCCTTTTTTTTCCTATTAAGTTTTTTTCAACAGTATATTATTGTACAAAGAAAAGACACTTTTATATAGGACAAAAACCTTGCAAATATGATTCAACCAAAAGCAGCAATATGTACTAGAGGAGGAATCTTTATTTTCACCAAACCATCGTTGTTGTGTTCACGGGGGCTACGCCCACCGTGGGGCTCGAACCAAGACCACAAGGTTAAGAGCCTTGTGCTCTACCAATTGAGCTAGACAACTTAGTCAATGTTTTAATTGAATTTACCAGGTTAAGAAACTTATTAATGACTTTTCATTCTTCTTGCATCGTACAGCAGGAAAGGAATTGGGGAGAAATTTCCAAACATCAAATACAAATCAAGATTAGTTGGCGAAGGCTTTCGTGGAGCACTACTGTTCCACCTTCGATATCAATTGGATGGGTGAATCACATTTACCTCCCTAAACTTTGGGTATAACTACGACACCATTCCAGCTGTTTTGAAAAGTACAACAATATGCTCATCTTTGTCTCCGGATACCTCAAGCTCCCCAGTGGCAGCTTCCCCTCAAGTTCAGCAAGAAGTTTCATTTTGATGCCAACCTGACAGGCAATCGCAGAACCAGAAAAAGAAATTAGTAAGGGCACACATCAGTATTCACAATATATATATAAATATATAAATTATTAAAAAAACAATATATATAATTAAACTCAAAAATTTTAAGGTCATCATGTTATTGAAGTAACTTGATGTACTTTTTACAGTTGATCACGACCCATCTTCTTGTGATAGTGTTTTATAACATTCTCTTTGTTAACTTAATGAAATAGACTTTTCTTAGTGCATATAATTAGACAATTATTCATTCAAGAGTCTCACTATATTGAAAAATATAGTTAATATAATTAATCAACTACTTTGACTATAATTAGATACAATTTTTATAGGTCAAAAACAAAATAAGGAATTGGCTGATGGTGAAAAATAAAGAAATAAGTTATTAGTTTGACCGGGTTTTGTTTCTTTTATAAACTCACAAAAGCACAAATTAAGTAGATTGTTATTGAGTATTTACTAATTAGACACGAAATAGGTAAATTAGTGGGGGCACTTAACTTACAAGAAAGAAACTAGTTGCAGTATACACAAATATACTAAAAGGTTTAGGGTGAGGTCAGTGGGGGCACGTGACCCCAGTGCCCCCACCCTAAATCCGCCGCTGCCTGCAAGGTAGCTGTTGAATAACATTTTCAGGTTGAATTATGCATGATGAAGTTGGTCTCCCTGTTTTATGAAAGGAGAATTATTGTTTCTCTTTTGTAGCTTCTACGCTCATACCATGCACGCATTTTGCATGTACTATAGATGTCCGTAATGCTAGTCCATTTTCCATTTTTTCAATGTGTTCAATGAATATTTTGAATACTTAACTAAGTTATTAATAATTTTCTTTCTATATTTTCAAGTTTCTATGTGAATTTGTTTCACAAAAGATTTGCACATGTGATGTTCTAACCATGCATGAATTTCACATTTTAGTCTTGATGGAATCTGCCCAAGGAATCTACAGAAAAATTGGAGTGGGTTCTTAAAAGAAAATTTAGTAATTTCTTTTGACTAAATTTCCAACAATTTTGGAGTAAATTTTGAAGGCCAATTGGAGCTCACAACTGAAAGTTCATATTCCTTAATTTCCTTCCTAGCAACACATCAATCCATCCCATTCCCAGTTCCCCCATTATTCTTTTCTTGATTTGTCACTCATTTTTTTCCATAGAATACAGTTTCTGCATTTCAATTTACAATATAAAATCAATACAATATAAACGTTCCAAAGTGAATTTTAAATTTCTGCTTTTAATGGTTTATTCTCTAATATTAATTATAGTTAGACTGGTGCTACAATATTGATTTTGCATATTTTCAAATGGACACTACAATTTCATGTTAACAGAGAATCCCCTTTAGTTCCAATTTGGATTACCTTTCCAAGACTGCTGGTTTAATTGTTTAACAGACAATTACTGTTTTCTTTTTTCCTCTTCGATTGGCCACCCACTACGCTTAAATGTAGCAATATCAGCCTTCAAGCGGCAATGCCTAGCAAGGGTTCAGGTCGAGATCGATCTCACAAAACCAACTAAGGAAAAGATATATGGATTACAGAAGAGAGCGACGAAGGTTTTTGACAGTCACAGACCAAGGAGGCAGTCCTCGAGGGTGCCCAAGAAACAACACCCAATGCCCTTCAAATTGTACCATATTATCCAGCAAGGCTTCCTGAAATAGAGCTTGCCATGAAGTCAAGCAAGTCACAATCATGCAAAATACAATGGTGCATCGACAACTAGGCCCTTCATGGGCCAGAATTGCATCACAGGCAAAAGGATCATTCTACTCAGCTTCGTCGGTGAAACTTACACCTTTGTAAGATGGTAAAAATTTTTTGGCCAGTAAATATGCCCTGTGGATTCCCAACTATTGGATCGTGTGACAATGCATCCACAACAATTGCCACAAAGGTTCTTTGGCCTCCACAATTTTATTTTTATTTTTTGGTATTAAATAGGCATATTTTTTTATGAAAAAATAATTGTACACATACATATTTAGCCCCTAAAAAATAATAAACAAAGAATTTGCTGCTTCACCTTCCCCCAGGTGTTTTCTAGCTTAGTACAAATGGATCTTCAAGGGGTGACCCTAGGCCAGCTAGGGCAGGGGTGGCGATCAGGGAACAGGTCGGATTATGTGTGCGGCAAGTGTTTATTTGGGCAACCAAACCAGCTATCAAGCATAAGCACTTGTTTTGGTGTTCAGGCTCATGGTCTGTGTGGAAAAATGCTTTCAACCTTTGCAGGTGGAGAGTGATTCGCAGGTTCTTGTGGGCAATATCCACAGGAGGGTAGTACCGTGGAGATCTGAACTGGCTATGAAGGAATTAAGAAGCAGAAGAGTTTGTAGGAAGCAGTGGCTATTGGGCATATTTTCAGGGAAACGAATGTTGTAGCGGATGCGCTAGCTACTCTTACTAGCGGTATTCAACTCACCCGGTTTTTTACTCATGGTTCTTTATCTCTCGACATTAGGGGCCTTGCTGCTCTGGATGCGCACAGCTTTCCATACGTTCGTTAGTTAATCACTAGATTGTATTTAGATTTTCATGTTTTATCATTAGTGTTAGGATTTTCCATATTAGATTGGGAGAGTAGCAGAACAATTAAACAATACGAATCCAATCAATATGACTGAATAATAAAATACCCAAATGGGGGCAAACAAGAGTATATATAGAATTATCAACTAATCTACCATTTTCCAATAAGGAAACTAAAACTATTACTACCATAAACATGTTATTACCATAACCATATTACTACCATAAACTTATTATAACCATATATCTAACATCCCCTCTCAAACTCACGATGAATCAAGAGATATCAACGAGAGTTTGCTAATCAGAAAGCCAAACTAGAAAACACAAATGCAACTGTTGAAAACCTCCGCCGCCCACACACAAGTACAGAAACAGAAACAGATAAGGACATGAATGCGACTGCCGAAAATCTCTACCCCAATGCCAAAAATGGAACAAAGCCAAAAATAGATCGAAGAAGACACAAGTACGACTGCCGGAAACCTCCGCCATGCCACCTGACACAATAATCAAGAGAAGCCTTAACTGCGACTGCTGGAAACCTCCGTCATACTGCCCAAAGCAAACCTTGCTCGACACAAATACAACTGTCAGAAACCTCCGCCACGCCGCCCAAAGTTGCCTCTAACCAGAGTCAACTGCCCAAATTGCCGCCAACCAAAGTCGACTTCCCAAATTGCTGAATTCTTTCCAAAACTGAGTTTCCCAAAAACAAACCAAATCCAATTGAAAACAAACTAAATTACCAAATTGAGACCAGCCAAAAACCTCCGCAGCCTGCGCACAAAGAAACCTCACAAACAATATAATCCAATATATGAATGCAAAGAATACATAACACAAACTCCAATGGAAGCTACTCAACAAACAATCAAATCGAAACTAACAAAATGCACAAAACAAATCAATATATATGAATTGATCCCACAAAGAATTACCAACAGCCGACAATACAAAATTGATCAAATATCCTTATTGATCAAATATCAATTTTGATAGCGAAACGAAATCAAAAGCTTCAAGCTAAGATATGAATCAAATACACCAAACAAGCAAAACAATCCATTTTATCCACTTGATTTTGCAGATTACGAACCAAAACTAAAGATTTTTATTTTCTTGTTTTTTCTTTTTCTTTCTCATTGTAAATTAATTTGAAGCAAACAAAATCTGAACCACCCCTTCCCACAACAAAACAGCCTGAAATCTGAAGCAAATTTTTTTTTCTTTTTCTTTATCGGTTTTCCTATTTTGAAACTTAGCTCTGATACCATGTTAGGATTTGTCAGATCAAATTGGGAGAGAAGAAGAACAATTAAATAATACGAGTCCAATCAATATCACTGAACAATACAATACCCAAATAGGGGCAAACAAGAGTATATATAGAAATACGAACTAATATACCATTTTCCAATAAGAAAACTATTACTATCATAAACCGATTATTACCATAAACCTTTTACAACCATAAACCTATTATAACCATAAATAGAACAATTAGTAATGTGCATACTGTATTTTCTCAGAGGTAAGCTTCATTATGTCCCCCTCAGTTTTTTTTTCAAATTTTCAATTTTAATAAAGGGTCTCTATGCCTCCCAGTCATTTAATCGGCTGTTACCTAAAAAAAGTTGGCCGCTTCAATAATTATGTTCAAATTCCACCAATGATTAAAGTACTATAGTGTTGATGTTAATTAAGTACAGTTCGTTGGGGCCGCATTTTTTTGACACTTTAGAAATGATAATCTATATGATTAGGGGAATGAAATATTCGTGTTCATTGTCCTTCTCTGTTTCATTTGTTTTTACTCTAAAATTCAAGACCCGATCTGAAATTGCCGATTCGGGTTGGTTTTGGATTTTAATTCTGAGTAGCGGTTTCAAATCGGAAGTTATTGAACCCAGAATCGTATGTGATATTGGAGTGATTGCACTTTGCAAATTTTCCTTCGCTCTTTTCAACAACTTGAAAATATAGAAATTAAGAAATTTCGTTGATAAGTTTTAGTTATTTAAAATATTCATTGAACGTATTGAAAGAATGCAAAAAATGTTACCATTGCAAACATTCAAATAATGTGCACAATCTGTGCATGGTATGAGCGTCATGTGTGTACGTGACTCTTAAGAAAACACCCCCCTCAGGATCTTTGAACCACTTGTTGAAAAAAATATGCCAACAACAACACTGCAGCCAAATTGAAAACAGAAAAGAAAACACAGTAATTTAACTGGTTAAATCCATGAGACTAGGCACTATTTCAAACAAACAGAGAATTACAAAATAGAAGAATTAACCTCTTGGCCCTCAATTCTATTCTATGGCCCCCTTTACAGTTCTCTCTAGCATCCTCTCAGTCTAGAGTGACATCTGCCTTCTACTATTTGCTTTGCTCTCCTCCATCTATTCCATTACAAACAATGTCTATTTTGTGAAGGGGAGAGTATTGAAGTTGAAGTTGATTGGGGAGCATGAAAAGCAAGTTACAAGTTTAATCAGATTTAGTTTCTATTTATTTAGTATTTTATTAGTTTTGTAATTTTATTAGTTTCCTAATTGTGTCATAGGTCCTAATTTGGGTAGGAGTGTAGTTCTTTTGTGCGTGTAGTAGTAATTCCTAATTTGATTAGGAATTATGTTTCCTTTAGCCGTATGTTTAGTTGTAGGTTTATTTTATTATTTTCCTTTTAGTTTTAGGTTTATCTTATTATTTACTTTCCTTTTAGTATTAGCTTTATCTTATTATTTACTTTCCTTTTAGTATTAGCTTTATTTCTTCCTATTGTTATAAATAGGTAGTTTTCTTTATTGTGATAGATAGTTTGAGGTTTTGATTCATTAAGATTTCATATTATATTTTCCTAATTTTTGGTAATCCTTTTATGGATTCAGCGATTATTGGAAGCCTTTTTGACTGGTATTCGTGCATGAATCAACAGTCTTTCGAAAGGCTTCTTCCAGTTTCTGTGATTTCTTCTCATAGATAGCTTCCGCTACGTCAGTTGGTATCAGAGCCACGTTCGTTCCTGAACAATATGCCTCCCCGAAAGAAACCTCAGCAGACACTCGACAATTTCTATGAGCGAGAAGATGTAATGCAGCTAGGAGAGCGACTCACCTGGCCTATCGATGAACACCTGGTAGGTGCAATGGGTATCTTTATGGATCGTTTGACGGAGCTAGGAGAGCGACTCACCTGGCCTATCGATGAACACCTGGTAGGTGCAATGGGTATCTTTATGGATCGTTTGACGGAGCATATGGATGATCTTCTCGAACAATACAATCGGAAAGGTATGCCGCCAGGTCAAAATTATAACAAACAAAGGGAAGTCGATAACAAGCATGATAACAAAATTTCCCAGATCCAGCAGGAGAAGCAAAGAGTCACCATCCAAGGGTAAGAATTCAACTTTATGAATTGCTTAAAGATGAACCTTCTAAGCAAATTAAAGATGAAGAAGCATTAGAAGTTGAGCTCGACAATGCCCTCGATGATGTTCCTTTACATGATTTCAATGAGAAGGTTGAGAGTGAAGGCCTCATTGTTCGAGATATCGCGGGTGAAGAAAAGGGTAAACCAAACAAGAGTATAGACTTTATGTTTGGAGATATCATTATTCTTCATGAAGCTGATGTTATCGGAAGGGAGTTGGAAAAGATTATTATATTTTTTTCAAAGGCCGTTAACATTGAATTATTGGTCCTGCATTATTTTTGTTTATGGTTATGACATAAGAATGGGCAAAATTCGAGGACGAGTTTTTTCGTGGAAGGGTAGAATGATGAAGGCCATGGAAATAATGAAGTTGATCCAAGGATTATTAAGGGGGCAGCCGTCGGTGAGGCCATGTAATTTAGTATTTTAGTAGTTTAGTAATTTTATTAGTTTCCTAATTGTTTAATATTTCTTAATTTGATTAGGTTTTTTTTTTTCCTTTAACCGTGTAAGTGTAGGACTAGTTTTAGGTATTAGTTTCCTTTTAGTTATTTACTTTCTTTTTAGTATTATGTTTATTTCTTCCTATTCTTATAAATAGGTGGTTTGCTTTTTTTTTTTTGAGTTAAATAATAGATAGTTTTTTGTTTTTGATTACTTGAGATATGATATTATACTTTCCTAATTTTTGGTAATCCTTTTGCAGATTCAACGATTGTTAGATGCCTTTTTGACTGGTATTCGTGCGCGAATCAACAGCCTTTCGAAGGCTTTTCCTGGTTTCCATGAAATCTTCTCATAGATAGCTTCCGCTACATCAGTTGGTATCAGAGCCGCGTTTATTCTTGAACGATATGCAGCCCCGAAAGAAACCCCAACAGACACTCGACAGTATCTATGAACGTGAGGACGTGATGCAGCTAGAGAAGCGACTCACCAGGCGTATAGATGAACACCTGGAAGGTGCATTGGGTAATTTTATGGATCGTCTGACGGCCCAGATGGGAGACCTGATTGATCGGCGCCTCCCACAATGGTCACCACCTCGTTGGCACCATAACCCCATGTACAATGAACTGGATGAAGGGAGCAACGACGAAGGCGAGGACGGCCCCGTTTCCATCATCACTATCCAGAACGAGTCAGAACTCTAAGGGTAGTAATCCAACTTTATGAATTACTTAAAGATGAGCCTATTGAGCAAATTCAATTTGATGAAAAATTAGAAGTTGAGTTCGACAAACCGAGCAATGATGTTCCTTTAGATGAGTTCATTGAAAAGGTTGAAAGTGAAGGGCTCATTGTTCAAGATGACGTGGTTGAAGAAAAAGGAAAACCTAACAAGAGTACAGACTTTATGTTTGGAGATCACATTCTGCTTCATGAGGGTGATGTTATCACAATGAAGTTAGAACAAATTGTTATATCTTTTCAAAGACCGACAACACTAAATCATTGGTCCTGCATTAATTTTGTTTATGGTTATTACATACAAATCGCCAAAATTTGAGGACGAATTTTTTCGTGGAAGGGTAGAATGATGAAGGGGAGAGTATTGAAGTTGAAGTTGATCGGGGAGCATGAAAAGCAATTTACAAGTTTAATCAGATTTAGTTTCTATTTATTTAGTATTTTATTAGTTTTGTAATTTTATTAGTTTCCTAATTGTGTCATAGGTCCTAATTTGGGTAGGAGTATAGTTCTTTTGTGCGTGTAGGAGTAATTCCTAATTCGATTAGGAATTATATTTTCTTTAGCCGTACGTTTAGTTGTAGGTTTATTTTATTATTTTCCTTTTAGTTTTAGGTTTATCTTATTATTTACTTTCCTTTTAGTATTAGCTTTATTTCTTCCTATTGTTATAAATAGGTAGTTTGCTTTATTGTAATAGATAGTTTAACGTTTTGATTAATTAAGATTTCATATTATATTTTCCTAATTTTCGGTAATCCTTTTGTGGATTAAACGATTGTTGGATGCCTATTTGACTGGTATTCTTGTGCGAATCAACAGTCTTTCGGAAGGCTTCTTCCTGTTTCTACTATTCTTCTCATAGATAGCTTCCGCTACGTCACTATTTGTAATAAAACTAGAGAAACCCTAATGGGCTTAGTTTCATAATATATTCTGAATTAGAAAGTTTGATCAAATACTAATTGTATTAGGAATTTGAGGAGATACCACAACAAATCCTCCCTCGACTAAAAGTCCTATGTACAATATCATCAGAAAATGAGACTTGTTTCTTCTTCTTCGGCTTCAACTCCTCCTTTTGAATGTCAAACTCAACACAAGACCCATTTTTTTAATCGCCAACATAAAAGATGTGATGAGTACTCCTTATCCCTTGCAGAATCAACTTATCTCCCTTGAACACTTTGCAAAAAACTCCATCACCAGTGAATTTGTAACCACGAGAACATAATCTTCCCAACGAAATTATATTATTAGCACATGTAGGCACATATTTCACCTCAGTTAATTTTCTCACAGGACCATTGTGAGTCTTGAGAAGTGTGGTACCAAAACCCTGTATCTTCATCTTCTATCCATTATGCACAATGATGTGTCCAAAATCTCTATCAGCCTGCAAAGTATCAAAACAAGATCTATCTTTACATATGTGTGCAGAGGCTGCACAATCCATCACCCAACCTGAGTTATTTGACTCAATATCCTTCATCATCAACACATCATCATCATTATACACAACATTTGCGTTAATAGAGTTGTCAATCTTCTGTTTGCCCTTACTCTTAATCTCCTTCAAACTCTTCAAGTCCTCTTTCATAATAGGGAAAGTGTATTGGATGTGACCCTTCTTCCCACAGTAATAGCACTCCACATTACTGTAGTCTCTCGGCCGAGATCTTCCACGTATGTCACTACTCCCTCGATTCGAACTCTCTGCAACAACTAGTTCTTCATCAATCCTAGGCGTAGTATTCTTTCACATAATCTTCTCATTCTCCCTAAGCTATGTAACCACATCATCAAGTGCGAAGTTTGTCCTCCCAAGAAGTATTGTTTGCACAACCGGTTTATAAGATAAGGGCAAAGAAGACAGCAACAACAAAGCCTTCTTTTCATCTTCGACTTCCTCTCCTGTGTTTTGAAGTTGGCATACTAGCTGATTAAACACATTCACATGGTCATGAAAATTCCCTCCTTCATCCATCTTTAAAGTGTAGAGGTCCATCTTCATGCACAACCTGTTTGTTAGTGACTTCGACGCATAAATACTCGCCAACTTGTCCCAGATCCCCTTCGATGTCTTCTCCTTCAGAACACTGTATTTAATTTTTGGAGCAAGTGCACGTCAAATTGTACTAACTGCTTGCTTCTTCATCGTATCCCAATTTTCATCACTCATCCCTTCGGACTTCTTATCGTCTAGTGCCAAATCAAGATTATCCCACACCAGTAAATCTTGAATATTGTACTGCCACATCGTAAAATCCATCTTCCCACCAAATAATAGAGTTTCAAACTTCTTCTCAGACATTTTTAAAATTTAAACTGCCCTTTAAATCTTGAACTTGTTGACTGCCCACAAAAAATCTTATTTATTTGACTCAGCCACGGCACAAATAAATTAATCAAAAAATCTTATCATTTATAATAAATCTCACGGGTCCACTATCAAACAACTCAAGCAAACCCTAATGGCATCAATTGCATCTGGTCGGCGGCGGAAAACAGTGAAGACCAATTACCATAACCTCTTCTATTTTCTTCTTCAATCACTCGAACCCCACACCAAATTAAGCAAAACTAAATTAAGCCTTCATCAATATCACACGCAACCACAAGAATCACGCAGCCCACAAACCTTGTAATTGTATTTGGGGATGAAAACAATTCATCAAAACAAATCTGTACTCAGGGCACAACTCCACCGGAACCCAAGTTCAATGAATCGCGATTGGCAGATTTCTTTTCCTGTAGTCTGTCCCTGATTTTCCTACTTTGTCTACTGGCCCTGGCTCTGATATCACTTGTTAAAAAAACACCCTCTCAGGATCTTTGAACCACTTGTTGGAAGAAATATTCCAACAAGAACACTGTAGCGAAATTGAAAACAGAAAAGAAAACACACCAATTTAACGTAGTTTAATCCACGGGAATACGCACTATTCGAAACAAATAGCGAATTATAGAATAGAAGAGTTAACCTCTTTGTCCTCAATTCTATTCTATCTCCCCATCTACAGTTCTCTCTAGCACTCTCTCTATCTAGAATGAGATATGTCTTCTATTCTCTGCTCCGCTCTTATGCATCTAGTCTACTACAAACAATGTCTATTTATAATAAAAGTAGATTATAAAGTTTGACCCAATACTAATTGTATTAGGAATTTAACCAGACACCACAACAGTGACACCATATCAAGTCACGCTCCTCCACCTCCCTGCCATTAGCCTTAATTAATAATAGTCACCAATTACCGGGATTGTTTTGTATCCATCGATTCGAATATTAATTCTTGGGTTCACTTCGGCCTCAGTACCAAAGCAAATAAATTAAGGAGCTCAGTTTGGTCTTGCTGTTAAATAGCTCGCATAAAGTTTTGAGATTGAGTGGCTTTGATGTTTTGTTTCCTAGTATAGAATTGTCTATACAGTTTTATTTCATCTGGCCAATAAATACATTTAAGAGATTTTTCTTGTAAGGAGGAAGGAATTCAACAACCGACCCCATATAGTGTAACAAAGGCTTAGTTGTTGTTGTTGTTGGAGGAAGGAATTCAACATTATATGGCTTCATGTGTAAATCTTCCAACTTTGTCTATTCCAAGTAGTCATGGTTTGCTGAATTTGAAATTAAATAGTTTGCAAAAACTCAAGCATTTTGAATTGATTTATTTTTGGGAGATCAAAACTGAAGAAACTTCATTTGAGATATATTCCCAACTATTAGATAGTATGCCAATGCATCCACAACAATTGCCACAAGGTTCTTTGACAGCCCAAAAGACCCCTACAACCCCACGGTCAGTCGTGTCAGTTCCGAACTCCCCAGCACTGTCAGAAAATGAGCAATCAAGAAAGAAAGGTCCATTAAACATTATGAGTTTAGGTAATATTTTGAATAAGCTCTCCCTATAATAAAAAAAAAATGCACTAATATATTTTGCACGTGAGAATAAAGAGTGAAATTTGTGCATGGTTAGAGCATCACATGCACAAAATATTTTGTGAAACAAGTTCATATAGAAACTTTAAAATATAGAAAGAAAATTTAATTAACATAGTTATTCAAAATATCCATTGAATGTAGTGAACAAAGGCAAAAAGTTTTGACATTACGAACTTCTAAATTACATGCAAAATGCGTGCATGGTATGAGCGTTATATGTGCGACACCTTTCAAGTAGCTTTTTGATTTTTTTTGTCCCTTACTTGGGTATTACAAAAAAAATTTATTTAAGAAATAGCTGATTAAGTGACTGGTGTTAACGAAGACCCTTTATTAATCTATACATGTTGGATACTATAATTGAGATCTATATTTTCTTTTTTGGTAGTAGGGTGCAATTTATAGGAGTGAAAGAAGAGTGTAAGAAAATCTATACGTACTGAAATACTATGATTGAGATCTATATTTTCTTTTTTGGCAGCCGGGTGCAATTTATAGGAGTGAAAGAAGAGTGTAAGAGAACCGAATGAACGGATATGGTTTAGACATATTAATTAATCGAAAAGAGACAAACGGATGGTTTTGGATCTGACGGAGTCTTTTGACTAAAAATCATATAGTGTTTCGAGAGATCATCATACGTATTGTACCCCAATGCTTTTTCTTTTTTTTTTAATTAAAAAAAGCCACTATTTAATAATGGAAAATATAAAGTAAATGTCACAACAACAACACCAAAAGGCCAAAAGGCCAAAAGGAGAATTGTATGACTGCCTTCTTCGCAGGGTTTCCTTCCCTTAGTTTTCACTTCGGTCTATTCTGTTTGGTAACTTTCACTTTGGTATCGCAACAATAATCACTCCCGCAACAGCACTTGAATGCTTCAATGGGATGGTTAATATCATCGAAATCAATACCGTAATCCCATGTTAGTTCTTCCATAGCATACACTTTTCTTCCATACCATACACCCAATGTTATTCTGATGAGTACATGCAATACTTGAAATTAATCTTTAAAATAAATTTAACGTAAATAATAGAAGTTATTTTAAATTAAGATTTATTTCATGCATTGTGCTCATTAGAATAATATTGCGTGTATGCTGGGGCATCACACGTACGATGCTCTATCCAAAGAGTACATGATTTTTAGTCTCTTACATTTTAAAATAAGTTCTTTACTTTTTATGGGGCTATCAATCAAGAAAAAGCATATAAAACATGAATTCCTGAACAACTTCCCAAACTACATCCATCATCCATCGAAAGAAAGCAAAACATAGAAATCAAGTCAATAAAAATGGCAAAACGAATCAAAAAATCAAGCAAGAAGAAAAGAGAAAATTTGATCTTACGACATTATTCTGGATATCTGAGCATAAAGCCGGTCAGATGGAATCCTCTAAGACAAAATTTAAAAGTAGGTTAAATGTGAAAAAATTTAAAGTGATAGTATAATTTTGTGACCATTTTTCTCAGGAAAAATAAATAAAAACCTGGGACAATATTTTTGATAGATTAATTTCATTTCCTCAACAGGGTCTAACTCACGTCCATTCTTTTGCTCTTCAATAGTTTCCTCAAGTGGGAGGATATGTTGTCTAGCACTAGTAGTCCATGAATCCTCCATCTTTTGTCGGCAACTTTGTTATTTTAATCCCCATTTTTAGTATTGATGAGGAAAGCATTAAGGTCAAGCACAATTTTTTCTTCTGCTACAACTGATCGTTTCGCCAGCAACCTTTTTTTCCCAAATCCATGAAGTGAAGAGGGTTCTCAAACCTTCCTTTTGATTGATGGGTAAACTGCTTCTGAAGCCCGATGCTAGAGAGCGACTTATAATCACGATGTGGGCACAACAGGAGTTTTGATGGAAACCTTTTCCTAGCGACCTTTCTGTTCTCCATTAGTAGAAAATGGGTATGATCTAGCAATCAAAATCCATCCACAAATATAAAGAAAAAAAACCAAATTAATACCCTTTTTTATTTTTTTGGATTGTAAGATGAACAAGACAACATAGATCCATACCAAAAGACTAAGTTTTCTGCAAGTAAGCTTTTTCAATCCTACTCACGGTAAAATTTAGTGGATCAACCAGTGCAGTACCACTTTAATGCTTATGCTAATACAAATATATGGAAATTCTTAAATTACTATTGCCCAACACAATTGGAAACCAGTTTAACTCACATAAAATAATTGGCAAATAACTTTAAAATTATAAAAGAAATTTTCTCAATCTATTTCCGAACATCAACCAACTATTTTCTTCTTCAACCAAAATTACATGAAAATTAGTAAAAAAATTGAAATTTTTATTATCAGCCAAAGCACGTACACAAGCTCATTATTATGAACCATACAAGACATGGTGTTAACTGAGAGAAAAATTAGTTGATTCCTCTTCAATATATGTACATGCATTTGCTAATGATAACCTAAAAAGGCATTCATTGTATCAAAATAAGAAATTTAAAAAGATGTAGAACTTGGGTTTTATTTTGGCTGCCGGGCATAAAGGACTGTTTTTTATAATTACCATCATGAACATCATGATTTAGGAGGAAGAGGGAGGAAGAGGGAGGGAGAGGGCAATTAGGGGCGGTAGGGGAGGGGGGGGAGAGAGATGGAAGAGGAAGATGAGGGGCTAGTTCTGGCCTTTGAAGGGGACCGTTCTAGTTATGTGCCAGTCCTGTGCTAATTCTGGGTTAGTTTTGAGCCAGTTCTATGCCAACTTTGATTTTTGTAGATTTTTTGTTGGTTTTGAAAATTATTTGAAAATATAGATTAATTGAAGAAAATAGTGGAATTGCCAATTCAAAATAGGAACTGTTGATTAAGGAACCATAACCACCAGTTATGATTCTAATCTGAATTGAAGTCGCGACAATGTCTAGTTGGAGCCCCCAACCCCTTCATTAGATTTTTTTCGTACAAGAATTTATTTTATCTTTTTTGAATTAGGACTGTGCCAACCCGCCCTGAATAGCCGGTTTAGGGAGGTGTGGTTCTTAAACTTAATGGGTCGAGGCTAACCCGGGCCATATTATTATTATTTTTCAAATTTTGAATAGAAAATTTTGAACTTTTTGTTTTGAGTCAAATGGACTACTTAAATTTTTTTTTTTCCAAACTCAACTCGCTAAAAAATTGGACTATTTAATAATTTGATCAAAGTCATTAGGCCTAATTTATTAATAATTGATTGGACATGTAAATTAAATAAATTATGGAGGGATTATTATCTTGTATAGGCGTTACTCGGACCGGCTTGTATTGAAAAGAAAGACTTACGCCAAGAGGGTTTGCTGTTGATGCAGTAATCAATGCCGGGGAGTTAATCTCTGACCGGATGCGGTGCCAATTCCTCCCCTTTCAACATCTCTCCGGTTTCTCACTCGCTCAGAAATAAGAGAATTGAGTCAGCAGAAATGAACTTCAAAGTTAAGACCAACAACGAACACAAATAACCCTTTTTCTTGTAAATTCCCGAACCTAGTGCTAAGTGAAAAAACCCAAAACAATACCTCGTACTGAAGTTCAAATTTCATTGAGAAAAAATGAGTGACAAATTAAGAAAAGAATTAAAGAAGAGATTATTAAGGGTGAGAAGTGGGAATGGGATGGATCGATGCTAAGAAGGAAATTAAGTTTCCTTAAAGATGTATGTGTCACTTTGCATGTTAGACTAATGTACTAAGGTTTCTATGTTGCCACAAGTGTTGAACTATTCAAAATATAAGGACCCATAGGAAGAATACACTGCTAAAATTGCGAAGATATTATAACTTGAAGTCAAATGGTGAAAGTTATAAGCTTCTACATTTTGGAGAAGAGTATAATGGAAAGCTTATTAAGCTTGGAAAGGAAATTCACTAATAATTATAGAGTAAAATATACTCTCTTTTTTTCTTTCAAGAATACAATGCCCTACTTTATGCACAAGAGTGAAAGAAAGGTCCTATAAACATTATGTTTAGGTCATTTCTGGAATAAGTTCTCCCTATAATATAAAAATGCACTAATATATTTTACACGTGAGAATAAAGTGTGAAATTTGTGCATGGTTAGAACATGACATGTGCAAGATCTTTTGTGAAACAAGTTCATATAGAAACTTGCAATCTAGAAAAATTTTTTTTATTAATAACTTAATTTTCAAAATATCCATTGAACGTATCAAAAAAAATTCAAAAAGGTCTGGCGTTACGAACTAATTACATGCAAAATGCGTGCATGATATGTGCGTTATATGTGCGACACCCTTTCATGTAGCTTTCTGATTTTTTTTGCCCTTTACTTGGGTAATAGATTTTTTAAATCTTATTTTAGGGAAAAGCCGAACAAGTTGCTGGTAGGCATGAGTTCCCTTAATTAATTTTTGGAAAAAGAGATAATTTTGACCGAGTGTGACGTAATGAGCCTTACCTCAGTCTACAAAGATGCTTGTTCAAATGCTTTGAAGCTATGAATTACAAGTAAATCTGAAAAGAATTACTCATTGCAACCTGCATAATTCTAATGCTAGGAAACAATCCCCTATTTAACTGCAGTAAGCCACTTACATTGCTTGCATTGTAGGTTGAAGAGGTCCGAGATGAGCTTGCATTGTGAGCTAGTGCATCCGCTACTGAGTACGCTTCCCTCAAGAGGTGGTTTATTTTGAAGCGGCCTTGCCAAAATATTCAAATCTGTCTGTAGAAATCAATAAAACTCCAATGTATCTTAAATATCCTCCGAATAAGATTCACCACCGTCAACGAATCCGATTCAACTTCCACCCCCAATAGCTTCATTTGTTGACACCATTGCATCCGAGGAAGCATGTATTCTACGAACATCTACATCGCCATGATTAACAGTGATTGGAATGGACCCCCTTTTTTCGTGTTCAGTTTTTTCAACACTATATTATTGTACAAAGAAAAAACGCTTTTATATTGGACAAAAAACTTGCAAATATGATTGAACCAAAAGCAGTAATATGTTACTAGAGGAGGAATCTTTATTTTCTCCCAACCATAGTCGTTGTGTTCATGGCGGGCTGCTGGTATTGTATTTGTTCAAAGAGATGTTTTGCTATAACAACAATCTGAACCTTGGTTCCCATTTTTTTCATTTAAAAAACTAATTTTACAAAGTTACGTAACTTATTAATGACTTTTCATTCTTCCTGAACCGTAAATCGGGGAGGAATTTCCAAACATCAAACGGATCAAGATCAGTTGGCGAAGACACTACTGTTCCACCATCGATATCGATTGGATGGGCGAATCACATTTACCTCCCTAAGCTTGGGTATAACTACGAAATCATCCCTGCTGTTTTGAAAAGTACAAACAATTTCTTAGACTTCTATTTTAAGTTATTATTCCATTATGCATTATTCTTATTGCGTAAGGGATATTTTTATATCCTACATATGTTATCAGAACCAGAAGAAAGAGGAGGAGAATTTAAAAATGTTACAAGCTTTGTCATTCTGGTGCCGCACAAAGAACTCGGTGTTGCACGGACTATTTGAGAAAAAAAAATAATTGGTGAAAGACGGATAGAAATAAAGACATAGCCGAGCGTGAGCATTTGAAATTGAGGTTTGTTGAATACCTTGTATTTGTATATGATGAAAATTTATGGGGGGTTTAAAAAAAGGGGGGTACAAGTTCGCTGCAATAGAAAAGTTGTGGCTTGGATTCATCAAAAAATAAAAATTAAAAATAAAAATAAAGAAAATGAAAAGGCCAGGCATATGTGGTTGATGCTGTAAAGAGAAGCCGTAATTGCAGAGATTAATTTGGACAATCCAATTATGTGTTTGGGCGTGCATTGAGTTAAAAAAAGAAAGAAAAAAAGGAGATTGAATTTGGTTGTGGGCCACAGATCGAAGATCAATTGGATATAGGTGAATTGCTTTGTTTGTGCTTTGAGCAAGGGAGGCGATCAATCAAGTTTTGCTGAACTCTGCTTGTTATTAAGAGAAATGAGACAAGACATGTAGAACTCTGTTTAGAAATTTAATAAAAGTATATGTAATCAACCTCTTCTTCCATCACATCTTTCTTTTACCACGACTTTATCGCAAAATGGTGATAAACTTTGATCTATTGTTGTCAATTTAAGCTCTATACAATCTAATTAATTGGCATAGCAGAAGCTTACTATGAGAATATTGATTCATGAAAAATTATCAAAGATTTCAAAAAGACTACTTTTGAATCGAAGAAGATTTCTAGTTAATTAAGCATCAAACAATCGTTGAATGTAAAATAAACCAGAAATAGAAAAAACACCCGTTTGAAGATCGTTGAATGTAAAATAAACCAGAAATAGAAAAAACATCCGTTTGAAGATAGTTGAATGTAAAATGTAGGACCCAAAATAAGCAAACCCACAAGAATTCAAACAAAACAATCTGCAATCGCTGGCCGAACGAATGAGTTCAATCAAAGATGCATGCAAATCAAAATAAATTAATTGACTCCTAGTTGATCTGTACGGCCACAAAGAAGAAATCAAACTAGCATATTAAGTTGCATAGAATAAGGCTTTGTGCCTTTGACTAAGCTAGCGCAAGACGCAAACCAAAGCAAAGAACGACTCGTAGTCGGAAAAACCAGCCGAAAGGCTTTTTATTAATCTTTGTATTTTTCTCTGTGTTTACAATGACAACCCAAGGCATGTATTTATAGGCTAAACTATCCTTGAATCCTACACTGATTCAGATTGCAACTATTTCCTAAAACAATTAGGTTTCCTAAAACAAATACGAAACCAGACAGGAAACAAACGAATAGGAAACATTAACCGAATAGGAAATAGAAATTAATAGGAAACTTAGTTTAATTATTCTACATAGCCTCCTTTAAACTAAGTTTACGCCGTTAGCCATACCGAGCATCTTCTTCAACTTTGTAAAGATCTCGAACTTCAAAGCCTTGGTGAAAATGTCCGCCACTTGATCTTCAGTCTTGCAGTAATCAACAACGATCTCCTTTTCATTAACCAAATCACGAATAAAGTGATACTTGATATCAATATGTTTACTGCGACCATGAAAGACTGGATGCTTTGTCAGCTCAATTGCCGACTTGCTATCACACAACAACGTTGTCGGACCATCCTCTTTATGTTGAAGGAAACCCAGCATCCTTCTCAACCAAATTGTTTGAGTAGCACAATTAGAAGCTGCAATATACTCAGCCTCAGCAGTAAACAATGCTATCACTGGTTGTTTCTTTGAATTCCAAGAAAACACACCAGAATCAATGAAGAAAGCATACCCAGAAGTGCTTGTCCTTTCAACTGTATCACCTGCCCAATCACTATCAGTATACCCCAGAAGCTTTACTGGTTCACCTCTCGGATATAGAATACCATCTCCTTGAGTACCCTTAATGTACCTCAATATTCTCTTTGCAGCTTGAAAATGTGACTGACAGGGATTCTCCATGAATCTGCTTATCAATCCAACACTGAAATTTATATCCGGCCTTGTAGAAGTCAAGTATCTCAAACTACCAACCATACTCTTAAAGTATGTTGGATCTACAGAATTTCCAGTGCCTTTCTTCGTCAACCTCAACCTTTCTTCAGCTGGAGTCATGATCGAATTAGCACCATCCATCTTGAACTTCTTCAAAATATCACCAGCATATTTTCTTTGAGAAATAAAGATTTCACGATCAGTCTGAGAAACTTCAATCCCAAGAAAATATGACATTAACCCCAAATCAGTCATCTCAAACTGCCTGATCATTGCCTCCCTGAAGTCTGACATCATCTTTTCATTGTTTCCAGTGAATATCAGATCATCCACATACAAGCAAACAATAACAATATCCCCACTTGATGAAGACTTCACGTATAAAGTATGTTCATATGGGCACCGTTGAAAATCACTTTTGATAAAGAAGGTGTCAATACGAGTATGCCAAGCTCTCGGAGCTTGCTTCAATCCATACAAAGCTCTCTTCAAACAATAGACCTTCTTCTCTTGACCTCTTTTCACAAAGCCAGGAGGTTGATTAACATACACCTCCTCTTCAAGAACTCCATTCAAAAACGCAGATTTCACATCCATCTGAAAAATTTTCCAATCATTCTGGGCAGCCAGAGAAATTATCATTCTCACAGTATCAAGTCTAGCAACAAGAGCAAACACTTCAAAATAGTCAATTCCAGGCTTCTGCTTGTACCCTTTCACAACAAGTCTTGCCTTGTATCTATCAACGTCTCCACTAGGCTTGTACTTTGTCTTGTAGACCCACTTTACACCAATGGGCTTCTTTCCACTCGGAAGGTTTGTAAGCTCCCAAGTATTATTCTTCTCAATGGAATTAATTTCTTCATCCATTGCCTTCACCCAACGATCATCTCCAACAACATCTGTAAAATTAACAGGATCACAGTCTGTAAACAGAGCAAAATTCACAATATCCTCATCAGTCAAATTATCAACTTCATCCCCAACTACATAATCATTCAAACGAGCTAGCAGTTTTGACTCTCTCCGCGGACATCCACTTGAGGTGGAAGCTGTAGAAGTGGAAGAATCAGAAACTGGTTGTTGAACTGGCTAACATTGCTCTTCAGTTGCATTATCTCCAGCAATATACACTGCTGATGATCGTTTTACAATTTTTGGGGCCTTCTTTTTCCAATCCCAAACTCCCTGTTCATCAAAAGTAACATCTCTGCTGATAATTACCTTCCCAGTATCAGGATTGAACAGTTTATACCCTTTAGTTTCACTGCTATAACCAATAAAGACACATTTTTCTGCCTTGTCATCCAACTTCTTCCGTATTGCATCCGGAACATGGGCATATGCAACACATCCAAGTACTTTAAGATGTAAGATATTTGGTTTCTTTCCTGACCAAATCTCATATGGAGTCTTCTTACCAATACTTCTTGTTGGACACCTGTTCGACAAATAAACTGCACAAGCTACAGCTTCAGCCCAGAAATCCTTAGGCATACTTTTGGCCGTCATCACCGACCTCACCATATCCATCACTGTTCTATTCTTTCTCTCTGCAACACCATTCTGCTGAGGAGTGTACCTGGCCGTCATCTGATGCTTAATCCCATGATTTTTCAAAAAATCATCACACACCGTATACTCAGTGCCTCTATCAGTTCTCAGAGTTTTAATGGAACGCCCACTCTGCTTCTCAACATAAGCCTTGAACCTCTTAAAAATATCACATGCATCAGATTTAAACTTCAACAAATAAACCCAGGTCTTTCTACTAAAATCATCAATAAAAGTGATAAAATACTTGTTACCACCCCGAGAAGGAACATCAACAGAACACAAGTCAGAATGAATCAACTCCAATGGCTGCTTTGCCCTCCAAACTTCACCTTTTGGAAAAGGCTCCCTATGCTTCTTACCCAAAACACACGACTCACATTGTCGAGATTTAAAGTTAAGTGATGGCAATCCAGAAACAACATTATTCTTCACGATAAAATTCAAACCGCCAAAATGAAAGTGGCCAAATCTCATATGCCACGACCAACTCTCATCACAGCCAGTGGTACTAAAGTAAGCTGAATTATAATAATTAAGAGTGATTGGAAACAACCTATTATTATTCATGTCTACCTTTGCAATCATCCCCATCCGTTCATCACGAATTGTGCAAATACCATGCCTAAAATTAATATCATAATTCTTCTCCTGCAACTGACCAAGACTCAATAAATTCTGACTAAGATTAGGCACATAATAGACATCACCAATTGCACTGGTCTTCCTATTTTTTAAAGTAATAGGAATACTACATTTCCCAACAACAGACATAACATGATTATTTTCAAACCTCACTGTATTCCTGTAGGTCTCATCAAGATCAGAAAAAATTTCCTTTCTCCCACACATATGATTACTACAGCCAGAATCAATGTACCACTTAGAACTTTTATCTTCTTCACCAGCACCAGTAATAAATAAAACAGTTTCATGATTATCACCACTACTTTCAGCTATTTGAGCATGTCCAGTATTGTTATTTTTAAGACCCCAACAATCTTTTTTTATGTGACCCATCTTTCCACAATTATAACATTTAATTTTAGACCTATCACGTTTTTTCCCATTATTTTGAGCATCCGAATTAACCTTTGGTTGGTAAGAAAAATTACCTCTACCATGGCCTCTGCCTCTGAAGCTTTGACCGCCACGTCATCTCTCTTGAGAATTCTGGCCCTGCTGATTGGTTTCACCACCATCGGATTCTTTTGGCTTATATACCAAAGCCTTCAATGCTTCTGACGCCGCATCAACAGATGGTCTGTCACATGACATCTCATATGTCACCAATTCTCCTTCCAAATCAGCATACGAAAAAATAGAAAGATCTTTAATGGCCTCAATAATCTCCTTCTTTGTGTGAAATTTTGAAGTCAACGTCCAAAGTTTATTAATTATCTGTTTCCTATTTAGGCAATTATATTTGTAGTAGAATTTATTATTTATCTGTTTCCTATTTAGTTTAGTGTTTGTTTTGGGTAACCAAGTTGTTTTAGGAAATAGTTCTGAATCAGATTAATGGTAAGATTCAGGGATAGTTTAGCCTATAAATAGAGGCATTGGATGATCATTGTAATCAAAAAGAAAAGCAAAGAGATACAGAGAATTACAGAGAGATACAAGAGAAACTGAATAGCCTTCGGGTTGTTTCTTGACCAAGCTTCGGCTTAGGGTTTGTTTATTATTCGTAATTACAAAGAAGTTTTATTCCGCTGTGCGTTAATCTCTTTATAATA
Source organism: Leptodermis oblonga (assembly GCA_016801395.1). NCBI lineage: Eukaryota > Viridiplantae > Streptophyta > Magnoliopsida > Gentianales > Rubiaceae > Leptodermis > Leptodermis oblonga. Next base: position 18,187,648 of record CM028755.1, on the reverse strand, counting down.
TTATTTTGGATATATATTATTTTTATATCCTACATAAAATAAACCAGAAACAGAAAAAAAAACACCCGTTTGAAGCCCTAAAAGGAAGAATTTGACCCAAAAACCCGTTTCCCCAGCCCACGAAATACAAAAATCCACGCTTTTATTTTTGGCGATCCTACGGTTCCAAAAAAGCCAACGCCACATCATAATGCTCCACATCATTGATACACTCACATTGTTACCAATTTTTTGTTAATCGCACCACAGTTTACGGATTTTGATTGAAAATTTTATCCCGCCCTTCCAATGGTGAAAATGTCAAATCCTTTTTCGCTTACTTGGGGGTTGGTTTGTATGAATATGCTTAACTGGCTTAGAATATGTAGGCTTTCCCCCCTGATATCCTACATTCCCTAAGGGGAGACCCAATCCAAGCCAAAGATCAAAAGCCCTTGAATTTAGATGAAAGGAAAGGAGGTTTGAGAACTTATCACCTCAGCTTAGGCAAAAAATCCACACAATCCATGGGAACTCGAGGAATCTGTATACTAGTATCCTTTGAAGTAGTTAGATAATTTCTTGAAATAGTTGGAAAAATTCTTAAATGTTGCACACTCATGAATGTAGTCCTGATGTAATCTCGCCCGGAAGGGTTTGATCACAAAGCAAAAGCCGATCGTTCTAAGGGTTACTAGGGTGGTTTTGGTGAAATGTCAACCCGCAAACAATAAACAAACGGAACCTTGGTATAGATAGACTTCGTCTTGTAGGGTTCGACACTTATCGAACAATCTTTTGTGAGTTTGTTCTTGGCTTGCTATAACGAGGTTCTCAACATTGTACACTCGTGGGTCGCGGTCTTCTATGCTGAGGTTCTGTTTGTCCATTGTTGGTGGGTTGAGGTTTCACCAAAACCACCCTAGCAACCCTTAGAACGATCGGCTTTCGTTTTGTAATCAAACCCTCCCGAGCGAGATTACATCATTTTGTATCAAAGCCAGTTCTATTGGTTGCATATCCTTCTCTTCTCATCTCTCTCGGTTCTCTTGAGATTGAAGACTCAAGTAGGGGGAGGGGTCTTGTCAAAGGGGGCAGGTTTCAAGGTTCTTATCATGGGTTTTTTTGGGATTTAAGGGGAAGTTATTTTCTTTTTATTTTTTTAACTCCTTGTTGGAGTATATTCTTTTATTTCTTATTTTACAGAAAAAAAAGAGGAAAAAAAATTCGTCCAAAAAAAATAAATAAATAAACAGCAAAGGACGTGAAGAAAAAAAAGTAGACATCAGAAGAAAGTTCTGCACATTAGTTCAACGCGTGTGCTTGTTGGAAGGCAAGATAAATTCTGAAGTTGTTGTGGAAGCTGAAAAATCACACTCTCAAGAGTTGAAAGGTCACGCTCGTGTGTAATACAAAGAATCACCCAAGTGAAAAAATGAAGGGTCAATCTCGTGAAGACGAAAAGTCACTTAAGAGGAAGTTGTCAAGGCAGGTTCATGAATACAGCAAGTCACTTTACTTAACTTGTCTTTTCATTATACTCACCATCTTTTGAACCTTGAGAATTTGTGTGGTAAGGTTGAATTCCTCAAGGCCACAAGTCCAAGCTTGATAATTAATCTTTAGTTTTGGGAAGAACTTTGGGTTGAGGAAAAGAGTGGTAAAAGACTGTGTGTGGTGAGATCAATAGAGTGGAAAAAAAAACCCGAAATGTAGAGTGATACACTAGTGTTGAGTGAATTCTTCTTTGAGTGATACACGTGAGGGAGTGTTTGTGAGGAACTAATCTTTTTATGCAGTTATCAACAACATGTCTCACAAACGGAGTTACACCAACAAGGAAGTTCCACCACAAATTCCTTCCATCCTATCTTCATGGAGTGAAATAACAAATTCTTTGAAGGAAGAGGTTGCTCGACTCAACAAAAAGTTAGACCGAGTTGATAGAGCTCAAGGAATTGACTCATGTTTTAAGTCTAGCTCTAGAAGAATGAGTTCCAGTTCCAATCCATGGAGGTCAAGTTCGTATACAAGGGAGAATCCATCATTGGCCACCTTTATGGCTAGACACCACACTTGGAGTGCAAGATCTTACAAGGAAAGGAAGCCACCATCAACAACTACAACTTCTACAACATCTCAAGAGGTTAAGGTTAAAACTCCTGGTCATGATTTTGAGATTAATCCTAACCCTGTTAAATTTCAAAGTCTTAACCATGATGCCTCAAAAGGAGTCAAAGGAGAGCAACACATAGTTGTTGAAGTTGAAGAAATGGTTGAAGTGAAAAAGGAGGAAGTTGGAACCCAAGAGGAGGGGTTCAAATTTGATGATGTCCAAAGTGTGGAAAATGAGTTTCAAATAGATTGTAACAAAGATGAGTGCAGCCTTTCCCTTGTTTCTCATGGTGATTTGCAGGATGATGAATTGGAGTTCCAACAACAAATTGCTTTGCAATCAAGCTTTGTGGTGAGACAACCAATCACTTTTGGTTGCAAAGAAGATTTTGATCTTGATGGATTGTTGGAGGCCAAAGGTGCATCAATGGAAGTCGTTTACAATTCTTGGAGTTATGTGCCAAAAGAGATGATGATGCCTTATCCCATTCATTGGCCCAGCTATGGAGTTCATTACATTGAGGTTGTGCCAAGGCAAGTTCATTTTGTGATGATGGGGCGTCCATGGAGGTTTGATAGACGCTTGGAGTATAATTTTATACTCCTCCAAAATTCTGGAATTTGTGCATTCTTACCACTGTTGCAATTTTGGGAGAATAAAGTGAGGATTGAAAGAAAAGAGCATGAGAGGAAAGATTTGAGAGGTCAAAAGAATTGAAAGTTTGGTGTGAAAAAAAGAGCGAACATATTGAGTTGTATGAAAAAGAAAAGAGAGAAGAGAAAAAGTTGAGTGAAATGCAAAAATTGAGAGAAAATGAGTGGAAGTTTTGTGCTTTGAGAGAGAGAGAAAAGTTGAGAGTTTCTAAAAGAAAAGGTGAGGATTCCTTGAATTTTCTCATGCTTTTCTTGATTCAAAATTTTTTCCCTTCCACCGATCCTTTAGCTGGTTACGTACCGAGCAAAATTGTTTCAATTGTTTGGCAGGGATATAAAGCATTGTGGATTCAAGTGCAAGACATGTGGCAGTACAATTTGTCGTTCCAGAAGTTTTTGATAAGTCATGGGCCTATGGAGTTAAAGAGTCAAAACAGGTTGAGAGAGAGGTACGCTAAATCAAAGGAGTTCATTGTAAGTTCTATATTTCTTCCATCTTCTCAAAGGTATGCATTGATCTTTATTTTAAATTTTGAAATCCATTGTGTCAAGCATGTTCAAGGCTTATATTATTTTTGTTCCAATTTTAAGTCTTGTGCGAGAAAGTGGGCATCATGTGGCAAATGTTTCTATCATATTGGTTTTGGAATTCGGAATGATTCCAATTTCTGTGGAAAGTTTCGAATACTTTGGAAGAGGATTTTCAAGCATCATAATTTTGGCTTTTGGAAATCTTTGTGAAGGTTATGATATTTCTTTGGGAGAATTTTTCAAGAGTTATTATTTTGTGTTTGGAGAATTTGAGTTACGTGTTCATCCTTTCGAAGAATTTTTCAAAGATGGTTTTGATTTTGGCAAGATGTTTCTTGATTGTGGAAAGAAACTTTTGGAAAGTTTTTTCAAGAATAAAGGCTTAATGTTTGAGAAAATTTTGAGGCCTAAAAAATTTGAATTTTGCAAACACTTTTACTCATTTGAAAGTCATGATTTTTCTCAAAGTGTTCTGCCAGAGTTTGTGAGATATAGAGGTTTTATTTGATGGATTGAAGCTACATTTTTAACTTGTTCTCTTTGAATTGGATGATTGTTGTGTTTACCAATGCATGTTGTGGAATCATATTACATGGAATTTTGGCATCTCATATTTCTTCAATGTGTTTCCATGAGATAGCTAAAATCTTTGGGATGCCAAGAGTTATTGTTGTGTTGTTTTGTCGTTCCAGAAGTTTTTGATAAGTCATGGGCCTATGGAGTAAAGAGTCAAAACAGGTTGAGAGAGAGGTACGCTAAATCAAAGGAGTTCATTGTAAGTTCTATATTTCTTCCATCTTCTCAAAGGTATGCATTGATCTTTATTTTAAATTTTGAAATCCATTGTGTCAAGCATGTTCAAGGCTTATATTATTTTTGTTCCAATTTTAAGTCTTGTGCGAGAAAGTGGGCATCATGTGGCAAATGTTTCTATCATATTGGTTTTGGAATTCGGAATGATTCCAATTTCTGTGGAAAGTTTCGAATACTTTGGAAGAGGATTTTCAAGCATCATAATTTTGGCTTTTGGAAATCTTTGTGAAGGTTATGATATTTCTTTGGGAGAATTTTTCAAGAGTTATTATTTTGTGTTTGGAGAATTTGAGTTACGTGTTCATCCTTTCGAAGAATTTTTCAAAGATGGTTTTGATTTTGGCAAGATGTTTCTTGATTGTGGAAAGAAACTTTTGGAAAGTTTTTTCAAGAATAAAGGCTTAATGTTTGAGAAAATTTTGAGGCCTAAAAAATTTGAATTTTGCAAACACTTTTACTCATTTGAAAGTCATGATTTTTCTCAAAGTGTTCTGCCAGAGTTTGTGAGATATAGAGGTTTTCTATTTGATGGATTGAAGCTACATGTTTTAACTTGTTCTATCTTTGAATTGGATGATTTGTTGTTGTTTACCAATGCATGTTGTGGAATCATATTACATGGAATTTTGGCATCTCATATTTCTTCAATGTGTTTCCATGAGATAGCTAAAATCTTTGGGATGCCAAGAGTTATTGTTGTGTTGTTTTCTGGAAATTGGTTAAATTATCCTAAACTCTCATTGTTTGGGATTCTACATTGTTTGATTCTTTTGGGATTTACATTTTCTTTAACTGAATGGGTGAATTTAGGAGGCAAGCAATGGCTTGAAGTTGCGAAATCAAGTCGCAAGAAAAACAAGCTCAAGTTGAGGCAATTTGATATCCAATCCAACGAGAAACATCACAGGCTCATCTTTGAGCATAAATGGGAATTTGGAATTTGGATTTGGTTGTATTTGGGAGATGAAACATGTTTTTAAGATTGAAACCTGGAGACAATTGTTAATTTCAAGTTTTGGGACAAGAAGCAAGCTCAAAAGTTTGGGTAAGCTGAAGTGGTATAGAGAAGTGCCATCATTCTTATATTTGTCCGTAATGTTTTATGTAGCAATAAGATTTGAGGGCAAATCTTCTTTATAAGCATGTCCTTAGGAGATGGACGGGTTCAGCTATTAGGAGTTTGGAAGACAAGAAGTTTCAACAACTTGAATGGTCACAATGCCGAATTAGTATTAAGAATTTGGGAGCTGGTTGGTTTGGTTGCCAAGGAAGTTAATGAGATAAAATCAATAGAATATGAATCATAAAAAAAAATCAGCTATGAATGCATGCACAATTCGGCCATAGTGGGAAGATTCTTGGTGATCAAATTTGTTAGAAAATTGTCATGAATGCATCTGTACAGCTGCAGCACTTGGAATCAATTTTAATCTTCACTTGAAGCTTTAAATTACTGCCATGCATGGACTCAAAAGAGGAGCCAAATTCGAGGGTGACTTGGTCAAGCTTAATTGTTGAAGTTGAAAGGTTGGTTGCCTTAATTGCTGATCAAGTTAATTATTTGATCATCAAGGGTCGGCTGTGTTTTTCTTATCATTTGAAGCTGATTGATTGTAGAACATGAGGGGTTTTGTGGCATCAAAATTCAGTAATTTGGAGAGTCAAAAGTCTTAGACAAATCTAGTAATTAAGTTTCATTTCTAGAATAATTCATGTGCCTATAAAAAGGCTACCTATGTAATCATTTGGAAGGAAGACTTGGATGAATAGAAATGTTTTTGTGAGTTTTTCTAAAACTCTTAGTTCTTCATTGAACTATAGAACTTATCAAGACTTCGTCTTGTGCGTTCGACACTTATCGAACAATTTTTTGGTGAGTTGTTCGTGGAGTGCTTACACCAAGGTTCTCAACATTGTACACTTGTGGGTCGCGGTCTTCTATACCGAGGTTCCGTTTGTCCATTGTTGGTGGGTCGAGGTTTCACCAAAACCACCTTAGCAACCCTTAGAACGATCGATTTTTGCTTTGTGATCAAACCCTCCCGGGCGAGATTACATCAATGAGTGTACAATGTTGAGAATTTCGGTATAAGCACGCCACAAACAACTCACCAAAAGATTGTTTGATAAGTGTTGAACGCCACAAGACGGAGTCTTGATAAGTTCTATAGTTCAACGAAGAACTAAGAGTTTTATAAAAACTCACAAAAACATTTCAATTCATCAAAGTCGTACCTTCCAAATGATTAGGTAGCCTATTTATACAAAAAGAAAATGACTAATAATTAAATATTGTTATGATAATTAGTGTATGCCCATTCATAATCTTATAATTAGTTATTTCCCTTCCTCTCCCTCTACCTATTAATCTCTTAATTCATTTCATGCAACTCTTGAGTTTTTGTAACATTTATATTATCATGATATGTATCATATCATAACCCTATAAATAAAGGCTTTTGAGAAAGAATGAAAGAGGAAGAAAAAGAAAGGTAGAAAAGTTTGATCACTATTTCCTCTCTACTATTTTATCTTGTCTTTACATTATATTAGTTTATAATACTACTTTTAGTAGTAATTTTATAACACGTTATCAGCAAGACTCTACCCAATTGAGGTTGGTTGGTCGTTGAGGAGAATTTGTACCGACATGGAATCACCGAAGGCTTGGTCCTATAATCCGGTATGAGATCATTTCAAGGCTTAAACCTATGATCTCATATATGAATTAATTTGAATAATATACATCTATATATATCTACATAAGTCACACAACAATGAGCAATAAAATATTATATTTTTGTGTGATATTTTTAATTTTCCTTTTTGGAAATTTTATTATTTGGAGAGAATTGTATGAACATGTTCATATACTACGTACTGCAATGATTTTACTTGTTAAAGTCCTAACTGTAATTGGATATATTATTATGATATTTTATAAACTTGTTTCATTATCCTAAGATTTTATTTGTAATACATATTTTGATATTTTACATATGTATGTATTCTTTCACATAGTTGAAAAATACAATTGAAATAGTAGTGTTTAAAATTGGACACTTTAATGCAAAATATCAATTTGTCCCGTTGACAAATTTAAAAGTGATCTATGATCACTTGAGTGAAAAATATCAATTTGTCTTGTTGACAAATTTGAAACAGAGATATAAGGACCACTTGATTGCAACGTATCACTTTGTCCCATTGACAAATTTGAAATATAAATTATTTTGATTATTATATTTGATGTATTTTCTTTTTGTCACAGATCAAATTAATGAGTTTTGTTGAAAACTCACGAGTTTCGTTCAATAAAGCTACTCCATTTCCTGAAGTAAATGTGAGATCGCATGCACCCTTAATATGCGTGAAATAATCCATTTCCCAAAATAAATGTTGTAATCATAAATCTCCTATAATATATAAAGATCTTATTTCTTGAAGTAAATATGATCGTTTTGCATCCATATAATGCAGTCATAAGTGCAAATTTTATGATAATTATTATAATCAAGATTATTCAAATGTGTTGAATTCACCACCAGAAGTGGAAGAATAGTGAATACTCATACACCATAAGTGCAAAATCATAACATCACCAGAAGTAGACGAATTGTGACAAGAAAGATATAAGTAAAAGAAGAAATTTAGATAACAAATGTTATCGTTGTGGCATGAAAGAGCATTGGTCATGGATGTACCTGTCATACACCAAAGTATATAGCTATTGTCTATCAAGTATCATAGAAAATAACTAAAAGATAATGCCAACTTTTATCTGTAATGATGTTGTGGAATTAATTTTCAATTTTGCACCCTAAAGGTGATAATATTGTAAATGTTTTAAAAAAAATTTCTTACTTCATTTATTTTGATTAATTAATTTTAATTTGATGTTTACAAATATTATATTTATTATTAATTTATGGTTTTAATATTTGTTATGATTTATAATATTGTACTAAAATATATACATCATTTTAAAATTTCATTTTGTGATAAAAATAAACATTTCAATAGTCAATCACAAAACATTATGTCCTGAAGTCAGTGCTACAACATATTGTAGATAGAGATAAGAAAAATAATGTTCTTATCTAAAATTAACATAAACAATTGTTAGTACTATATTTGGTAGTACAAATTATTGAAAACTCTAGAAGAGTAACTATCATTTTATCTGGAGGAACAAAATATTGCACCTGATGATGCATTATTTTTCCCGAAGTTCCAAAGCCAAAGAAATCTATTGAGATTTTCAAAGATATTCACCAAAATGGATATCATATTACGAATCAAAATGAAGGTGATAATGAGTACTTGTGCATTATAAGTACTATTTATGAAAAGAAACTTTTATTGAAAAAGTTACCTTCTAATTCCTCCAGGTTGTACTACACATATATTACTGTAATTAAAATTTATGTAACAGTAAACTAGACATTTACTAATGTGTTTATTATGGCACGACCGGTTAGGCCATCCCGGTTCTATAATGATGCGAATAAAATAGAGAACTCATTGAAGGGCCAAAAGATTCTTCAATCTAATGAATTCTCGTGCAATGCTTGTTCTCAAGGCAAATTGATTGTAAAGTCATTACCTCCGGTGAAAATTCATACCGAATCTCCTGCACTAATATAACATATATATGGTGAAATATTTATGGGCTTTTTCACCCACCGTATAAACCATTTTGGTATTTTATAATTTTGATTGATGTATCAACCAAATGGTCACATTACGTTTATTATTACAAATCGCAACCTGGAGTTCGCAAAATTACTTGTGGAGATAATTCGGTTTTGAGTTTTCTTACTATATAAATAATTATTGCTGGTCTTTGGGATAAGTGTGGAATACCATGTTGTTTGTATTCACACAAAAATGATCTAGTAGAATCGTTTCATTATATGCATTAACTTACTTACATGACAATTATTTTTGAGAATGGAACTCCCAATATATATTTGGGGGCATGCTATTTTGCATGTTGCAACATTCGTTCGTATCAAGCCAATAAATTTTAATGAACTCTCTCCCCCAACAAATGGTTTTGGTCAGAAACCAAAATATTTCTAATCTGATAATTTTCTGAATGTGCAGATTATATTATGATTGCTCCACCACAACGCACAAAGATGAACCTCAAAGGAGGTTAGAAATAGATGTTGGGTATGAATCTCCACTATAAATTATCTTGAGAACAAAAGTTGGAGATTCATTCACTACTCGCCTTACTGATTGTCATTTTGACAACTCAGTTTTCCAACATCAGGAGGAGAAAAGTAAGTAGCCAATTAAGAAAATTATTATGAGTGAATTATCAATGATCCTCGGATAAAATTATATGAACCTGAAGTTCAAAAGATAATTCATTTACAACTTGCAGTTTCCAGATTTTTTTTTTTTTTCTCTAACCTTAAAAGGTGTGACTGAATCACACATATTGGCTACTAGTACTCCAATTATATTTGATATCCCTGAAGGACTTTCTACCACTAATAAATAATTAAAGGCAACAACAATGTGTGGTAGACCAATCGGTTCCAAAATAAAATCATCGAGATAAACGGAGCAAGTGATAAATATGGCAAGATTGAGGTGTTTGATATTCTGGAAGAATTTTCAAAATTAAAAAGCTCTTGAAGGGTTTTCTCAGCATGACAGATAATAAACTTCTAGAAGAAGCCTAGGTACCTGAAAAGTTTTGATAATTACGAGATCTCAACTATGTCATGTCTAACTGCTAAATATGGAATCTAGCTATGAACAATCGAAGTCAATGATAAAATTATTTATGCTGCAACAGTTGCCATTATGAATGAAAATAAGGATCATCAATCTGGGCCTGTGAATAAATGTTGACATATAAATTATTGCCCAAGAAAAATGAAGAAAATGAAAAGACGCAATTTTAGTAGAATTGAATTCAATGCTTCAAAGAGAATTCTGTGAGCGAATAATTCACACCTGAAGATGTGTAACTTGCGATTCATAAATGAGTTTTTGTGAAAAGCGAAATGAAATAATGAACTGACACAATTTATTGCACAAGTTTTTTTCCTAAAGAAAATGTATTGATTATGGGGCGGCATAATCTCATGTGGTGGATGCAATAATTATTGTTACTTGCTTTATCTGGCTCAAGGAAAATTTTAAAATGCGTCTTATGGATGTAATGATAAACCTATTAGAATGGCTAATGAAAATCTCTGAAAGATTTGAATTGCCCTGAAAGTACGATGCAGTTTATCACGATATTTATTATATTAAATTATGTGGAGTTCTATATCTACATTTTATTGAGAGATCCGGATCCCAAATTTATACTGGTTATTTTTCTTATATCTCCTGAAGAGACTCCAACTATTATTGATTATTTAAAGTATTATTTTTGAATTGAAACTTCTAAAGAAAATCAAAATGTTATTGAATATTTGAAATAAAATATTTTGGAAAAGACATTTTTTTTTTTTGGTCTTGGTTTCAAAACTGAGCACTTAGAGATGACATCTCGTTGCATCAATCTTCTTATACTGCTAAAGTGTTGAAACACTTTTATAAGAATCAAATACATATTTTGAGAACAATAATGAGTGTAAGATCGACTTGATGTGCATAAAGATCCATTTTGTCATCATAAGGATGATGAAGAACCATTTAGTCCAGAAGTACCACATTTTAAAGCTATCAAAATAATAATGTATCTTGCAAGTCATACATAAGTTTTGAAATATGTTTGCAAGTCATAAACACTTATGCTTCTTTAGTTTGAAGAAACAATAAATATGGGGTCATTTTTTTTTTTTTTTTAAATACATAAGTATGATCTTCCAAGTTATGCAGATACTGGATATTTTATTGATCCTTATAATGTTCAATCAAACCAGTGATATGCTTATATGCAGTGGTACAGCTGTTTCTGAGCGTTAAATTAATGAAAAAAATCATAGCTGCTACTTCTTATAATCTTGCTACACTGTGCAATTCATAAAGCAATTCGGGAGCATACTTGGTTAAGATCAGTGATCCAGCATATTTGAGGATCAAGTGGTTTGCAGTCAGACGGAAAAGTTTCCATTACTTTCATTGACAATAATACTATATGTATTGCTCAGTTGTAGGAATGATACATCAAATATTTATTCACTTAGTATCAACTTCAACGTTTGAGAAGTTAAGATACAAGATCGGACTGCAACAATGGAACAATATCAAATAATGTGCTCAAGATGGGGAGTTTACCCACTGTACTCTTTTTTCCTTTACCGAGTTTTTTTTTCCCATTGGGTTTTTACTGGTAAGGTTTTTTTAACGAGGCAATGTTGTACTAAGAAAATGTACTCTTTTTCCTTCACTAGGTTTTTTCCCACTGGGTTTTCCTAATAAGGTTTTAATGAGGCATTTCTCTTAATGATGGACATCTAAGGGGGAGTGTTATGATAATTAGTGTATGTCCATTCATAATCTTGTAATTAGTTACATCCCTTCCTCTCCCTCTACCTATTAATCTCCTAATTCATTTCATGCAACTCTTGAGTTTTTGTAACATTTATATTATCATAATTGATAGGTGTCGTTTTAACTACCAAAAACATTTATAAAAACCTACTAAAAACTAGTATAGTAATAAGCAAGATCATCTCCACAGGGACTGGTAACTTTATTTCTCTCGTAAATCAAAACACAGAAAAACAACCAGTTGAAGACTTAATCTCAGTTAATTCATACAATTGATCATTGACTCAAATATACTCATGCAAACATGAATCGACCAATTATAGGTCACTTCAATCTAGATTAGCCTTGTCAATAGACGTGTCAATAGACTATAACGGTTTGAGTAATCCGAACATCCAAATTAGCCTTGTCAATAGACGTGTCAATAGTCTATAACGTTTTGACTAATCCGAACACTATAGGACCGAATTTCCCCTTAGTTTCTCAATAACCCCCTGCGAGTCCCCACAAAAGGATTATTTCTCTAACTACGTTAACTAACAGGCCACGAGTCCCTGCAAATATTATTAATCAACAATAGAAGCATTAAGAATTAGGAAAACCTAAAACTAACAATTCTTATCGGGCTAACGACAAAATTATCACCCATTATCTTCACTATCGATACGATAGCTTTGCCACGAATTATCCCCTTCCAACATTTATGTATTGGGGGAACTAATTAGTGATACCCGATTAAACCCAAGTTAGCTACATTTAGATAAAATCAGAATTAAGAATTATGCACCGAAAATAATTAGGAATTCACGCATTCTTTCTTACATTGAGAATACTTTTAGATCTCGTGATTATATGAAAAACTTTGATCACCGTTCAACTAGAAAAGAAAACAAAACAATAAAACTAAATTAAAGAAAATAAAGAAAAGAAAAGAAATTAACATTGATTAAAGAGGGAAAAGGTAGAGAGCCTAAGCTCTCTACTGTGAAGGCATTATAATATTCGTATAAAACATCCCTTTATATAGGGGAATTATCCTACTAATCTCCTAATAAGACTAGGAAAGGAAATAACTAATTAACTTGTAAAATAAATAAAACATCTAATCAAACAAGGAAAAGATTAAGCCATAGGCGGCTAATGAAGGAATAGCGACGTAGCCCTGTAGATTCACGGAAATCAGCCGATTCAATTGTGCACAAATTAGGAGATTGCCAAATATATTAGCTTGCTGCTAAAGTACTTCATACGCATGCATTCTCCCAATTAGATTTAATCACCTCCTTCAGCAGCACTTTTGGAGTTGGACTTGGGATTGGGCTTTGGATTGCAATTTGAACTTCTCTTTAATTAATTGACTTGGGCCACTAAGATTCCAACCCATTAAGTAAGTCAGCCCAAGTGAAGTAATTCAGCCCATCAACAATCATCTAGCCGCCTGGGTCCTTCTGCAGTCCAAATTAATCAATGTAGCTTCTAGAATTCGGGCATTATTCACGTGCACTACTCTCAGGCGTTCCCAAATAGCCCCTTATTTAAGCTCTTTTAGAAACTCTTCTCTCTTTCTGCCTTACTTCCTAAAACCTGTGCTTAACATAGAAAAACACTCTAAGTACCAGTGAGAATTGCCAATAAAGACTCTAAAATTAACCAACTAAAAGGTGCCGATCAATAATATGTATCATATCATAAGCCTATAAATAAAGGCTTTTGAGAAAGAATGAAAGAGGAAGAAAAAGAAAGATAGAAAAGTTTGATCACTATTTCCTCTCTACTATTTTATCTTGTCTTTACATTATATTGGTTTATACTACTACTTTTAGTAGTAATTTTATAACAAATATTACTAATACTTAAATAATGATGATAAGCCTGTTGAACTTCATTTGGCTCTTGAGATGCTTTGGCTGCAATTGAAATGTCTTCAAAATGCACCCCTCTTGGCCTTGCTTGGACGATTTCCATGTTGAAATTGAAGTGTTGGCTGGCTGATTTTTAATTCTTAAATAGTCTTCAAAATTCAGCAATTAATATTGAATATTTTTCATGGAAGCTTGGCTCCACCTTTGATTCATGCACTAGCCGAATTCATTAACCATCTTGTGGGACTTTTGGACTTAGTTCATCTTTAATTGCAGGCAAGCAAATCAGCTCCAACATGCATGCAGAACGAACCAGAAATTTTGGTGGGACTCTTCAGTTGCTCATTCAGCAATTAATCAACTTCGAGTGCTCTAATAAAACCGACCCTTCATGTCCATTAAGCTTCATCAATTCACCTTGGACCCCTCATTAGGCAATGCATTAGTTGGCCGAATTCCAAGCTGCATTAGTGACCAAGAATCTTACTTTCAGTAGCCTTAATCTGCATGCATGGATGTTACTTATCTCACAAATTCATAACCCAAAATGCATTGGTTCAATCATGCACGTTTAAGCCCTCAGTCAGCAAATTAATTCATTTGATAGCTGAAGCCAATCGATAAAATTCTGGAATATTTTCTTGACAATTAAAGATCCATTTCTGAAATTTCTCTTCAAATTCTCCCATGCTTGACATTAACTCCCATTGAATTCAGCAAATTCAAATCGCCCAGCCTCCCGTTTAGGTAAACAGTCGGGTGCCTGAGCCGGATTGCATCAATTCCCCTTTCTTTTTCTGTTTCAATTTAAAAAGACTTTCATAGATTTTGTGCCCACATTTTGGGCGACTTTTGCCTATGCTTTAAGCATTGAATTTACAGTTCTTTTCTTGAAGGAAATTGAATGTTTTGTTACCATGAAAGTGTATTACTAATTTTCTTTCTTCTCAGTGTTGCACTTTGGGAAGCCTTTGAAAACTCTGAGTACCGTTTGTCGGAAAAAGGATTCAGTCAGTGTTGTCCTGACAAATCTCCATAGAATACAGGCACAAATACCAAGTGACATTCTCCAACATATCTAGAAAACATTTGGTTTATCTATCTTTTGTAAGACTCACTAATTTAGTTATTATTTATGTTCGTGTTTCTTTATCTTTATCAGGTTATAAATTTCCTGGCATGTTATTTTTTCTTTTGATACAATTAGTGGAGTGTAGATTCTTTGTCAGCTGGCTACCTATATGACTCTCGGCTCCCTTACAAAGTGGGGGGACAGAAATGTAAATTTGAATTTGGTGGGTTTGGGGGTGGGGGGGGGGGGGGGGGGGGAGTTCCTGTGAGGGTTATGTTTTATGACAAATTTTTTTTGGTTCAAAAATAGATCCCTTCGATCTATTTGAATCTTTGGAAAATTTTCTTGTAATGAAGATGGATTTTCATAACTGCCCTGATGTACAATATATATTGGAAACTCAAAAGCCCTCCTCTCAGTTTTTTTATTAGCACAATGAAACTTTGAAGTCTTTGGATAGGGCATTGCACATGTGATGCCTCCACCATGCACACAATGTTATTATAATTAGCACAATGTGTGCAATAAAAAATTTCCCCCAAACTCTAGATATTAAATTTTTTCAAAAATCAAATAATACTTGATTTTTACTCTAATCAGCTTTAATGATATTTTCCATTTATTTGATTTCCCTTCTCTAATTTTCCTTCTTAATTACTAAGCCGTCTTTGTTAATTTGATAAAAATTCAAAACCACCCCCCAATTTTCATAATTTTCAGATTTAAATTGATTATTATTTTTGAAAGCAAAATGCTTTAAAAAGTAAGGGACTAAAATTCAGCTAGTTTTTGGAGAGAACATTGCACTATGATGCCCCCACCACGCACGCAATGTTATTCTAATGAGCACAATACGTGCTACAAATCTTACGGGGGCACAAAAGAATATTATGAAATGCCCATTTTGCCAAGTTGATATCTCTGACTTCCTTGTGGATCCTCAGGTCAACGGGGAGTTAATGAGTGTGATTGAATCTCTTCAACAGAAGATTGAGGAAGAAATTGCAGATTGAAGTTGATGGCTGTGTTGAAATGCCTGAGTTTTATTCTTTTCCTTATTCTTTTAAGTGTATTTTCGGCTACCTAAAGAAATAAGGGTGACCGAATTCTTTTCTTCCTTTTCTTACCATTCCTCCTTCTTTCCGGGTTTGGTAAAGGAAATTAAGCGCTTGGTTAATTTCCAATTCTACTTCTTTCCTTCTTCTACTTTTTGTACCAAATTCGGCCATCCCTTAACTCTATAAATAGGGACCGAATTCTTCAATAAAAATCAGAGTATTCAGATCATAAAACTTAGTGTTTGAGTACCCTCCTTTTATTGCTTGATGTATTTGCATGTCGTAGTTTACATAATTGCATGGAACTTAGCTAATTAGGTTCTTGCTCTACCTAATTATTCGCATGTTTCAAATCTCTTGCTTGCACTTGGTTCGACTATAAAACAAACTAGCTAGGTTAAGCTTTTCTTTGTTTCTCTTAGCCGAACGTGAGTTTGAAAATTTTAAGAGCTCGCCGCTTAATCACAAGGTCCTTGGCAACATTATCCGCATGTGTACAACCGTCCACATCATTATATCCCTAAAATAAGATTACTTTTGGAATGTTAGCCTTCTAATTGTTCTTGCTCATTTATCTAAGTTTTCCTAATTTCTTAATCAATTTGGAATAAATGTTCTTTTAAATAAAACAATTATAATTATTAAGATAATTTTAAAGATTAGGCAGAATAAGGTTTTATTTCTAATTATAACAAAAAAAAAAAGATTTAAGGGAAAAATTTACAATAGCCTATAGAATTTAATTATTAATATTTAATCCTCTTATCCCAATTTTTAATGAACTTTAATCAATAATTAGTTAAATTGTTTAAGTTTAAAAAAGAAATTGTAAAGATTTTAGTTTAAATCTTCAAAAATTCCATTTTCAGGTAATCAGTGGTTTTACCCACCCTTTGATCGGCAACAGTCGATGCAAAAATAGTCTTAACTTCAAAGATAAATTTTCTCATCATATAATCAGTAATATATGATACAAAAATTATTCTAGAAGAAAGAGCGATTTTTCCTACTTCTTCCGTTGGCAATAGCCGATTTTCTTGAGCTTCTACCAAGAAAATCGATTGTAACCAATCTAAAGTCCGGCAATAACTGCTGAAGTTCTTTCCATTTTCAAAATGACGGTTGTAACCGGTCCAATACTGGGCATAGCATATCGAGGATGTGTCATGGCAAACTTCATTATCATTCCCCCACTTCTGCTGGTTTGCAACTTATCAAGTGTCTCATCATCATTACCTGGGGTTGGGGAGTGTTAAGAACATGCACAACTTTCAATGACACTAGAAGAATATAGAGTATTTTCTTCTAGCGTATGAAGTTGTCGCCATCATATCTGTCTAGTTTGACAATTAAAGAAGTAAGGTACTTCGTATTGCTTGACATCTTCTTCTAATGAAATTAAGATTCTTGAATATCAAGTATAACAAAGGGATTCCATAAATGGAAGTACAAAGAACTTTACTAACTTCATGAATGTAAGACCCTATAATTTTTCACCCTAGTTTAACCTTTATAATTTAAATTTTTATAAAAATCATCTTTTTAAACTCAATTATGTTAAATTATAAAGTTGTATAATTTTCCTTGTGAATTTTGATAAGGAAATATTAGTTTTTGAATCATAATGTTTTGATGTTTAATTTAAAGTCATGATGATAATTTAAGTGTAGGATTATGTTTAAGGATATATCAAAGTAGATATATTAGTTTAATTTTGGAATTTAAGAAATGAAAATAAGAAAATTAGAAAATAAGTGAAATAAGAAAAATAGGCAAATAACTATTTTTACCTGTATTGGATTAGTTAAAACTGATCAAACAGCCTTAAAATTGTGAAGAAAAATATCTAACCGCCTGATGAATGGTTATAACCTTTATTTGAGCTTTTATTACCGCACTTTTCCAGATTGACCAAAGTCAGAGCGGTTAAAACCAATCGCTACCTGAAGATGAAAAAATAAATCTTCTCAAACTTCCAAAGGCAGGCTACGACCCAAAGGGTCTATGGCCTACCTTTAAACTGCGTAGGAAAGTATAGATACTCTCCCAAAGCACCAGAAGAACCTAGAACTCGTGAAGGAAAGGAGAATCAAGTAGGTGAAATTAGAGAGAAAAGATAAAGAAAGAGAAGGAAAAATAAATGAAAATTAGGAAAAGGAAGATTTGGAGCTTGAATTTGGATTTTAAACCGTGGAAACCTATCCTAGCAACTTTAGGAACATGGTGGTAAGCTTAAATTGCTTATAATATGGTTGAAATTTGGATTTATGATGCATAGAAGTTGAAATGTTAGAATTTTGAGTTTTCTTAAGATTTTGATCTAAATCTTTGATTCTAGGTGCTGTAAATGTGTTATGGATTGATAGAAATATTGTGTAAACATTATTAGAATGATTTGGAACTAAAAAAAAAATGTTTTTTGAAGTACTTTTGATTGAAACCCGAAACTAAAGTTTTGGAAAAACTAAATTTAGGCACGACCAGTTATACTCTGTCAAATAGTGGGTAAAACTATCTTGGCTTAAGAAAATTGGTTATTGCCGACCAAGGTGTGGGAAAAAGCGGTCATAAGACTTGAGGTAAATTTCTGAGCGGGTATTACAACTCTTTCTGTGGGAAAAACCACACTCTGAAGCTGAAAAGCACTAATTGCGGTTATTACTGCTTTGAAGTGTGGGTAAAACCACTCTTCAATGCTGAAATAGATTTTTGAGCGGTTATTGTTGCTATAATAGTGGGTAAAACTACTCTTCGAAGTTGAAACAAGGTTTTCAGCGGTTATTAAAGCTATTGGCGCGGGTAAAACTGATCCTTCCTTAAAAATATGAATTTTTGAAGATTCAAACTACAATTCCTTACAACTTATTTCACAACTTTAGACACTTTTATTGATAATTAATTAAGGTTCATTAAATGACTAGAAATGCAAGGATTCAAAGGCCAAAACATATAGAAACCTAGAATCTAAAGATTGATCTAGACTCAAGGATAAATTCTAAATAGTGAAACTTGAATTAAATGCAGATTATTTGGATACTTGTAAGCTAGCATTTACGAAATAAGGTGAGTGCTCTCACTAAAGGGGTTGAATGTTTTAAACTGTAATGAAGCAAGGTAGCATATTTTATTATGTTAATGTTAAGTTTATATTTAGTGCAATGTTTATAAATGTGTCGTAAATATGTAAATGTTACCAAATGTTGAGTTATGTGTATATGTGCAATATCTACTAATGTTTATCGTATAAATGCAACCTGTGATTAAAGTGTTAAGTGTACTTTGTTAAATTTCAGTGTTAAGTATTCAATATTTAGTGTTCAGTGTGCATGCCAGTTGCCAAACCCTGTCTAGTTGTTGAATCGAACATTTAGGCGTTGGGCTGGAGTGCCCGACTAAATGACTAGGGAGGTAATGTTCGATAATATTCCAGGATTTACCACAATATTCAATGTTTAATGTTGTCAGTGTCAGCATGGGAAATGATTCACATTGTACAGTGTACCATTTTACATTGTCCAGTGTCCTAGTTTAGGTAAAGTATACTCAGTAATATTTTTGAAAGGTCCCATTAAGCTATTTCTATCACTTACGTGTTCCCCCTTGTGTGCTTAGAACATACGTGTTATGCGCCGGTAATTGTTTATTTGGTAATGTTTTTAATAGTGCGACCTCACTGAGCTATGAAGCTCACCCCGTAGATGTTTTGCATGTTACATGTATTAAGGGCGACATTATAAAAAATCGTCAGAGTTATAGGATGAAGTTTCATGTTAGGTAATTAGGGCGAGAATGTTGTAACAGAACTAAACTTGTACATTTTGTACTAGTGAAATGAAAGATATCATATTCTAATTTAGTGTATAAATGTTTTATAATTAGCCAGAGCTCTGTATATCGTGAATGAGTCCTGGTGCAAACTAGGCAAGCATCTCCATTGCGATTTCTGCCCAAACGGGGAGGGGCTAGAAGTATCACAACAAATCTATTACAAAAGAGATACAGAGTAAGACTATATCAAAAGGAAAGAAATGATTCTTCAAATCGTGAAAGATAACTTTTCTTAAGGTTTTATTAGTCCTCTTTAGTGTGCAAATGTTTTGGAACTAATATATTTTGTGAGAAGATGGAGTTTATTGTTTGAAGTCCACACTGACTTAAACAATACCAAGAAATAAGAAAAGAAAGAGCAAGAGACTTTCTGACTTGTGATTTTTGTGTGTATGAATTCAACACCAACGGGGTCTATTTATAGACCTCCATTACGTGTTTTTTCAATCTTTTCCAAAAGGTAGGAAAAAGTCTCGATATGATCAGACACTTGTGTTTCATTTTATCCATAAAGAATTGCCTTTATCAAAAACAAGGAGTGGTGTCTAATTCGTTTTGACAGTGCTTTCGAGAATAGTTTCGATGTTGACTCCCTGTGTCGAATCATTCCAGAGTTGTGGGCCAATTCCAAAAACCATAAGAACTGATTTGTAATTTGACCAAATCTTAGAGGATGTAAATGTAATTCCCCCATAAAGTAACACCTATTAGAACAAAACAAAAAAAAATGAAAACACGCATTCGTGTTAGTCACAAGTTCACAACTATAAACCTGTTTCACATGAACCTTTTCACTAATTTGAAATGTGCTATTTTGTAACTCACAATAAGTTTTTTACATTTATCGAACCACAACCTTTTTCTTTTTATTTTTAATTACAGAAGGGGTACTAATTTAATGCGAGAATACATTTATTTCGACAGACTGAAATTATATAGCTAAATATACATTATTATCATAATATTTGTTATAACTATTTATGATAAATGTCATAAGTTCCTAGCATTTTCTCTACCCCTTTATCTCATTTACTTACAGTTAAGCTCTTGTATGACCTTTCATGGTCTTGTAATATTAATAAATAGGGTGCAATTTTCACTTAATTTCTATTAAGGGTAGTGGATAATTCACCTTAAAATAGGAATTAACTTTTAATTTGTTAGACAATAATACCCTTTAAAAATATTCCCTACAAAGACAGATAAAAACTAAAAGCAACAACAGATAAACACTCAACCATTTCTTCTGACAACTTCAACTAAATATATACATTATTCTTATATATCCCGATTTTGATTCTAGTTCTAATCCTTCTTCTGAACTCAAAAGCCATGGGTGAGGGTCTTTGACAAGCCTGCGATATAGTTCTTGAAAACTTGAAGAAAATAACTAAGTTACCTAAAACTGGGGAAAGGCAAAGAAGAAAGCAATTTAATTATCAAGATAATAAATTAAAGATATGTTCATTAGTAAAATGTTTCTTTGGTAGGAATTCCGTTATTATCATTTCGTGTGGAATCCCAAGTATGACGCCCAATGATTATATGTAGTTGCACTGATGACTGTAGTGATCAAGTATTACATCTGGTTGGCTAGAAACCAAGTGATCTGGAATAATCAAAGTATATCAAAGATGCAGAGGATGAAAATGGCCAATGAAGAAGATGGAGTTCAATAAAACCACACATGATGCATTCAGAGGGAGGAGAGGTAGAGCAGGGCAGTCAGGGGAGAGGTGGAAATTAACTCTGTTGAATTCCAATGGTGTTCTTTTTTGCTTGTATAAATACTACAGCTCTTCCATTTTCCTTGCATTACTTCACAATCTAAGACCCAAAGACACCAAAGAAAAGAACTAAGAGGACAAAAATGGGACAAGGGAGCTCTTCATCTGATAAAATGGAGCTGCTTTTAGAATTACTTATTTTGCAGCTATGCTTTATAGGATTTCACATTGTATCTAGAGTTGCTTTGAACATTGGTGTGAGTAAAATTGTCTACCCTATATATAGGAATATTATTGAGAAGCGAGTATTCATTTGTCCTAATTTCTTGAAAATCTCTGCAAAATGAGGCAATGCATTTTAATAACTGAGTGTTTTCTTGCACAGGAAAGAGCGGCCGCCTCTTTCTTTCTATTTATTTTCTCAGTTCTTCCTCCTTGCATTGGTGGGGTAAGTTTTACCACATCTTTCAACTCTCTGTTTTTAGTTTTAGTTGTTTTTAAGTCTCTAAGGGACTATGTTTACTCCGAAATCACTACCAACCAAGGATTTTCTATCTTAGGTTTGCATTTTGCCTCTCCAAACTTTCCTTCTGCCATGCAAAACTCTGTTCCATCTATTAATCTTGTTATGGCATCTGCTTTTGGGTAAGCTATAATAATAATTAGAAAGTATCTGTGTTCTTGTGTGAGAAACGCAGGGGCATAACAACATAAAAAAAGGTCATAGAGGTGGTGGATACGATGTGGAAGGCAACAAGGTGCTATTGCTATAGCCTAGTTTATTATTGGAAACATTAGTGATAAAGACCTATGAGCAATCTCCCTTGCAGATGTAGGCTTTGACATGTCTTAGAGGATTCTTTTTCATGTTGCTGCTTCTTTATGTGCTAGGCATTGCAATACTGTTAAACATTGCTTCAGATGTGGACAAGATGGTGAAACTACATTCACATCTTCCTTGAATGTGAGGACTAACAAAAGGTGTTCGTGCCACCTTTAGGCTTCAACTTCAACATGGGCACTCTAGTCCTTCATTCAATGCCCTAAATGAGGAAGCGTCAATGTTATCTTTTCTTTTTGTTTGGGCACTTGGTAGGCTCGAGATAGTATTCTTGAGACCAAATTTTGATTTGCACACGACCCAATTTTGATTTCGCAACAAGTTAAATCAAAATTTTCGAGCTTACAGAAATTAGAGCAATGTACAACATCCCAGGCAATTTCTGCAGTAAGGACTAGATGAAAGGAATGAAATGGCCTGAAGAAAAGGTTGAGTATTTATCTGCGGTTGCTTTTACTCTTTATCTGTCACTGTAGGGAATATTTTTTAAAGGGAATTATTGTCTAATAAATTTGTAGGGTGAATTATCCATTACCCTTAATAAAAATTAAGTGAAAACTGCACCCTCTTTTTTAATATTATAATCTTCACTGCCCCTAATGAAAATTTTCCCAATAAAATTTTGAGTACTTATGTTTTCAATATATTTATTTTATAATTAATCAATATTATATTTGTAGAAAAATATCTAATTTGCAATATTATTTTGTGGAGAAAATGGACGTTACAATAATCAATGACAAAAAATTGTGTCTGGCAGACAGTGTAATATTTTATATTTAAGGCTAAGAAATATTTTTCTTATTTAATAATGAAGAAAACCATGCAAGTACTATCTTGGGTATTGATTGAAGGATTCAGAAGAGCTACAATAATTTTACCAGGAGGAACGAGATTTTGTATTGATTATGCATTACTTTTCCCAAAATCTCAAAGATATCTGTTATGTTTCAAAGATATTCACTGGAATGGATATCATATCGAAATTAAAAATGAAGGGAGTAATGAATACTTGTGCATTACAAGTATTGTTTCTAAAAACAAATTAGCATTTGAAAAATTACTTTCTTATTCCTCTAGTTTATACTTCACGTATATTACCACCATTTAAATTTATTTAACAGTA
This sequence comes from Leptodermis oblonga, assembly GCA_016801395.1. NCBI lineage: Eukaryota > Viridiplantae > Streptophyta > Magnoliopsida > Gentianales > Rubiaceae > Leptodermis > Leptodermis oblonga. The sequence goes on along the minus strand of CM028755.1, from coordinate 18,164,575 downwards.
AACCAAAAGTTTACTAATGAGTTTATTATTTTGATGACTAGTTGAGCCATCCCAGTTCCATAATGATGCGTAGGATAATAGAAAATTCTACTGGTGATGCGAGAGCAACGATGCTTCCCGTTGCGCAATCCCAAAATCAGTTAAGTCGGAGGTTAGTTTGATGCCCTTGATTTAAATCACCTTCTTGAACTCACCAATGAACTCAGATCTTAATGATTTAATTGAAACACCCTTCAATCTAAGTTGAACACCTAACTTGGATTGATATTTTCAAAAACCCTCTTCAAGTAAAGCTACCCTTAACTAAATCTAAAAGAAGATAATTCACTAATGAACAATTACAAGTTTCCAAAGAACAGTGTATCAAAACCCACATAACAATTACAGAACAATTACCCACAGAACAATGTATCAAAACCCATAGAACAATTACAAGCTAAACACACGAAATTACACTTTAATTTTTGTATAAAAATATCATCTTTATCAATCATAATTAAAAAGGTTGGGGAGCACTCCTATTTATAGGTATAGGGTTATCCAAATTACAAGTAGAAATAGGAAAGAAAAGAAAACTAGAAACCAATCAGAATTGGTAATTCCTTACAACTGGAAATCCAAAAGAAACATGGAATTGGAAAGAGAATTTTGTCACCTTTGTGGAATCAAGTGGTGAACGAAATTTCCAACAATAAAACAACAAAAATAACTTCTAAAACAGTCACAAAAAGGATTTCAAGAAGTGAAACATTTTTGGAAACTAATAGTGGAGTTAGTAGTTGTAACAACTTTACCTAACCCAAAACAAACTAGGGAAAGAATTATGAAACATGCACAAATCCTAATTACAACCCAAACCCTAAACCTAATACCAATTTGACTTGCAATTTTGATTATGGGCTTCTAGCATGGGCTGGTCGAATTTGATGAAGCATGGATGCTAATGGATTCGGCCCAAACTTGCGTAGCATGATTTTGTAGACGCCATGGAAAACTCCACTAAATAGTTCAGAAAGTTCTAGATGCATTGAGAAGCTTTTTGAAACCTTCGAAAATGCTACAAAATCAAGGAAATAAAGATTTATTCACATTTCTTCAAGATACGTATAAAGTAAACATTTTATAAATCGAGAAGTATAAGACTTCAAGATTTACCAAGAAAAGTCTCAAGAAATTCAAGAACCATGTTCGATCCTTCCAAGAACTTCAAGAAACAACCTTGTTCGATCTTTTCAGGCTCTGTTGGTAGAAATGGATCTTCTTCCTTTTTCTGTATCCTTCTTTTCTGAAAGACTCATTTTCCTTTCTTTGGATCAAAGTCCTTTATGACTTATGATAACGCATATATTGACTTTGACCCTTCTCAACGACTTGTCAACTTCTTCTTTTCATGGACTTTAGAAGTTGCCTTAGGAATTCTGCATCAAATGGTCATTCTTTGAAGAGTCAGAAGATTCTTCAATCCAATGAATTCTCATGTGCCGCTTGCCACTTGTTCTCAAGGAAAATTAATTGTAAGGCTGTCACAATAAAAATTCATTACGAATCTCCAACATTTCTAGAATGCATACATGGTGATATTAGTGGGCCTATTCACCCACCTAGTAGACCATTTAGATATTTTATGATTTTAATTAAAGCCTCTAAAAGATTGTGAGGACCCAAAATTTTGGATTAGGAACCAAGACATTTTAGGGGGTAAAATAGACTTTTTGCTTGCCTTACTTTTTAAACATGAATTCAAAAATTCATGAGTTACTGATTGATCGATTGATTCTTGAATTAATTGCTTTATTGATTGATTGAGTGAACGCTTAAATTGATTATCTGATTGAGTAATTGACTAATTGAGTAATTGATTGATAGTTAAAGTGGGTATAAAAGATGTCCAAAAATAGAGTAAATTGGAGAAGGAAATTTGGCTATAGCAATAAGGAAGGGATCTTGAAATTAGGAAATTGGAAATCATGATCAATCCAAAAGAAGGAAATTTATGGATTGAGAATTACCTAAATTAAGGAGATTCTAGAATTATCTTAAACCTAGAGATTGCCTATATATACAACCTTAAGTTCCTGAATTAAAAGCTTGAACTCTTAAAAAAAAAAAAAAGAAAGAAATAAAATCGAGAGAGAGAACCGCAGCCGCCGTGCCGCCACCTTTGGATTTCGACGGCACCGCTCATCTCCTCCTTTCTTTTTGAAGATCGTTAGTTTGTGGTAATCTTAGGACCCCAAGGTGAGTTTTAAATAGAGGATTGAAACAAGAATCTAGAATTAAGAAGCATGCTAAAAGACTATATTTTTATGAAATCTTGAAGAAGAAGTAATTAGATGTTCATGTAATAAATCCATAAAAACTATGTTCTTAGGATTTTAATGTCTTTCTTGAATATTAATTGAACTAACATTGATGCCTCTAGTAATTAATTGGGATATAGTGATTTAATGGGAAAGACAAAATTTGAGATTATGCATGTTTATGAACCATGTTTGGTGCTTAGTTCGATATGAGATTTAATGGAGTTAGATTGATTCTTTATGTGAAATTAAGGTTTCTAATCATAGTACGTATGTTAATCGTTAGATCTATGCTTTTAGATTGGTCTAAAACGATTTTAGAATACATTAAAAGTATACCTAAATAAGGTATCTAGAACAAAAAGTTGCTGGAAAAATTTGGTGTATCTTTGCCTAGAATTTTGAAAACCAAAGCTTGCTTACTTTTGAAAATTGCCTTATTGCTTAGCAGATTACCTTATTCGAGATTCCCCAAAAGTACTTGATAATGCTAGCTTCATAAAACTTGACCTTATGAGAATTGACCTTATTCTTGAAATTGACCATAAGACCCATACTTGACCTTATTTTCCAACGTTGGCTTTTCACCATTGACCTTGACTTTTGACCAAAAGTCAAAGTCAACGTCAAACCTTGTTGATCAAAGTCAAAGTCAACCCTAGTTGACCAAAAAGTCAAAGTCAACCCAAAAAGTCATATCAAGAGTAAAATGTAAAGTCAAACCTTAAAGTCAAAATATAGTTCACTTATACTAGAACGCTCGTAATGTAGGAGTTGATCATTTACCAAGAAGTGAACCTGTTAATCGTTGACCAATCACACTTTAGGAAAGAAGAATGATTTACTCGATATTTACGTAAAGATTTAATTGAACTATATATAGTATGAGTGAACTATAAACTTGGTTGATCGACTAAATTAAGAGGTTACCCACGCCTCACTTGCATGTAAATGAAAATTGAATTGCTACATATGAGATGTATGCCATGATTTTGCCTTGATTTGCTATACCTGAGATGTATGTTTTGAATTGCCTACTTACTTAGTATAAGTACAAGCATGTATGCCCATTGAATGATTATTATCGCATGATTGTTATTGCTTGGGAGCATGATTGATTGTACACTATAGAGAAGCTTGTTGTACTTCTAGGTGTAAATAGAAGATGCCTAATACCTATACCATGAGTAAGTTATTGCATTGCATATTGACATGTTTAGGAATCATGAAAGTATGCTAGAGATGCCATGTTTGCATGATAAGAGAAAAGGTATGATACCTTTAAACCATATAAAAGACTATGCGCGTCTAGTCTTAATTGATAGATTGTAATCACCCGCACGTGTTGCCATGAGCGGTGAGGCCACATTGCAGTTTGTCGACACTCCCTAAAGGGGAAACTAAGGGTTGCAAGTATACAATCAGGGATCCAAAACCCCTTGCCACTGGGCACTCTGGCTACTGCTGGTACTGTCGCCGCTTAGGTATTGAAGTGTTTGTAAACTACCTAAAACTGTTATCGTCTCGATTGTCTAGAATTGATTATCGCCTTAGCTTTAGATAAGAAGGCTATATAGAAACCAGATTTATTGAATACCTAAGGGTGAATTGATAGATTGATTGTTGCATATGGTTAAGAGCATTCCATGTTGCCATGTATATCTTTGCTACATAATTATAGAGATGATTGATTGATTGATTGATTGCTTCCACATTGACGCATGAATTGTAAATGCTATGAATACTATGAATATTGATGCATAAATTGTAATGCCATGTCTTTATGATCGCTTTGATATTGAGACATTTTTGTCTAAGTACCACGATGAGAATTTTATATAGAAACCGAGGTCTCTCACTGAGGTTAGTGAAACTCACCCCTTTAATAAACCTATTTTTGAAGGGGCTTAATTAGGTATGGCTTATTGTTCATTAGATATGAGGCCAACGTCCGCTGCAGCAGTGCTGAGCATTTATTTTGTAATAAGTAGGCCTAAGCAATGATTGTTTTGGTTAAGGGATAATTTGGTCATTGACCGTCCCAAATAATATTTTAACTTCCACAATGGACAAGTTGCTTTGAGAACTATCGATTGAATTGTTTTCAGATAAAGGTAATATTATATTTTTACTAATATCTGTATCGACTTGTTAGGTGCCAGCCCTGAATGACACCACCCCCGAACCGGCCCGGACTCCTTCCCAGGAATGGTTCCTTGGGCGATATAGTCGGGGCGGGGGCATCACAGTTGGTATCAGAGACACTATTCTTGAAAACAAGAATGAGTGTCTATAAAAGATTTAATCATCATAATCTGCAATAGGATTCATAAGCCTTAAATGACTGAGGTAACAACACAGTTGGTATAAGACTTGGCTTGCATAAAACTTCTAAAAGACTATACTTAGAATCTGGAACTAGGTATGGGTAAAAGCATGCATAATTGGTAAAAGCTTACCCTATACTAATCAATGTCCCTTGCAGGAAATGGCTTCCAATAACACCAAAATTATGTATAAGGAGGACACTCAAGCTGAGAACATCAAGTCACAGTTCCAAGAATAGGATACTGCGAAGTTGACACCGACCCGCAAACAAATTTGAGCTAGAGAAATGGGAGCCATTGTACACTACCCAAATTGCATAGTCTAACATGTGGCTAGGGAGCAACAAGAAAAATGAGATACTATACAAGAGATGCACATGGTGACTGATGACCTAGCCGAACAGAGAGAATGCTAGAAAAGGAAAACTGAACCCTAAGAGATCATGTGAAGGAATTGGAGGAGGAACTTCGCAAACGTGACCAAGAACGAAGTACAGCTGCGACACCTAAGAGAAGGGTTGGTCAGCTTAACTACGGGTCTCGGGAAACTGACCCAAGCCATGGGGGAAGTCACAGATGCAGTGCAGCCGCGAAAGAAGAAGAAGAAGAAGAAGAAAGCGAGTAGTCTTAAGACGAGAGTGTTAGGCGCATTGTTTGTGCATTTCATATTGTTTTGTTTTATTTCTTAGTTGACAATTTTTTTTTATGGAGTTGTTTCATTGGTTGCTTAATTGTTAGATTGTTAAACCAGGCAGGGTCGCTAGACCCGAGCCTCGGATTGATTGTTATTGCTTATTGAATGCCCATTATCGATTGCTTATCGTGTGGCTAGAAATGCATGTACCCTAGGCAAATTGCTAGTAATGGAATAACTAGGATGGCTTGAAAACCCTAAACGAGGGAAACGAGGGTAGTCACCTTAGCTAACATTGGTTCGAGGAAACCCTAGCTAATACCTACCCGACTTTGTAGATGAACCGAACCCGTTGTTCGGACAAGCTTCTGGATCTGAAAAAGGAGAGGACCCTCTCTGGGCTACTTTTGAGAAAATGGCCCAAATTCTCCAAGAGATGCATCGTCGCCCAGATCGATGAGATGGCGATGATCGCGCCATGAATGGCTTTCTAAAGTTTCACCCGCCTAGGTTTGACGAAGAGCCTAACACCGAGAAAGCTGACATCAGAGAACCTTTAACCTACTAAAGTACAATGATGCTTGAAGGATAGATTTCATTGTTTACCAACTAGACCAAGCTACCTTAGACTAGTGGCAAGTGAAGAATTAGAAATGGGAGACAGCCGTACCCGTGGACTTGGGTGAATTGGGTTACGGTCTTTAGGGCCAAGTATTCCCCGTAAGTAGTGAGAGAGCACAAGGCACAAGAGGTCATGGCACTTCGACAAGGTACCAAGACTGTAGTTGAGTATGAGGCATAGTTTTCCAAACTGTCTAAGTACGCGCCACAAGTGGTCATAATGGAGGATCGACATATGAAATTTGTGTATGGACTGAAGCTAGAGATCTAGTCAGCATTATAAGCTATGGATATGCCCACTTATACTGATGCCATTGAGAAAGCTCAGCGAGTTGAGGATGCACAGGAACATTTAGGCTCGTTCCACAACCGCAGGAAAGAAAGGAGTAACCTGAAGCCCAGTGGGGTAGAAAGGATCTGAGGGATGAAAAGGATAAAGGAAAAGCTAAAGTTACCTGCCAATTCTGCCAGAAGGGCTGTCATGTGGAGGCCAACTGCTGGAGGAAGGCCAATAAGTGTCTGCATTGTAGGAGTGTGGACCATCGCGTTAAGGATTGCCCGACTGCCAGAGCTAAGACTTGACCGAACCCAACAAACCCCAGGCCAAACCCAGATGCCGTAAGACGCGTGCCAGCTCGAGTGTTTGCCTTAGAGCATCATGAAGTGGGTCCAGACAATAATGTCGTAGAAGGTAGACTTTCTATTTTGAATTTGTCTGCCAAAGTATTAGTAGACCCTGCATCTACCTAGTTGTTTATTGCTCTGCGATTTGTACCTGCTCATTTAGGAGCCTTGTTAGATTGCCTTATACACTCGAAGTTAGTACCCAAACTTCGAATGTTACCTTATATACGAGTTTCGTGTACCGAAATTGCCCGATTGACGTCCTAGGTCAAAATCTACCTGTAACGCTAGATATTAGAGTATACGACACAATCCTTGAAATGGATTGGTTGGCCCAGAACCATGCCCTACTGAATTGTTGCGAGAAGATAATGACTTTTCAGGAACCTGATAAACCTGAAGTAGAATGGACACTTAGATAAGGGAAGTCTTCGACCACAATGATTTCTGGATTAAAAGCAAGGAAACTGCTTTGGAAAAGAGCACAAGGATTCTTGGCAGTAATGATTAACAAACTGAAAGATCAAGCCAAGATCGAGGATACAACAGTGATAAGGGAATATGCGGATGTTTTTCCAGAAGAATTGACAACCATACTACCGGAGTGAGAGATAGAGTTCACCATTGACTTAGTACCCGGATCAAAACCCTATTCTCGCACCTCATATCATAAGGCCCCAGATGAGTTGAGTGAATTGAAGCAACAACTTCAAGACCTGTTAGGACAATAGTATATCAGACCTAGTTCTTCACCTTGGGGTGCACCAGTTCTGTTCGGGAAGAAGAAGGACGGAATGATGAGGATGTGTATCGACAATTGAGGATTGAACAACCTAACCATCAAGAACCCATTACCCTTGATAGATGAGCTATTTGACCATTTGCAAGGAGCAACTGTATTTTCCAAGTTAGATTTACAGCAAGGATACTACCGGTTACATATCTGGGAAGAGGACATTCCCAAAACCACTTTCAACACCCGATATGGACATTACGAGTTTGTCGTGATGCCCTTTAGATTGACCAATGCACCGGCTGCATTTATGGACTTAATACACTGAGTGTTTCAACCCTACCTAGACTCGTTCGTTGTGATTTTCATCGACGACATATTGATTCGAAGACGCAACAGGAGCACGAAGAGCATTTGGGGAAAGTACTTCAGAAGTTGCGAGAGCACAAGATGCAGGCCAAATTCAGTAAGTGTGAATTTTGGCTAGATCAAGTTTCGTTCTTAGGACATGTGATCTCTAGGAATGGGATCATAGTAGACCCGTCTAAGGTCGAGATAGTGATGAAGTGGAAGCGACCTAAGAACCCCACAGACGTGAGAAGATTCTTACCCTTAGCAGGATATTACCCGAGATTCATGCCCGACTTCTCTACTATTTTTGGACCTATGACAAAGCTTACCCAGAAGTTGGCAACATTTGAATGGAGTGAGAAAGCCGAGAAGGCTTTCCAAGAGCTGAGGAAGAGGCTCACAACCGCACCAATATTAGTGTTGTCAGAGGGAAAGGAGGATTTTGTAATGTACACCAATGTGTCCAAGGAAGGACTTGGTTGTGTGTTAATGCAAAGAGGAAGGGTATTGGCTTATGCATCACAAAAATTGAAAATGCATGAACAGAATTACCCTACCCATGACCTAGAACTAGCAGCTGTGATCTTCGCTTTGAAGAAGTGGAGACACTACTTGTATGGAGTGACGTTCGAAGTGTTATCGGACCATAAGAAGTTGAGATACCTATTCTCACACAATGAGCTGAACTTGAGACAGAGGAGATGGATGGAATTCTTGCAGGATTACGACTGCACGATAAACTATCACCCCAGTAAAGCAAACGTCGTAGCCGACGCGCTTAACCGAAAAGCCCAGTTAGCTCGATTAGTAGTACACGCTAACATAATCGAGAAACCTTAATTACCCACTCGTATAAAGTTAGCCCAGGCAGAAGATCCAACTTTGAGCCACCGGATAGAACTTACGCAGAAGAATAAGCACCCAGACTATCGGATAGGAGTAGAAGGAGCTCTTAGGTACCGAGGACGTTTGTATGTACCTCGGAACGAGGAGCTAAAGAGGGAGATCAGGGAGGAAGCACATAAGTCTCGATACACCGTACATACCGGACATACCAAGATGTACAAGGACTTACGCGATCGTTATTGTTGGGACAACATGAAGAGGGAAGTTGCCCAATTTGTAGAGACGTGTTTGACTTGTCAGCAAGTGAAAGGCGAACATCAGAGACCATCATGATTGCTGAAACCGCTTAAGATTCCCGAATGGAAATGGGAACACATCACGATGGACTTCGTGACCGGATTCCCGCGATCGCAAAGGAACCAAGACGCAGTGTCGGTCATAGTGGATCAACTCACCAAGACTGTGCACTTTCTACCAATCAACATAAGGTATTCGTTGGAGAAATTGACACAGTTGTACCTCCAAGAGATTGCACGGAATACCCATGAGTATTACCTCAGATAGAGATCTTTACATCCTGATTGTGGCAGCAGTTGCAGCAGGAAATGGGCACACAACTGAATTTTAGTACTGCCACACACCCACAGATAGATGGACAGTCGAAACAAACCATACAGATTCTCAGATATGCTTAGAGCCTGTTTCACAGACTTTGGAGAAGCATGGGATAGTCAACTAGCCTTGATAGAGTTCGCACACAACAATAGCTACCAAGCTTCGATAGGAATGGCACCCTATGAAGCTTTGTATGGCCAAAAGTGTAGATCCCCAATATATTGGGATGAAGTTGGTGAATGTAGGGTCACCCCACCGAATTTGGTGTAGTTATTGGATGAAACTTTCGATGGAGTTAAGCTGATCTGACAGAGATTAGTCACCGCCCAGAGCCGACAGAAGAGTTACGCAGATCAAAGGAGGAAGGAGTTGGCTTTCGAAGAAGGCGAGAAAGTATTATTGAAAGTAACCCCATATACCCATATAGTGAAGAATGGGAAGAAAGGAAATTTGAGCCCTAAATTCGCAGGACCTTTCCCGATCATTAAGCAAATGAGCGAGATAGCCTACAAACTTGATTTACCCATATCTATGGGAAAGATGCATCCCATGTTTCATGTTTCCATGCTTAGGAAATACTTACCTGACCTGAAGAATGTAGTCCAGTTAGATGACCTAGAAGTGGATGAGCGAATGGAGTATTATGAGACCCCAATACGAATCCTAGATTGATTAACTAAGAAGTTGAGAATCAAAGAGATCACCTTGGTTAAAGTGCTATGGAAACACCATGGTTTAGAAGAAGCTACATGGGAACCCGAGGTTGAAATGCAAGAAAAGTATCCGCACTTATTCGCAGAATAGGCAAAGGAATCCCGAGACGAAATTCCATTAAGTGGGGGAGAATGTGAGGATCCAGAATTTTGGATTAGGAACCGAGACATTTTAAGGGGTAAAATAGACTTTTTGCTTGCCTTAATTTTTAAACATGAATTCAAAAATTCATGAGTTATTGATTCTTGAATTAATTGCTTTATTGATTCATTGAGTGAATGCTTAAATTGAATACCTGATTGAGTAATTGATTAATTGAGTAATTGATTGATAGTTAAAGTGCGTATAAAAGATGTCCAAAAATGGAGTAATTGGAGAAGGAAATTCGGCTATAGCAATAAGTAAGGGATCTTGAAATTAGGAAATTGGAAATCATGATCAATCCAAAAGAAGGAAATTTATGGATTGGCAATTACCTAAATTAAGGAGATTCTAGAATTATGTTAAAGCTAGAGATTGCCTATATATACAACCTTAAGTGCATGAATTAAAAGCTTGAACTCTTAAAACAAAAAAGAAGAAGAAAATCGAGAGAGAGAGAGCTGCTACCGTGCTACTACCGTTGGATTCCCACGCCAACGCTCATCTCCTCCTTTTTTTGGAAGATTGCTAGTTCGTAGTAATCTTAGGGCCTCACATTGAGTTTTAAATAGAGGATTGAAACAAGAATCTAGAATTAAGAAGCATGCTAAAAGACTATATTTCTATGAAATTTTGAAGAACAAATAATTAGATGTTCATGTAATAAATCCATAGAAATTATGTTCTTAGGATTTTTAATATCGTTCTTGAATATTAATTGAACTAAGATTGATGCCTCTAGTAATTAATTGGGATATAGTGATTTAATGAGAAGGACAAAATGGGTGATTGTGCATGTTTGTAAACCATGTTTGGTGCTTAGTTCGATATGAGATTTAATGGAGTTAGATTGATTCTTTATGTGAAATTAAAGTTTATAATCATAGTACATATGCTAATTGTTAGATCTATACTTTTAGATGGGTCTAAAACAATTTGATGATACATTAAAAGTAGACCTGAATAAAGTATCTAGAACAAGAAGTTAGCAGAAAATTTTGGTGTATCTTTGCCTAGAATTTCGAAAATCAAAGCTTGCCTACTTTAGAAAATTGTCTTATTGCCTAGAAGTTTACCTTATTCGAGATTGACCCCAAAACTACCTAATAATGCTAGATTCACAAAACTTGACCTTATGAGAATTTACCTTATTTTGGAAATTGACCATAAGACCCATTGTGAGGTCTCGTAAATTTTGCTCGAGGATCAGCCGTAGGATTTTATAATTGTAAACTATTTTAATCTTTTGAAGTATGTATAGTTATGAGCTTGTACGATTTTCTTTAAGGAATTTTATATAGTAAGATGATTCATTTAGATTATGGAATTTTAATGTTATTTATAGTAGCAAAAAGATTAGAATTATGTTTAAGTAATAAAGCAATTAAGTAATAAAAATAAAGAAATTAGAAAACAATGGAAAAATAAAAATAAAAGGGATCAAACGGTTTTAACCGATTGATCTTAGGTTACAATCGGTTATGCCCACTTCTAAATGGGTAAAACCGATTGGATAAATAGGATAAACGGTTTTACCGATTGAAAATTGGGAAATAGCATTCCACCACTTCCCGGAACGGTTCTACTGACTTTAAAACAGATAGACCCAATTTGAAAAAGTAGGAAAAAAAAATAGCTCACCATCCTACAATCAGTTGTAACTGATTTAGAAAAGGTCATAATCAACTGGAGGTGGAATAAATTGGGTAAAACTGATTTAAGAATGGGGAAAACCGATTATGATCGGTTTTGACCGATTTCTGATCGGGTAAAACTAATTAGGGACTGGAATAGAAAAAAAAATTGTTTAGATAAGATCGTGCTGTTTGGCAAAATTAGGCATTGTTGCCTATAAATACTCCCTCTCTACTTTCCTTCTACACCAAACCTATGCCAAATTGCTACCAAAACCGAAACCAAACCAAAGAAAACCTAGAACAAGGAAGAAGAAGAAGGAAGAAAGGAAAGGAGGAAAAGCTTGAAGCCAAATCTTAAAGCTAGGGATCGACTCCATAACCGTGGATTCGGTGTTAGAAGGAGTTCGGAACTTACCGGTAAGGATTCAATAGATTCCTTAGTTGAATTTTTAAGAAAATATTGCATGTTTTGAAGTTTTGGGAATTCTTAAAAAAATTTAGGTTTTATTCTTGTTATTAGCATGAATTATTGATTAGAAGATTTTAGAAATAATGCATATATGTTGTTAGGTTGATTTTACACAAAAGAAAGCAAGAAAACTGGATTTCTGAAATATTTTAGAAAGGAACCCGAAAGAAAACTTGGAAACCAAGTTTCTGGGTACAAATCAGTTTTAGCCGATTTGGAATCGGGGAAAACCGATTCATGCCCGAGGGTTAATTTGGAAACCATTTTCCGAACGGTTTTAACCGATTCTAATTGGGTTCTGCCAATTTTCAATCGGGAAAAACCGATCAGAATAAGAAAATCCTATTTTCGGAATTTTATAAAAATTTTGTATAAATTTCTATAGAAATTTTGTTCCGTAAATAAGTCAAATTAATGCCTTTTTGGAATTATAGAATTATGAACTTAGTTTTGGGAAAAAATTAGGTTTAAGGATGAAAATTAGGATTTATAAGAAATTCGGCTTTATTTGAAATAAACTAGAAAATTGAACCTTTCGATATTTATAAACTGCAAATAATTGAGAAATTAGTGAGCAGGCATCTCAAGACCGAGGTGAGTTTATCACTGAAAATGGATTCTGTTTTAATGTAATTAATAATTGAACTGCATTGAATTTTTTTTTTTTGCCGCATATTTTGAAATGTTTGTTAAAAAAGTTTGAAATGCTTTTGATTTTCGAACTGCCAGCTGTGTTTACTTACTGGCTGGAACACATATGTATTTGTTATGATCAATTGTACTATCTTTGTGCACTGAATCTAATATATGAGCATACTGTATCGGATCCAGTGAAGGGTTTAGTCGTCTGGATCATCTGCGATCCTAATTTTGAAATCAGTATCGATTTTACCGGGGCTCATATATGACCGTTTGGGAGTGGCTGACGATACCGATATGACATGATATGATATGATATGATATGAAATGATATGATACGCCCGCGAGGTGAACTGGTTAGTTCGTTTAAGATTCATATCGACCTTTAAACGACTGCCCTTCATTCTCACTCTGTCTCTGAATCCTGCATGAGTCATGACTGCTATTGTTAAGATATGCTTGAATTGTATGCATGGGTAATATTTACAACTTGGTAAATGTTTGCGAAAACGATGGACTCTCATTGGGCAAGGGCTCATTCCATTTTCTGTCTTCCTGTTTTCTGTTTTCAAAACTTTATAACACTTGACCTTATGAGAATTGACCTTATTCTTGAAATTGACCATAAGACCCATACTTGACCTTATTTTCCAAGTTGTCTTTTCACCATTGACCTTGACCTTTAACCAAAAGTCAAAGTCAACCCTAGTTGACCAAAAAGTCAAAGCAACCCTAATTGACCAAAGTCAACGTCAACCCTAGTTGATCAAAGTCAAAGTCAACCCTAGTTAACCAAAAAGTCAAAGTCAACCCAAAAAATCATATCAAGAGTAAAACGTAAAGTCAAAACATAGTTCACTTATACTAGAACGCTCGTAATGCAGGAGTTGACCATTTTCTAAGAAGTGAACCTGTTAACTGTTGACCAATCACACATTAGGAAAGAAGAGGAAGAACATGATTTATAACTGTTGATTGTGAATTTAAATGTTCTTATGTTATCTGTTTTCTTCATTTAGTAGGCAATCTTATTCCCCTTATTAATCTTCTTTGTGAAAATATCTGCGGCAAAGTGAGATGGATTCCTCGGATTCAAGCCCCGCTGAGCCCGTGAGGCCTACGATTCACTCCTTCTGCAAGGTCTCGACGGCTTCTAATACAAGCACTCACTGTGGATTTTCTGTTGGTTTATTCAAGTTATTTAAAACTGCATAGATGCTCTTTTTCATCTCTGTGAAAGTGTCACTTGTTTTGGTTGCGCTGAATTTATAATTTCGCATGTGCATGTTCTTAAGTGAAATTTGGTAATGTCATCTCATGATTTTACTTTTTGAAATGGGTTTGCTCTTTTCCTTTGTGTCATGGCTTGTAATTTTGTTCATTGGGTTTGAGAAGAAAATGATTTTACCTTTTGTTTGATTAAAATTGCTCCTGATCTTGGAACTTGTAATTCTTACATTGATATTATGTTTTGAAAAATTTTATTATACCTTTTCTCTCTGTACATCATTAGATTATGTTATTGCTTTAAATTATTTTGCTTGAGGATTCTGCCTGGTTTAAGAAATATGACATTTTGTTTGCTCTTTTAGGTGGGAAAAGTGAGAATGGTGTTAAGAACTTTAATTCCTTGCAGTCATTCTTACCAATTACTGCCTTGAAGGAGGTCGCTGGTGGTCATTTTTCTGTAAAGCCTATTGAGGAGAAGAAGAATTGCTCCTCTTCTGGCAAAGAGCATTGTAATGTTTCTAATTTGTGTGAAAATGTATATAAGAGCTTCAGACTAATCCTTCCAACTTTTCGATGGAGTTGGTGCATGTATTTAAGAAGGTTTGATATTCTCAGTATGTTGGGATTGTTGTTGATTCAAGCTTTATTTACTTGTTTATAAGGTAGGAAATCTCTTGAGTCAAGTTTATTCCCAGGATTATGGAATTAAAGAGTATAAAGGTTAGCGGGGATGTTTGATTTGGAGTTGTCCTTGGGCTGAAGTGGAGTTGTCCTTGTGCTGAAGGTAAGATCTAATGTCTTCATTTACATTAACCTAGATGAGTTTTAGGGAGAAATGTTCCATAAACACAGAATAAGAGATGAACAAAGAAGTGTTAACCTTTAGTTTTAAACTTTTGTTATTGTTTGGTTCCCATGTTTATTGGTAATTTCTTTGGTGTTTTCTGCATCAAGTAGTGCTACTTCTCTTAATGCGGGTTCTGTTATGTTCATTTGTTTCATTGTTCTTTAGCATTTTAGTTTTGGTTTATGTGAGGTACTGTTTGTCCATTTTTCCCCAAAATTTGGCTGGCTATGTCTTTTTCAGGCAGAAAAGTAAGATCTTGATGGTGTGTGCTAACAAAATCAGTTCTGCAAACAAAAGGAAGGTAAAGGTTTCATGCTTTCTTCCACCATCCCTTTTTTAAAATATATTTTAGCTCTCTCCATAGTTCTGTTTAGCTCTTTACCTTTGGGCTTATTTACCTCTTTTTTTTTTTTTCTTAAATATATATATATATATATATATTTTTTGCCTAATCTAGTTTGTTTTTTTTGTTGTTGTAGCTGCAGCTTCAGAGAATGATGACCATTAGGATTTATAAAGTAAGCTTTTGTTTTTTTTTTTTTCTTATATGTTTTTTTTCTAAGCTAATGCTATTTTAGTGTTCAATGGCTTTGGTTCCCATGTGTTTTTTTTGGTTGAATGTTATGGCCATCATACAGAGTTTGGTTTAGTAGTAATTATTAATGATTTGAGCTTACAGACGATGCAATCTTCTTTGCCATGTTCTGTGAGCTGGAATCATCTGACAAATTGAACTTAGAGTTCATGTTTCTACCCTCTGTATAGGAACTAAATTGGTTCAATTGAAACATTGTAATTCATGCATTTATGATTCTTCATTTTACTCACTTTATCTTGCTATTTTCCTATTTTTTATTTGCTTGTTTTACTCTTTTTTAGGCTGTTGCGAGGTGGCTTGTTGATACAGCAGTTTTACCCAAAGAGAATTCTTTTGGGGGGAAGCATTCACAGGATTTATGATCTATTTACTGCATCACTGATTGCATATTGTTGGAGAGGTCAAACTTGCAATCAGACATTGTTTGTTGGCTAACCATGGTTCTGACATTGAGTACCTACAGAGGGTTCTTAGCCATCCACAGGCATGTTTCCTCTATTTGCTCAAATTTCCTACTGGATTTGGAATGTATTTTTACCTGAAGGAGGAGACCGACGAAGCCAAGAAGAACTTGAAAGATTAGTTTCAGGTGAGAGCCTCCCTCAGTTTTTAGTTTTCATCTGTTCAAATATTAGATTTTTCTAATTTTGTGTATGTTATTGTTATGTGCAGTTGTAGGCTGTGGATATAATGAAGCTACTTTTGGCTCATAATGGAATTTAAGTGTTGAGAGAAAATCTAACAAATTTGTCTTTGCTGTCTACTTTAACTCTTCTGACGAGGAAGGTGAAAATTTTTCCCTTCCGTTTAAATTTATTTTTTCTGTCTAATGTTGTGCTGTTCATTTGGTTTATGACGCCAATTTTTTTTAATGCTTTTTGAAGGTATTCTTTGATGGTTTTAGAAAAAGTGGAGAAGAGTATAAATTAGGGTCTTTGAAAGGTATTCTTTTGTCCTTTAAATTTAAATTTAAACTAATATGGTTTCTTTGCTCGTAGTTACTTCAAATCATAATTTACTTTCATCTTCTTTTGTGCTGTGTGCTTCTGTTTGATTATGTTTCTGTTTCTGTAATCTTTGGGATCTAATATATTTTTGGTCGGTCTTTGGCCGATTTCTTGCTTCTGCTCAGAATTTTGGGTATACATTTAGCTCTACATTTTTCCCTTGCTGATAACATAAGCAGGTTCACATCCACTCCTTTCCTTTCCTTTCCTTTTTCATGCCTAAGAGATTTCCTGTCTCTCAAATCTCTTGGAGTGCTTTTATCTCTTGCTACAACTGTGTGTGCTAAATTGATGATTGTTTGAGCTTCCATGGTACCTAGCCGATACGCAGTTTGAAAAGCTGTTTGGTTTGGCTTAGAGGCGGAAATTCTTTTAGGTAAAAACCATCTATGAGCAGTACAACTTTTTAGGATTTGAGTTGGTTTTATTTTACATGTATTTTCAGATTCGTGTGCTTAAAACAGAAAAGTTCAGAGCTTTATCCGTTACCACAAGTGCATATTGTTGAACTTGAAATCTACTTTTTCAGTCTATGCGATTGATTATTAACGATAAAAGATATGGTGCCCTGAAAACTCTAGGTGAAAGGAAACAAGCATTCAATGAGGTGAATATTTCAGAACTTGTCTGAGATTTTTCTAAAAATTCCATATCTCATTTTCATTTCCCTAAAAATAGTTTGAGTTCACCTTGATGAGATAATCCGTGACAAGTTATATGTTGTGGTTACTGCAGAATCAACTGAAGCATTATCTACATTCCAGAGGTCCTAAAGACCTTAGAAGACAAATGTGAAAAAGGTGTTTATTGATCTGCCATACTTGATCAAGATCTTGAACTTTTATTTGCTTGTTCAGATACCTGCCTAAACATATTCCGTGGGATTTGATACAAGAGGAGGTGGACATGAGTTACACAAACAAGAAACATGGTCTGTCTATAATCTGTATTGTATTCTCAATGTTGAGGAGACAGCAAAATTTCTGCTACTCTTGTATTACTAATTTGTAATTGTCCGATGAAGTTTAGAAAGAGAAAATTAAAGATCTGATGTTCAGCAAAACACTAAAGATTAATCATTGGAAAATTCCAACAAAAGGAAAAACCTGCCATTGAAGCAAATCATTGGCAAGTGTTCCAACAAGAATTTTGTTCTACTCATTCCGCTAATTGGAGGTCACAACTATTTAATCGATCATCCTAATTGCCATCTTAAATTCTTTTTAATTACATATGTAGAAAAAGTCCATCAAGGCAGTATTAACTATACTGTTAATTAACAAAAACAATTTCAAATAATCCAAACATCAAACTCATGGAAAGACACAAAAGGCTCACATTTTCTTGATTTCTTATATTTTTTCACAGTTTAAGTCCACTCACGTTGTATGCCTATTTTTGTTTTTCTGTCAAACATAACAAGTGAAATTTCATATTATAAAAATATCAAATACACAAGAAGAAAGAAAACAATTCCTAATAAAATAAAACAACTAGGCTTACTTATCTAAATTAAACCTCAAGAGAAGTAACAAAAACGCACGGCGCTACCGTGTGATCCACCTAGTATATATTAATGGATGTTGGAGCTTGGAAGAATGGAATTGGAAGAAAATGGCTGGGTGCACAAAAAGGAAGGAAAAAAAAAAAAAAAGTTCAGATCTGACCCAAGATCCGATCTGATCCGAACCGACCCGATCTCAATCAGATCGGGTCGGGTCGGGTTGGATCGGATCGGATTTCTTATTTTGAGCAGTCCTAGTACCAACAGAATCTTCACACTATCAAACAGAGATTTACGTGTTGTCTGACATATTTCCTAGGTCATCCTAACAATAAATGATATGCATCTATGGCCACCACATATCACTAAATAGAATCTTTATATTTAGACCCACTAAAAAAATATTAAAAAAAATAAAAAAAGAGAAGAAGCGTGCTTGGATACTGTTACATCGTCACCCTTCTTGCGCCATCCTAGTTTATAAGGTTTTAGATAGTTCTATATCATAAGATTGAACTTCTGCACTTTCTCATCTGACACAATATTCAACAACTTATGGTATCAATTACAAAATAGCAAAACCTACCCGAAACAGTGCAAGCGGATAGGACTATGTTACTTCGCATCCAATTGGATTCCTCAGCAACTTTGGGTGTCAAGAAAGGCCTCCTCATAACTAATGCAGCGCTCTCCTCACCCTCCACATGCTTCTCATTGTGAACACTGCCAAGAGCTTGTGAATCAGAATACTTAGGATTACCCTCTTCTTTTTTGTCCTCTTCAACAAATAGTGCATTCTTTCCAACCAACAATTGATGCCCAGGCTCACAATAACAAAAGAACTTAATTGTGCTACTACTAGTTCTCTTACTGAACCGGGCACTAGTAGCAGCTGTCTTGTAATCCGAGGCGCTGGTACCCCCGGCCAACACGACTTCTATTAACACCACCCGAATTATTACCTATACAAGCTGTATTGTTGAACCTACTGGTACGTCGATTCTGTCACTCAACGATCACCACCCTCTGGTGTGCCTCCGATACAGAGATATGATGAAACATTTTTACCATATCCTGAATCTGGATCATAAGACCCTTGACATACTGTGACACTAGCTAGTCCTAAATTTCATTTCTAGAAACCAATTGAAAAAATTCAGTCATGTACTAATCAACTGATCTGGTGCCCTATTTCAGGTTCTATAACTGCTGGTACATAAGTCGTTGATAATTGCAGAGCAGAAACGCAGCTCGCATGTATTTCTTCATCTTCTCCCAAGTTATAATTTTTTTACTTGCCCAATCTAGTTTGAGTCAATTTCGTCTGCTGCCATGCACCATGCGATTTCTCTTCAACTGGTCACCACCAATTGAGCCCTCTTATTGTCGGGAACCCTCTTGGAATCCAAGATCTCGTTATTCGTCCTCAGCCAATCAAGGAATTCCTCTGCCTGCAAACCAGAGTTCAAGTATCTCTGTTCGCAAGCCAGCTTCCCATCGACTATCTTCCACCAAGTTCCAGCCTTGACAAAATTGGGGAATCTCATCATCATCAACCTCGTTTTACCCAAATGACCCTTTGTCAACTCATTTGTCGGTCATGATTCCTACGCGATGGCATACCCCTTTCCGATTGTGTCGTTTGAAAAGGTGAGCCATATGTGTCGTCAAACGGTCCATCGCGTTGTCCATCATACCTGTCATCCTCTCCTAAAGATAGCTAATTTGTTGTTCTAATTGCATCATGCCCTTACGTTCATAGATATTCTCCATAGTCTGTTGCTTTTCCCTCATAGAAGCATGACGTTAAGGAAAGAGCATGTCTCTAATACCAATTGACGTAACGGAACATGCTAGCTTGTTTTTTTCCCATTAGATGTAACCATTTGAGCAATATATGAAGGTATTCAAGGGGTACGTTCAAAATCGCAAATATTCAGATGCATGTTGATGACTATCTTTTTTTATTTTATTTTTGGGGTTCCTTGTTCACACTTATGGGTCTTTTGGAGCTGTTTGTATGAGTTACTGTAGCAAAATCAAGGGGTTAGCAGATGGAGTTTAGGAGTCCAGAAAAGGCAAAAGTAATGCCTTATTTTGCCAAATAGGAGGCAGAAGCAACAAAGAGCTGAAGTATATGTAAGTTCTTTGCGTGACTTTCCCCTGTTTTTCCTTGCGACTGATGTTGCAGACATCTGACTAAATCAATTGATCCAGCACCGGAAAAGGAAGAGCCCGAGGACTTAACCAAGTCAAAGAAAGTTATCGTGAAAGCTGCTTAAATCCAACTTAGCCGAAAGAAGTGGTTTTGACAGGAAGATTATTTCCACGCAATTGTTGAGAAGCACATGATCCGGATCTGTGTCTCCATAATTTTCCAAGCTGTGGCTAATTGGAAAGATTTTTCTAAGTGAATATTAAGTTCTATTTTTTTAAGATCTGCTTTATTAGTTTGTTTTCCCAAAAGACATTGGTCTCCTAATTTCTTGGCCGTAGAATCCATTCCATAACATAGGCCTAAATTCGTTGGTAGCAACACTTAGTTTTCTCTCAGATTGAGGAGTTTTCTGGCGTGAAGTTTTCGCTAGCCAACTCGGGTTTGCTTTCTTAGGTATTAATTTTAGTATTTTTTTTTTCTTTTATTCCTTGTATCGATTTTATCTTGTTATTTCGTAAGCATGACTTCTAGGAATTGAAAGGCTTTAATTAATTTAATTACGTTTAGTAGCTCATTCTCTTTTTTGACATAAAAGAAATGAAGGATTAACCCATATTGTGATATAAATTAAGTTTCATGTGTTCCCTATTATCATATATAAATAATGCTCCGTATCTCACTACTACAGAAATGCTTAAAGGAGGCGCCCTTTTGGAGGCGGGTGAAGGGATCACCCGCCTCCAATTACCTCCCTAATTGGAGGCGAGTGATACCTTCACCCGCCTCCAGTAAGCTAGCGAGATAATTGGAGGCGGGTGACCCCTTCACCCGCCTCCAATTGTCTCCCTAATTGGAGGTGGGTGAACCCAAAACCCGCCTCCAATTTCAAAACACGAACACGATTTTTTTTTAATTTTCAATACTAGATCAAAAATTGTCTTTATTTTGGACTGTTGAAAATAATTTTAAAAATTTATCGAGATTCTAGCGAAGTGAAAAATTAGTAAATAATAAAAATCACAAGTTTTAGAAGAAATATATAATTTCGATTTTAATTCTAAATACATAAGTATATGTAGCGTAGTGGTAAATTTAATGTGCAAGAGTCAAGTGAAACTCCAGGCGCGAGTTTGATTCCTACTAAAGCCATAAAGTGAAACAAAAAGAAAAATAATTTTTTTTACGAGGGGTTATTGGAGGCGGGTGCAAAATGAATAACACTTAATGGAGGCGGGTGCACTCCAATAACCATTAAACATAATGGTTATAACATGCACCCGCCTCCAATAACCCCCAACAGGAGAGGCGGGTGCGGGCCCCTCAAAAGGGAGGCGCCCGCACTGGAGGCGGGTGCTGCAATCTCCCTTAGGACCCGCCTCCTAAGGGAGATTTTGGTGTAGTGTCTGAATATCTTTAAGCTTGATCAAATTCGTTTAATTTGGATAGCGCAAATTAATCTCTCATTATTTATCTATATTTAGTAGCGAGGATAATTTGTTGCGAAACTACTGTCACGATAATGAATGATAATAGGTTAATGACTTGTAACTGTTGATTCTGTTTACAAGTTATTAGAACTGCGTTCCTCTATATCTTAATGTTGTTAATACATTAAATCGGGTGTTGGCTGATTTCAACCCGATTGTGTGTTAATTAGAGAAGTCATTTATTTATAGTTGATTCTTTCTAATGGTCGAATAAATCAGGAGAGATTGGGTTGTGTCTTATAGTTGATTTCTTGGCAACTTATAACTAGTTGATGCACGCATACTATTACCGGAGCTTTCTTTATTGCTTTATAATATGGGTTCTAGTTGTTTAGTTTCCCTTGTTACTTTAGTTGATAAATACAATCTCTTCACGTTTAAAGGGTGGTTGCTAACCAAAATTTCGAGTCAATTATTAAGGGGGTTAATTCTCCATTCCTTTTTGGTTCGACCTTGGTTGTCACTAGATTAGTTTCTGATTTAAGTATTGCAGGACTAAACAATATTTGTGATAGTGAAATCAGACTACCACATGTATTGTTAAAGGATATGTAGCCAAGGAGGTTCTTGAGTTTTGTACTGCACTCACAAATATTTTTCATCAGTGACCCTGACAAAGAGAGTAGCTTCTTTTTTCTTTCCGGTTGTTTTCTTCCTTAAATAGGCCAAACAACGAAGAAATTTTCATTTCTCAGAAAGAAGTCTTAAAAAATTAAAGTAAAGATGTCTAACTCTAGGAAGGTAATGACAAAAAAATAAAACCATAAATATTTGAACCATAAATGCATGAGATTTGCATATAGAGCCTTTGTGGCATTCGATTTTTTTTTTTTTTTTGTGAATATAATTTTACTTTGAATTAAACAAGCATTACAAGATAGGAGCAGATCGAGCAACACCATGTAGTTACTGTCATTGGCGAAGGGAGACAAAAATTTTAATGAGGGCACATATATAAAGCTAATGGTGTAGGTAAGAAAAATTACCGTTTGACATGACTATAAATTAGTGGGAAAATATAAAAAAATTAAAATTAGATAAAAGATATCTAATTTTTTTGTTGAAATTATTGACATGATACATCTGTTCAATAAATAAATTAAAATTGCAATTAAGAAAAAAATTTCCAAAAGGTAATTACTGGGGGCACAAACTTTCCAAAGTCTATGGGGGCACGTGCCCTCAGGGTTCCACCCTAGCTCCACCTATGGCTACTGCAGCTACTGTAGCTAGCTACTATATTTTTTGAAAAGTGAAACTTTTATATTAGTTCTTCCTTTTTTTTCTTCTATTAATAATTTAAGGAAAATAAACTAGTCTGCACAAGCATTGCACGTGGCCCACCCTGGTGTAGCCAGCATTAGCACACATTTTGCGCAAAATATTTTCGAAAAACTTTTAGTAGATCTATACTAAAAATGGTCAAAACTCGTGGTTGATTTGCAACCAGCAATTGACTGTCAACTTTGGGTTTTCAATTTTTATTTTCATTTTAATAGGTTTTTTTTTTAATTTCTTATTTAACTTTCAAGATTTTGCTAGCATGATAAATAACTTAGAAAATTATTTTGTTATTTTCATTTTATATTTTTAATTGTTCTTGAAGTAGATTTATATAGGGAAGTAGGTTTAATTATTCATATTGATTAAAATGCTTATAACTTACCTAGTTACTAATTCGAACTATTAGTATATTAATGCTATTGTCTCCATCATTAGTGTTGTTGTTTATTTCTGTTACTTCGTTATGGGCTTTGGTCCAATTCTGAATATCTTATGCTCTGAGATTTTTCCTACTAGAGTTCGCGGCCTGTGCATTGCTATATGTGCTCTTGTATTCTGGATTGGTGACATAATCGCCACCTACTCACTGACCGTGATGCTCGCCTCTATCGGTCTAGCTATTTTTTTGGCATCTATACTATTGTTTGCTCCATTGCATGGGTTTTTGTCTACTTTAAGGTGCCCGAGACAAGGGCATGCCCTGAGTTTTTCCATTGTTGGTACAAAGCAATCTGCAACAACCGAGAAATAGGGCGTCGTGGTGAAGGGGATTTGAAGCATTGTTGTTCATCATCTTCTAGATCACTGAAGTAGTGATCCCAGAGTTTTGAGACTAACTAAGTCATCACCTAGGGTAGAACTGGAGGGAAGTGATAGTATCCAATAGTAGAAAATTGAGAAGAAAAGAAAAAAATGATCATAGATAGACGATGTAGATCCAAAACTTCTTTTGCGACATCTACCTTAGTCTTTTCTTCAGCTTTTCTACCTTAGTCTTTTGCGACATCTAGACAATGTTTTTTGCTTATGGATTGAATTTTTATTCACATTTACTTTTGCGATTAATGATCTCCAAGTCTTTCTTGATCCTAAAAAAGTTAATAATAATATTAAGTATTTCCAAAATCCCAACACTCTAACCAGCAAATTTGATCAAATTATAGCACAAGCATCGCACGCTCTTGCTGTTGGATTGTCCTTAATTAGTAGGCCTCGATGACGTGGAGGCCTTTCTGTGGGTGAGATTTTATTTATGATTGTGCTTTTCATTAGTGCTAACCTTTTCGGTTTAGGAAATTAATGCCGGTGGAATTTGTTGTGCTTAATTTGATTATGAACTATGATGCTGGCGTGCAATATTCGTGTGGGTTGTTGTGAGTTTTAGGGCTGAATAATAACGAGATTTGTGTCGTTTGTGTTGAAGGAGGAGAATGAAGGAGAGGGGTGATCAAAATGCATCAAAATTTTTGGCTAAGATGCTCGAAAACTAGCTCATGCATGATTTTAAATAAATATGGAGCATTAATTAGAAAATAATAACATTACAATTAAACTGCCTGCATGAATGAATTTGAATTTTTATTTTTTAGCTTTCCTGTATTTAAAAACTTTGGTGAACCATCTAAATAGACGATACATTTTTGTTTTCCTTTTGAAGCAAATCATATGGCTACTACGCATCTCCACTGACATTGACCCCTCTCCTTGATTCTCCTACCAAATTGCAAGTCTTCCAAGTCGTCGAGGCCTACCAAGCACAATCCAGTACCAGAAGAAGGTGGTGGTGGTGTTGTGTTTGCGGTTAGCATTTGTTGAGAGAGAAAGTAGGAAAGGAGGGGGAGGGGAGAGAAGCCACCAAGCACAATCTAGTACCAAAAGAAGGTGGTGGTGGTGGTGGTAGTGCTTTTGCGGTTAGCATTTGTTGAGAGAGAAAGTAGGTAGGGAGAGAAGCCCTGCATTTGAACTTGGAACGCACTTGACTTAAACAAAACCTGGACGTACAATTCTTTGTCATGTATTGTGTATGTTAAGCCATATAATATGAGATGATTAGGGAATTAAATAAATTACTATCTGAAAATAAATCATAAGTAAATTAATTTTTCCAACCGCTCGATATGTTTCCCTGTAGCCATACATCAACCTTATTGTGGCATTTGGAGTACTGAAAACTAGGTACAAAATTTACATAATTATATTGTAGAGATAGATTTTTCTTCTTTCTTTCTTTGTTTATGTATGTATGCTTGTGTTGTTGTATGTTTTTCTTAGGGTGGAGGCAGAGGGATTTGTTGAATTAATTTGACGTTTTATATAGTTAATTAATTGATTGTAAATATAACTTTCTGGTATTTTTATTCAGCCCTTAAATTAAGTAAATTAAAAAGTGCAAAAATTGTGAGATATTATTTATGTCTATTTAGAATGAGCACATGCATTCATAATTTACTTTACATTTTGATTTGTTTTACTTGGAAGATAAAGATCATGACGCTGGGTTCACTTTCAGAGCCTCCCACTCTTCTTATTTGAGCATTTTCCTTGAAAATTTGAATAAAAAAGTGGAGATTGTAAAGCTTATTGAAGTAGTCACTTGGAGGAAAAGTAAGCAAGTGGAGTTTTCATCTTTATGCACATGCAACTTGCAATGATCGGTCAAAGACAGCTAGAATTTTCATCTTTATGCACATGCCACTTTGCCCTAAAGTCAACGGTTAACCATGATTAGCTAGTTAACCAATTGTACAGATGGCATTCCCTCATTAGTTTAGATCTTTGTAAATGATGTCATTAGCTAGTTAAATTAACTACAGATGGTTAAGTTAGTTACCTTAGTGATTCCGCAAAGCTGTGTATATATATGTAGTCTTGTAATGTTCTTTGTAAGTTTTTACATATTGAAGTTTAGTACAGAAAAGTTGCTCTCTCCATTCTGTGATCATTGCGTTGGTCATTTGATCTCATTCTGAGATTTCACAGAGATCCATCGATCCATGAGGAAAACTTAGCTATTTCATTAACTGCAAGTCTTTTAACCGCTGGAATCTTTCTTATACCACCAGCAGTGGTTTGGAGTGCTCAACTTTGGTTACACCAAGCTCCCCTACTTCTTTAACCATATGTTTTCCTCGGCTTCCTCAGTCTGTACGTGTACTACTTTCTTTCTTTTTCGCTATACTCAAAGAATGGTTCCAAGCCAATAACAGCATAAGCTGATTCATTGGCTTGTTCTGCTCCGTCAGTTAAAAAGACGAATAAACACATGTGAATAAAAAGAAAGAAAGAAAGTAAGTCAGGCAAAGCACTACTACAAAATATGCTACTAGAGGCAGGTTTTGTGAACTCGCCCCCGCCTCCAATACGGGCACCCACGGCCAATAGCCACGGAAAAAGGAGGCGGGCTTCTAAAAACGCCTCCTTTGACATTATGCGCAGTGCAACTATAGCGTCCTTTTTATTTTTCCCTTGCTTCAATTTATGGCTCCAGTAGAGATCTAACCTGCGCTAGCAAAAGCACTTGACTCTGACATACTAAATTTACCACCAGGCTACATATACTCATGCATTTAAAGTTGAAATTGAAAGTATATATTTATATGTTTCCTTTTAAAACTTGTGGGTTTTATTACCTACTAATTTTCTCTTTAAGTATCCATCAGATTTGTTGTTTATAAAAGTTGTGATTTCCCTTAAATTACTAATTTCTCGCCCTTACTCGAACCTCAACAAATTTTAAAATTTTTTTTTAACTTTCAATTTTCATTTCTTTCTAGGGTCAATTTTTTTCTCTCTAAAACATATGTGTTCCTATTAAATTTATAATTCCACACAATTAATTGACAATATTGTAAACACATTAATTTATTTATTTTCTTTTCAAATTTTAAACATAATAATTCTACCTATATTTTTTCCAAACACGCACATTCAACCTTTATAATTAAATTTGAATTATTATTCGTAGTTTACAACTCTATTTATATGCATATCTCATTTTTAGTCATTTTTCAAATTAATTAAACAATTTTAAGCTGTTTTCTGATTCTACTATCCGATTTTACAATCCAATTATACGATTCCGATTCTAAACCTTAAACGAGTCTAACTAAAAATCCGCGTTCAACAATTTACTAAGGAATTAAAACATGTCCAAGTAACTGCCTAAACAATATCGGCTGCGTATTAGTGGAGGCGGAGCAGTAGTGGGGTGTCTAATACTCCACCCCCCTCTATGTGGAGTATTGGTGGCGAGTATTGAAACCCACCTCCAATACTCCAGCCGCTACAGCTCTTCAGTATTGGATGAGGGTTTTTGGAAATTATCCGCCTTCAATACCCCGTGTTTTCAGTATTGGAGGCGGGTTTGTAGTAACTCGCTTCTAAATTGGCACCTCCAATGACCCTTTCTATGGTAGTGAAGCCAATGACCATGTTGAAGGAATTAATTAAGAAGAGGATATATATATATATATACATATATATATATATAATGAATGGATTTAGCACAGGTGGGCAATATTTTGGGTAGGGGTGGCAAAAAAACCCATTAACCCAAAAATCGCCCAAACCCATTGGGTATTAACCCAATAAAACTCACTTTAAAAAATAATGGGCTGAGTGGGCTTGGGCTAAATATGTAATGGGCGGATTTATGGTAGCCCATTAGGTACCCTAAAACCCGCCCATTATGGGTATCAAAAATACTCATCCACAATTACCCTTAAAAGTATTAAAAAAAAAAAAAAAAAAAAAACCAACAACTCACATACTTTAGTGTGGCCATTTTATTTTTTTCTTCAAACTTATTTTTTCTTTTTCTTTATTTTTCGTGTCCTACAATTACTTTACGTTTTTTTTTCATTTATTTTTTTATAATATTTTTAAATTACCTACTTATAATACTAATTCAAAATTCGTTCAGGTTTAGGGCCGGGTTTGGGTTTGGGCCAGGCAGGGCCGGCCCAGTTCGGGCCAAGTTTTTGACCGATTTCGGGGCGGGCCTAGTTTTGGGCCTCGGGATCAGTTTTGGGCCTCGGGCCCAGTTTCGGGCCTTGGGCTCAGTTTCGGTGTCGGGACATGTACAGGTTTATATAAATATAAAAAAATTAAAAATTGTGTTTCGACAAAAAAATTACATACAATTAAATATAAAAGTATATAAAATTTAATATTTCAAATTTTAGAATATATTCAAAGAATTAAAATTCACTTTAAAAAAAATAAAATGAAATTAAAAAAAATTTTAAAATTTTTTTTTATTAATAAACTATTAAATAAGCCTTACATTTTTGTATAATGGGTATTATGGGTACCCATGGGTACCCATAGCTACCCATTACCCATTTGAGTTAAAACCATTAATTGAGTGGATAATGAGTACCCATTACCCATTAACTTAACACCCATTTAATACCCGTCCAACCCGCCCGTTTGACACCCCTAATTCTGGGTCATCAAGGGATGATCATGAAAATCCATACATCTAGATTGAAAAATAAGAATACATTATTGATCAATTAATTACTATAATATTTTATTATTTTAAAAGTGGAACGGAGGAAGCAATTGTGTGGTACAAACATGTGCTTTTGCACTAATAGCACTAAAAGTGAAAAGAATATAATACTTTTTGTTTGACAGGGAAACAGTGAATTCAGCCAGCTTTGAAGCAGAAAACTAAAAAGGAGATAATTAGTTCTATGCTTGGATGGTTCGTGAAGAAAATTTCAAATTATTCAAATGGTTGTCTTGTTAAATTTTTTCCTAAGAATTTTAGAGATTTGAAAACCATTTAATTTAGGAAAATTAATAAAGGAAAGAGAAAAGAAAAGATACCTGCCCCGTGATCAACTTGGCTAATTAATGAGTTGCGTATGTGAAAAGTAAGAACTGTGAAGAGATGAAAAAGAAAATTAGTACAACTGAAATTATTTTGAGATGGAAAGTTTGTTTTTATAAATGTCCTTCTAATTAAGAAGTACAAGGACCTTATGATACAAGTAATTTTGGGGGAACCAAAATTATAGAAGAATATATGGAGAAGGCAAGGAAAAGATGGAAGTATTGTTATATATTTTAATTCATATCTACACTAATCAATAATGCATGAAATTATTTATAAGAGTCCATAATAACAAATTAACATGAATTAAGGACATGACTATTTCTTAAAAATAGTTAGCCTAGTTTCATATTAACCCATGTTATAATAAAAAAAAGTTTAGGATTAATTTTAGAGTGGATCATATATATTTTCAATGCGTGCGATGCTTGTGCACTCCAAAACCTAATTGGAAACTAAATTTACTTAAATAAACCAATTTTGCCACTTGAAAGGGCACAAAATTAACCATATAATTAGCAAAAGAAAATAATTATAAAAATATAATAATAATAATAATAATAATGATAATAAGAATATTAATAGTATTATTAACCTTCAATAGCTTGATGAGGGAGTCTTTAGTAGAGGGAGGATTGTCGAGCTTGGATCCAAGTTCTTTGAGCTGATGTTGAAGCTTCTGATGATGATGCGCCCTTTTTTTTTTGGCAACTTCAGCGCAAACTTAACCTCAATAATACTTCATCCGTCCCACTTAAAGAGTCCGCTTTGAAATATGTACAACTTATTATGAGTTGTGAAGTACAACACCTAAAATAAATAATTTACCACAATATTTTTCATTTATATCCTTACTTTAGAAGTAAGGGTTAATTGTGAACCACTTGTGTTATATTAGTAAGGGTATGTAATGTAAATAAATTTAAAGTGAACTCTTTAAATGAGACAAAAAATTTTTGAAACTGAACTCTTTGAGTGGGACGGAGGGAGTAATAAACTTTGGCTCTCTCAACAGCTCTTCTCAGTTCTCTCTCACTCCACAACAACAACATGTACACAGACACAATCTCGGGAACAAATCTAACCGGGGTCTCCTTGTATCGAAGTCCATCTACCGGATCTGACATCATTATGGCAAGTTGTCTGTTCTTTTTTATTATTTTGAAAACATGATTTTAGAAAATAATTTTATAATGTAAAAAGACCATTAAAAATGTAAAAAAGTATACCTGGATAATAAAAAATTGTATTGAAAAATAATGAAAACTAATTGTAATATATTAAATTTATTGTTGAAATCAAAACCAAAAACAAAACAAAAGAAACATGCCAAATCTTTGAATGTGAGGGATGGATGATGTGTCAAAATTAATCTAGTTTTGAGCGAAACAAGAGGGCTTTATATTCTTTCTTTCAAAGAAGCGAAACAAAAGGGGGCGCACGCATACGCCACTCACATCGCACGGGCTCTTGTTGATTGCTGAATATGAATGTTTCCTATCATCCATCCCTTCTCATTTTTATCCGACTGTACTCTCTGTAATTCTATTAATTATTAATAAACTTTTTTTTATTTCATTATATATTATAATTATTAATGTATATATATAAACTGGATGTGAGCACAGTGCAACACACAATGAATGCCCAATAATATTGTTATGTAAAAAATATGAAAATTCATAAAAATGAATTAGAAAATTGAATAGTAATTAATTCCAGAGAAAATGTGTGTATATATATATATATATATTTGACATTGAACAACTACTATAAATTTAGTTTCCATTATTTTTATTTTTTTTATAATCTACGAGAAAACTTAATATCACCATGGGATACCAAATTACAACTTACACATTTAAATTTAATAACCATTAATTCCATCTTTCATTTTAATCTAAAAATTTCTCAAATAGATATTACAAACATGAAAATGTACATGACTACCAAATTCTCAAAAAAGTAAAATAAAATTGGCTAGCACAATTATAGCACGCAGATGGCTTTGGTCACTGCCTAAGATGTATCATCATTAATACTACTCCCATTCTACAATAGTAGTGGATTGTTAACTGAAAAAAAAGAAAAAAAGAAACACAACTTCAACTTCATTTGGAGTACTTGAATTGAAAACTAGGTAGCCGACATATGTACTTCAACACACGAACGTGATGCGTCACTTGAACAAGACCTGCACATTATGTAAGAAGTATAGACTTGAAAAACTATAGCTTCAGAACTTCCCCACCTCTTCTTCCTCTGCCTCCTCAGCATGTTCAAAGAACCTTCTAATGTTTTCTCCCCGGGTAATTGTAACAAAGCCATCCCCAACCGCAAGCCTGCAGTGCACACACTGCTGCCCCTTCAAAGCATGAGCTTTCACACAAAGTTCAGTGCAGCGATCGACCAACCATTTTCCAAGCCCTTAGGGTAATATATAACATGATTTCAGACCACTTAAATCCAGACCTTTTACTTGAACTCTTCCACTCAACTCAACATTTTCAAAGTCTAGAATATCAGATTTCCCTTCCCCAGTTGTTTTTGATACCTTCAATGGCTTTGGAAACAAGGAGCATTATATATAATTCATCTGCGTACATACATTTGTACTTCATGTGATTGTCTCGTGCATTCTTTGGTACATATTCAGGCATATAATTTATTTTGATAAGAAAAAAAAAAGAGTTCTGCAGATTTACTGATCGGAAGGCTCTAGAAATGCTTTAGTGTTATGAGGAGTCATGTTGATAGGATTAGCAATCTGCCCGATTCGATTCCTTGCCATACTCTTTACTTCTTCCCAACAAAACTGGTTGCAACCATTTTTATCCAAAAGGTGGAGATCAATTTCTCTAGACTAAAGTGCATGTCCTCATGTATTGGGTTTATGATTATCTTGAGAATAATAGGGATGGGGAAGCAGCTAAAAGAATGAAGTTTGTGCAATTGATAAAAAGATTTTACTTCGACACGATGTTGGACACTTGGAGAAGTTTCGGCTCGAATGTATGAAGGAACTAAAAGTAGTATATGTCGAAAGAGTAATGATATACTCAGCAACAAATCATAGCAATTTTTTGATAGCAACTCATGTGGCATGCATTCATTGGCCAATTATTTGATATTAATAAAAATGTAAGCAATGAATGTATGACACATAAGTTGCTATTAAAAAGGTGCTATGATTTGTTGCTAAGACTATCATTACTCATGTCGAAAAATGAGTCTGATACCCAATTGATATATATATATATATATATATATCTTTGACAACAAATGTCATATTTCATTACTTAATAGAGAATATCGATACAATTATGAATAATTTGATCAAAAAATAATTAAATACAAACAGTTAAAAATACAATGAATCAAACTTATACAGATCTAAGATTAAGAAGTAATCCATATAGATATAACTCGTACAACAAAAATTGGTCATTGTGCTAGATAGATCTCGTACTAAAATATGATTTCCTTCTCAAATTTACCATTAATCTTCTGATGAAGGTCTTCAATTGGATCATCAGTTGAAAACGATAAAATACTTATTTATTTTTATGGTAAAAAAACTCCCGCTTATTCAACATGAAACATCTCTGACTTATGAGAGAATGAAACTCTCTCATCTAGAAACACGAAAAAAATTAAATAAAAGATTGTATAAGCATTGAAACAAAAATTGAAGTAACAATTTTTTTTTCCTCAAAAAGGACCAAGTTTCTTCTCAAACGGAAATTGCCCTTCCGCCAAACAAAAATGGGAGTCACAATTTTTTTTCCAAAAATGACTAAGTATGTTCGCAAACGAAAGTTCACCTTCCGTCAAACAAAAAAGGGAGTAACGAATTTTTATTCTATCAGGTACTCCAACCTGAAAAGACTGTCCACTGACAGACATGCTAGCTCCCACCATTCGGCATACACTACCCCTCGTCCTAGTGTAAGTCCCTTCCGAACTGGGGAGCTTAATAATGCATAAGTCTCCTCTTGGAACCCCTCCTACCAAAAGGTTGTCCCCAAGGGTAGGGGTGAGCAAAATAATCCAAAAACCGTCCGAACCGTTGATCTGATCCGAATCCGATCCTAAATTTCGGATCGGATTTTTTTTTCGGGATAATGTTCAGTTTTTCGGATCGGATTTTTTTTTCCGGATAATGTTCGGTTTCGGATTTTTTTTCGGTATAATCTGAAACCGACCCGAAACAAAAATTCACAAAAAAAAAAAGCTAAAATGATTTTTTTTTTTTTAAAAAACAAAGAGAACCACGGATTTAGGATCGAAAACCGAGGATTTTGGATAAAACCTGGTTTCGGATAAAAACCGATCCGAAACCGCGCCATCGGATTAAAATCCGAAACCGATCCGAAACTTCGGATTCGGATCGGTTTGGAGCGGATTCGGATCGGTTTTCCTTTTGCTCACCCCAACTCAAGGGAAGGGACCACTGTGAACAAGACCAATCACAGTGAAGGTCTTATCCACAAGACAAAGAGAAGGTGCCTCCTTATAGCTACCAAGGCCTTTCCCGTAACCCCCCCCATCCCCGACCTCCCTGTTTCATGAGGGAGTCGCGACTGAAAGGCCTACCTAGTTCGCACCAAGACTCAATCACGATACACAGAGCACTAACTAATTATAAAATATTTATACACTAAATTAGTTATTTCACTAATATAAAATGTACAAATGTAGTTATGCAACTATTACAACATTCTTGCCTTAATTACCTAACGAGACACTTCATCCTTCAATCTCGAGGTTTTTTTATAACATCTCCCTTAATTCCTGTAACATGCAAAACGACTAAAGGTGAGCTTCCATAGGTCAGTGAGGTCACACTATTAAAAACCATTACCAAATAGGCAATTACCGGCACATAACAAGTATTTTCTAAGCACACAAAGGGGGACACGTAACGGATAGAAAGAGCATAACCAGCAAGTTATACTAAAGAATCTATGTGACTATTCAGAAACATTACTGATTATACTTTACCTAAACTTGGACACTGAGCAATGTAAAGTTGGTACATTGCACAATGTCAACTGGGATATTGATCAATGTAAAATTGGTACACTGTACAATGTGAACTGCTTCTCATCAACAACACCCAAAACTGAAATGTAACTGTGGTAAATTTCAAGATATTACCAAACTACCTCTTTAGTCATTTAGTCGGACGCTCAAACCCGACGCTGACGCGTCGATTTCAACAACTAAACAGGGTTTGGCGATCCCAACTGGCATGCAAAAGTAACTTTGAACATGAACTTTTAACACTCAACACTTAACGCTTAACATTTAATATTGACACTTTAATCAAAACTACACAACCATTTCATTTATACGATAAACTTTAATAGATACTTCACTTTAGATAACACATAATTCAACATTTGAGAACATTTAATGTACATATAACGCATATATAAACATTGCATTTTACATACTCACATGTCACAATCATACGTATCACTTATAACACATGCATTACAATAAATATAAACTTAACATTAGCATAAATAAAGCATGCTAGCTCGCTTCATTACTATTTAAAATATTTATCCCATTTAGTGAAAACACTTACCTTATTCC